>CAKKNV010000001.1:651338-1251338 GCA_918843875.1 Diadumene lineata | reverse complement strand
GGAAAGGAGGAGAGATATAAAGGTACATGCATTAGATCCTTGACGATTATTTATAGTAGACTGTGATAGATATCCAGGAAAAAATATAAACAGATTCCATTTGACCTTTTGACAGCGATTTGTATTGTGAGAGTTTGAGGCTGAGAAAGGGAGCTTTCTGTGTCACTAGAAGTATATGTGCTTCTAGTTGATGTGCTGTTATTGTTTGATGGATGGATTCCTGGTTGTGAAACATCAAAACTACTTAAAAAATTGTCTACAAGCTCTTCCCATTGTTGAGAGTCATAAAATTCTGCATCGCAATTATTGTGACTCAACAAAATGTCAGTGTCTTGACCATCATTGTTTAATGGTTCATCAGCGTTTTTCCTAGTTTTTGTTGGAGCATTGTCTAAAAGTGATTCATTGAACTTGTTACAAAGTGTTTTTGAAGTTTCTATTAGAAATGATTCACAAGTTAAACATGTGGTAGTACAGTTGCGATGGTATGTGTGACCACAAGCCCATCTCACAATGTCCTCTCTGTCTTGACAAATGCATCCTTGCTTATCACATACTGAGTCTGAGTCAGGTGTGAAGTCAATGGAATTTGGTGTGGTGTTCAACCCACTTGTATAAGATAACGGTAGCGCAGTTTGCTTGACTGTGGTGTTGAATGCTGCCAAATTGTAGCATGCTTGTCCAATGTATTTGGAACCCTTTTTATCTAGTTGTCTTGGAAGCTAAAAAAATAGAATAATCAATCAGCTAGTGCCATACAAATTTGAATATAGGCTTAAAATAAGAGTTTATATACTGAAAGCATTTGAAAATAAAGCAACAAAGGAAGATGAATCCTGTATTTGAACATTAATTTCTTACCTGTTTTGAAACTCCTAAAGTACATGCAATTCTCTTAAACATCTTGAGCAGGATTTCCGATGCTTTTCCTCTCAATATTCTGAAGTCGTGTTGTGTAATTCCTCTAGTGTAGGGCTTAGTAAATGAGTTCTGAAATGTCTTATTTGACTTGGATTGTGCTACAGAGATAGCTGCCTTACGTATATCTTCTGCATTAGTGTGTGGTTGAATAAAAGAACGTAATACAGAATGCCATATTTCAACTTTTTTTTCTGTGATGATGGAAAGCCATTTTTCTTTTAGCCTGTAGTACTGAGGATAATTCAGCTTGTGATGGATAAAATCACTTAACATGGACAGGGTGGCCTTATCATAGTGATGACGTTTCCATATAATAAACAGCACTGCAATTCTAACCATAAATGGAATGTAAGTGTCAACAGTTCCATGTCTGAACATAACGTGATAGTGAAACAAAGCCACTGGGATTACTTCTTCTAATATGTGTAATATGCAGACAAATTCAATGTCTTTACAAAGTTTAAACTTGTCCAGCACTTTGCCTCTTACAAGTAGCCAACCAAAATAAATAGCCAAACACAACGCTTGGATTCTCATTGGTTTTCGCTTGTTTGGCATAGAAGACCCAAAAAGGTCTTCATACACTTCAGAAAAACAGAACCCATACATTTTGGTCAAATCTTCATTTATATTTAGAGAGACATAAAATGCTCCTTGTTCAGGAATTATGGATAGTAAAGAAGATGTTGTGTTTTCCTCTTGAGCAATGATCTTTTTTGTGTAATACCATGTTGGCCAGTCCCCAGGCATGGGAAGCACAAATTGTTTCAAGTACAGTTCCATTGGTGGACAACGATTCATCATGTGTTTAAGACATGTTTTATAGTCATCTATACTCTTCAGTTCTTGTTCATACTCATCTATCAAGATGCAGGTGTCCAATTTGTGTATGTCATCTTGTGATAGCTCAGAATACACCCTTAAACAGAAAAGTGTTGTTTCAGATGTGAATGTTCCCCACTTGTGAGCACTTTGGATAATTGTGGCAATATTATAACACTAGCAGAGTTACTACTGATGATTGATTTGGAAAACTATTGTAATATGTTTGCTCTTCAGAGTAATCTCTTATTTATGCTTCTTCAATATTGTGAAATAAATATACTTGCACATTCCAACATAATTTGTTTTGTGTCTGTCAAGTAATACATTTTAATTGTATATAGATTTTATGTTCACCTGAATTCTTTTGTTTGTTTCTTTAGATCACCTGCTGATAGTACTTTACATTGACTTGGAAGGATATCAAAACACATCATTGACATGGATCGTACACATTCTATGAGTAATGGTTTAATATGGTTGAAGACTATTCCACCTCTACATTCTTGAACATTTTTATTCACATTGACTTTAACTTTGCTGTGTATATTCACTGTGTTAACTGGGACAGCAGGGATAGTGTCATGGACATCCAATAAATTTGAGGCCATGTGTGTAGCTGTTGATAGTTTACTATTAGTGGGAAGCTTGATGGTTTGAATGTTATGAAAATCATCAAGAAGATTGATGATCAGTTTCCTTCCCTATAAAATATAATAAGAAACAATAACTATTGAACTATGTAATTTTATTTTGTAATATTTATTATTTACTCCATCAAATTAATGTTTGCAGCTATTTTTTCATTCATTCATTCATATCTTTATTCATAATCATATGTACATTATTGTTTTTTTTTAAATTAATCAATATATTACAATGATTAGGAAAAGGCATCTTAAGAAAGCAAAAGAATGCTTATAAATTTAAGACCCCTTCTAAAATGTTCAATAAAAATTTTTTACAATTGATTTAAATTAATTAACTAACTATATAATATATAAAAAACTATCATTAATCAAAGCTCTGTTCAAATATGTAATAATTTTAACTGTAACAATGTTTTTTTTTTGTGCATAAATGTACTTGAAAAATGTTTTATTCCAAGTTATAATTATTAATTAAAATTTGTCCTTTTTCTAATTATATTGTTTATTTTTAGAGAATAAAGATATCGATAACTTTTATGACATTATTATTATCCATTAAACAAATCAATAATTTAATTTGACTTGTGCATCAATTATTATCAATGTTCTAATTAAATCACACTTCAATATAAATATTGAGACATCATAACATCAAAATATCATTCTTATCAATATAATATTTAATATGACATGTCTAATGTGATCACTTACATTTATGGCGCACTGTACTCTAGCAGACAATATGTTTGGATGATTTCTTTGGATCTGTGTTGCATGTCTATCAAATGTTCTAGGTGCTATACTATACCCAAGGACTGGGCCACTATTCATTGCTTTTCTTGATGTCCCCTGGTTATGAAGGTATAACCCTTGGTCTTTGTGAAAGGAAGAGGTTTTTTGAGATCTGCAAAATGTTTTTTTTTTGTTTGATTAATATAATGCTAATAAATATCAAAGTCTGAGTTTTATTATTAAACTGTCAAACCTACCTAAAATATGCCATTGTATGAAGAAGAACTATAGTCCTTTGGTGCTGAAGTTTCTCTCTATCTGGTGATAGCCGGTTGTCGTCACGAGTAATGGAGTTATAGATAATATTGTATAGCCCTCTTGCATGCTTTTCTACAAAGTTATTAACCCTTTCACCAATCATCTACTGTTGTAATCCTCTCCCAGAACGTGGGAAAACCAGCAAAGGAAAAATATCACTTTTTATCAAGTCCATTTTTTGTGTTAAAAAAATAAAATTAATATTAAATGAGACAATTCCTGTGTGTATTGAACAACTATCATGTGCACTTGCTAAAAAAGATAACTCATATACTGCCATAAATCCCATTGTAGACAGAATAACTAGTTATATTCGCCACAGTGTATTCCCTGAAAACAGGGAAAGTTTGTCCCAAATGCAGTTACATTATCCCTGTTTTCAGGGATAGAGCGGTGAAAGGGTTAAACCAGGACTGTACAGAGGGGGCCCATCTTTTTCATAATGGTGGTACAGTGCCAACTGAAAGGTCTCAACCAGTGTTTCGAAGGAACCTACAATTTTATATAACAAATTTAATGATCATTTATCACATTATTATCCTGTGCTTTTACACTAAGATTGTAATGAATTGATATTATGATAAGAGTGTGTAAATTGTAAATAACAGTACCTTGTGTATAACTTGTGTATAACTTGACATCCTCTCCCACACATTGGCATCAACACGTATATCCCCATCGCTGTTGAACTGTATTTGTCCAAAGGATGTATCAACAGTATTCCATGTAATAAATTGGTTGTTGAAACCACACTCTTGTGATAACAAATGTAATTTGTCTATCAAGTTATGAAAATGTTGCTTTATGACAAATATATGCTTTCTATGAGAATTTACTTGATTACAACCATTTGAGATGATTTCATTGGCCTGTGAGAGCGAGTCACTCAATCTTTGTATTGGGGATTTTGATATTAGTACGATCTGTGATAAAAAGGTAATCTCATTTTAGTGAAGTAAATTGCGAATATAACATTAACAAAGCTAGTTGTGTATATTTATATAAGGATAAAACTCACTTTTTCAAGTTCATTTGTCGTTTTTTGAGCCCTTTTATTTTCCTTGTCAGTCTTAAAAAAAGTGAAACGTTAATATTATTATGGAGCAACATTATTGAAGTAATTTTTTTGTGTTAGAGATGTTTTCCAAAGAAATTAAAGGAAACCATATTGTGTGACATATGCTCTTCAAATCATACCAAGACGTTCGTGACATCTGTGTTTATTTAAAGTGTTTCCTATTAATTAAAAAACTATGCAATATTATTGCGAAAATCTTATTTTCCTCGAATGATCAGAAAAAAATGAAAGTGGAAAATATCACAATGTAGGTGCTTGCCTTCAATAAATGCAATTTATGTATACAAAAACATCGCGCGAGCGAATGAGTGTCGAGTAATCTTACTTGTTTTGCTGCATGGGACGTAAAATTTATGTTCTTTATAATCCTCGTCGGCTGTCTTCTTGCAGTTTTTACACCAACGAGTACCGGGTTGATATCCAGCTGTTGTTTCCCCTATGCTGTCAAACAACTTGTAGAATCGTTTCGGTATGTTATTAGTGTTTAATTGAGTCGAGTGAAAGCGTTTTGGACACAAACACCGTAAGTTTTGTCGGCGAGCAATATCCCAGTGATGCCGACAAAGTTTTGAATTTACGGGAAATTTAGTTACACGACTCAATTCTGAGTCCACATTGTACAGTCGTCCTTGGCATGATTTTCCAGTTCTGGTTTTTGAAGCGCTCAATACGTCCGGCAACAGGGAGGTTGCATCCGGAAGTGGATTTGGTACGGGGTTTACTCCCCAACTGGTGATTGTGCCAGAACTGGTGCCGAGTTGACTACCAGTACTGCCAATGTATATCACCCGACCAGAAACCGATGGATACCATGCAGACATTTCTGGGTTTGTTGTTACCCTAACTTAGGGAGGCTAAGGGTGTACCAGCACTTGCCCAAGGCGCACACCCAGGCTAGTGGAGGGAAGGAGACGCCTTACTGCTCCATTCTAGACCGGCTCCAAGCTAGGCCTAGCCACTGCCCTAGCCACTGGCCATGGGCAACAACCTCTTTAAAATTCAAGCATTTGTATTGAAATCTACTGGTAAAAAAAGTTTTTGTAAAAATTTCAGGCCTAGGGATGAAAATATGACGCGGTGTCATGGAAGTTAGGGTTAACTTCAACGAACCCCCAGCCCACAATTTGAGATAAATCAAAATAAATAAAACTATTGCTCATAACTTTTGACTAATGTCTACACGTTGTGACATTGTCATATACATTGGATGAATAGCCTAAGAGCACTTTGAAACCCTAATTCCTGACTTAATGCCTTTTAACCCTGAAAATCGCAAAGCCGATTGCGCATGCGCATTACCACCACCCCCCCCCCCCCCCCCAATAATTCACAGACATATGTCGCTGGGTCACACTAATATACTCTGAAAGTTTCTGTAAGATTTAATTCGCAGAAACACTCGTAACGGTAATAACTCCCTTTTTAATTTCCAAAATTGTTATTTGAATACATTTGACATCCGATGTGAGGTAAGCGAGATAAACGAGGTAAACGAGAGAGCGAGGTTTCTAAATAACAAAACAAAAAATACAATTACAGAACATATGGGAAAATAAACCCACTAAAAATTACATGAAAATAAAGAGATTAATATGCTTTCTTCATACCTGACGGTTGGTGTCCTACACTGAATATTACAACGTCGAAAATAACTAAAATAGACTAAAACTCTGCCACACGTGTGCTCAAACAAAATGATGTTCATAGCCGCGTGGGCCTGGGTGAAATGTTGCGTAATATATTTCGTTGTAACATACCGGCCCCGAATGAGCGACTAGCTTATTCTAACGAATTTACAACGAATATTATTGCTAAATATAAACGTAAAGAACATGTTCAAAGTGTCTCTTGGTGAGTGTTCTTATACTAATTGTCCCTCTAGTAGGCAAAGCTTCCTGACATCTCTTCTTAGACTTGTGGTAGCTGTCTTGACTTGTACTTGTCTTACTGTACCATGTCTGTCTGGATAAACTTCAGTAATGATACCCTTTGGCCAGCAGCCTCGGCGCACTTTATCATCAACTATTAGTACGAGGTCACCAATGGCAAAATTACGCTTAGGTAAGGTCCATTTCTGTCTGAGTTGAAGTGCTGGTATGTATTCACGAATCCATCTTTTCCAGAAAGTGTTTACTAAGCACTGAACAGTTCTCCATCTCTTGTTGTACACGTCCCTCTCATCAACTTCATCAAGGGGAATACTCGCGTTGTTCTTCAGTAGTAAAAGCTTGTTCGGTGTTAGAGGTTCTGGATCAAGTGGACTGTCAGATACTGGAGTTAACGGTCTGTCATTCAGGATACACTCAACTTCTGCCATCAGCGTTAACAAGGTTTCATCTGTTACTAACTGTTCTTGCAATAACGGTCTTAGAACCTTCCTGATAGATCTGATCATGCGTTCCCACACTCCTCCTTGATGGCTAGCTTCAGGTGGGTTAAAATGTCATTGTACTTCATCTCTACGAAGTCGGTTGTGAATTTTGTCTTGGTTCCAACGTTCCAATGCTTCCCTGAGCTCTCTTTCTGCACCTTTGAAATTTGTTCCGTTGTCACTGAAGATGTGTTTTGGTACACCTCTTCTGCTCACAAATCGTTGGTAGGCACATATGAATGAATCACTCTCGAGTGTGTGAGCTATCTCAATGTGTACTGCTCTGATAGCGAAACATGTAAAGACACAACCGTATCGCTTAACGTGGGAACGTCCTTGCTTTACTGTCAGCGGACCAAAGTAATCAATGCCTACTCTTGTGAATGGTGAATCTGAGGGTACGAGTCTGGCTGCTGATAGTGGTGCCATGATCTGCATGCCTGGTATTGCATTTCTCTTCTTACAGTCAATACAATTTCCAACAACCTTTCGTACAGCGGAATGAACTTTTACAATCCAATACTTCTGTCTGATCTCTGCGAGTACTTGCGTAGGACCAAAATGTCCAGCGGTGTCATGATAACTTCTTATCAATAACGTTGTTACGTGGTGGTTACTTGGTAGAATTATAGGATGTTTGGTGTTAAATGATAGTTGAGCCCTTTCCAATCGTCCTCCGACTCTTAGTACTTCTTCATGTATTATCGGGTTGAGCTTGCGTAGTGGGCTAGTCATGCTTAATGTCTTGTTTAGGTGTTTGAAGGTTGACTTGACTTTAGCTCCTTGGTTAACTTCAGTTTTGAGAACTGCATACTCATCAGGAAATGCCTTCTGTTGGACATAAATAACTATTTCTGTAGTTGCTTGCTTTATCTCGTGGACTGTTAATGGACCTGATGCAGGCTTTGTATTGAATTTCTTCTGTAGATATCTGTAGCACATATATGCTTTAAAGCGACGTATCCACGCGATAGCCTTCTGCAGTCGATACCATGATGAATACTGTTTTAACAGTGGTGTAATTTTGTCTACTACACCAGGCTGTGTTATCACATTCACGTTAACAACCTTCTTCACTTCCGGGTCTTCTGGTGATAGTTCTTTAATAACAGGTGGTGACGCCGGCCATGTGTCTTCTTTTGACCACAGAAAGTCCGGGCCCCTTAGCCAATTCAATAGAGTTTCTGTATCGCAGTCGGTGATACCACGAGAGGCTATATCAGCTGGGTTAGCGGAGGTATTAACATATCGCCATTGAGACACATCAGAACCTTCTTGGATCTTAGCAATTCTGTTTGCGACGAAGGTTTGGAAGGTTTAGGCTTTAATGGATGCGTGACTGGATGATGTGGTAGATACCAAGTACGACCTTCATTTTCATCAGCTAACTCTTCCTCGGTGAGTACTCTTGCATTATTGTCGTTTACGTAAGTGTTCATTGTCTCTTTGTATCTCTCTAGTAGTCGTGAGTCACCCATAAGACGCTTCTTCAAAGAACGAAGTCTTCTCTCAGCGTACACACGGTTTCAGGGTAAATCGAGTTGATAGTGTCCATTTACTAGCTTAACTGAGGATTCCATCATACTTAGTGCTTTCTTGTCATCAAGTGACATGGATGTCATCAAGTCAACTGTAGGCTCATTGAAGTCAGCGTTGAACATTCGTTCGACTTGTTGATGCAGTAGTTCATCATCTTTACGCAAGAAATTAACTGACACATTGTTATTGTTAGTTGTACCGAGTGGACCCATCACAGTCCACCCTAATGGTGTGCGAACTGCATAAGGTTGACCCTTGGCACCCCTTCTATGTTCGAGGACCCAGTGTGCTTCAGGGTAGTCGCTACCAATCAGGATCGTTACTTCCTTATCGTCGAGATCAGGTAAATCTATTCCGTTCAGATGTGGCCATGATGCGATATCTTCAGCTGTAGGAATACTGTGACTTGAAATGGATAGTTTATCCACAGTCCAAACTTTATCAAGGTCAATAACTGATTCACTTCCTCTTACTATTAGCTTTACTTCCTTTCCTTGACGTGTTGATGTTTGACCATTTACAGTTGTGATAGAGAAGTTTGTTGTAATACCATTCAGTCCAAGTTGGTTAACAAGACTGTCCGAGCATAGCGTAACATCTGAGCCGTCATCGAGCAATGCGTATGTATCAATTTGTGTTGTACCATCACTAGAACTTACAGTAACTGGAAGGGTGCGCAGACTTACTTTGGATCTCTTTTCAATAGAAGTTGAACCGCAGTTTCCTGAGGCACCGGCCCCACTTACTTGACTGGGTTGACTGGAAGTAGTAGTTGTAGTAGTAGTGGTCTGTGCAGTATTGTTATTATTGTTTGCAATGTCTGGTGATGTCGGATGCAGAAAAGTATGATGTTTCTTTCCGCAACCCGATACCTTACATGTAAATTCACTTCTACAATTGCTAGCAATGTGGTTACGTCCAAGACAATTATGACAAAGTCTTGCTTGCATAGTAAATTCCTTTCTTTGTTGCGGCGTTTTGTTCTTAAATTGTTCGCAGCGTGTTAGCTTGTGCGACTCCGAACATAGGGGACACTTGCTTGTGAACTCTCTTTGAGCAGATGCAGGATGGGACTCTTGTTGAGATGCTTTATCGCCGGAGGTGGTAAGTGTTGTAGTTTTGGCTGGTGGAGCAGTTGGAACGTGAGGTCTTCTTAGTGGAGTGGTCCTTACACGCGGTAAGTTACTGTCTGGACTAGAACCAACAATCATACCATACATAGTGTTAGCAAGAGTAGCTCGCTCTTCAACGAACCTTGTTAAATGTTCAAATGTGGGTTCAGTTCCTTGTCTGATAAGAGCTCCTGCTACATCAGCCCATTTACCTTGCAGGTGTACAGGTAAACGTTTAACTACTTTGACAAGATTATCTCAGCTGTTGATATCTGCTTCAAATCCCATGCTTGATAAAGTTAGTTGACAGGTTTGCATTTGTGAGGCAAGTTCAGTCAAGCCAGTTGCGTCAGAGGGTTTTATCTGTGGACCATTGACTAGACGATGGATGTAAGCATGTGCAATCACGTGTTTTTGACCATATCTTGAATGGAGAATTTCTTTAGCCTTTCTATATGCCAATTCTTTGTCAGGAATTATTATACAATTCTTGATGGCTTCACGAGCACGTCCTGTGCATTGTTGTATTAGATAAGTAAGCTTGGAATCTGCTTCAGTTAAATGACGCTCAATGTTTATTTCAAAGTTCTTAATAAATGTCCAGTAGTTAACAGGATTACCATCAAATGTTAAAAGTTCCTTTTTTGGCATTTCGAATCCCACTCTTAGTTGTTTAAGTAGATGTTCTAAGTCATTTCGTTCTACTGGCTCACTGGCTTGAGATGTAAACAAGTTGCTTCCAGGTAGACTGTCAGCTCTTAGTGGTTGATCTGTCTTTGTTTTATGTTCGTGTTTTAAATGTTGATTATATGGAGTAGATGTTTGTACATTCGCCTGAGACATTACAGATTTTGCAGGTGATAATTTAAAGCATGACGGTGTCATTAAATTGGTTAGTTCATTCTTAAACGAGCCAGGCGTAGTAGTGATATTTTGATTGTTTACGTCATGTTCAGGATAATACGATGTTGTTGTTTTTATCTTTGTACGTTGATCTTCCAATAATGACATTTCTCGTTGAATTTCAACTTCCTTTAGTTTGATTTCTTCCATGAGTCGTAATTGTTCATCCTTTATTGCTGAAACTTTATGTTAAAATTCTCTTTGGCGAAGTAAACAATTGTATTTCATTTCAAGTTCGTCGACACTTCGGACAAGATTGTCAATTTCAGTTTGATTGCATGCTTCTGTCGATTTCAATGCTGTGTTTACCGTGGGACTTTCAGTATTATTTCCAGGCTCATTTTCACGATTAGAACGATCACTTGAATGAAAATGTCCAATCCAGGATTTATAAGAGTTGTCAAAGTCGATTTTATGGCGAATCAGGGTTGAATACTCTTCGGAAATTTTCAATTTCTCTTTGACATCATGCGGTTGTAGTTTGACGATAATTTCTTCGTAGGAATGTAAACAATTATCATAGGCAATGTCTAATTTATGTTTATGGCTCAAAGCTTGATCGTAGTTTGCTGGATCACTCATAAGATCATCCATATCTCGATACATTCTGTTAAGGTACCCTAAATGACCTGACTTTGACCTTTTAAGGTGCGAAAGTTCGTCAACTCTTCGCTGCTCCAAGTTAGCTTCGGTCTCGGGTGGCCGTCCCATTGACCTTGTGACTCTTTGTGCACGAAAATCTACATCTTCGTTAGCTGTAGACATGATTACTTGACTTGAACACTGTACTAGTGTAAGATTAATACTTGGAGATACAATTGAAAAGGTAGGATTTGGTCATATGCATGTTAGAACTTGTCAACACATTGACGAACAGAATAAATCAGTTGAAGTAGAACTTGTAAACAGATGGACGAGTTGATCGGCGGCGGGAATGCAAACACTTTCATCGGCGAGAATATCGTAGCAGAACGACGTCAGAAACTTTCAATGTAAGATTTAATTCGCAGAAACACTCGTAACGGTAATAACTCCCTTTTTAATTTCCAAAATTGTTATTTGAATACATTTGACATCCGATGTGAGGTAAGCGAGATAAACGAGGTAAACGAGCGAGCGAGGTTTCTAAATAACAAAACAAAAAAAACAATTACAGAACATATGGGAAAATAAACCCACTAAAAATTACATGAAAATAAAGAGATTAATATGCTTTCTTCATACCTGACGGTTGGTGTCCTACACTGAATATTACAACGTCGAAAATAACTAAAATAGACTAAAACTCTGCCACACGTGTGCTCAAACAAAATGTTCATAGCCGCGTGGGCCTGGGTGAAATGTTGTGTAATATATTTCGTTGTAACAGTTTCATTAGAAACAACTTATCCGAAGCAAAGTTATTAATGTCCGTAATTTTATTTTTGAGCAAAAATTCCAAAAGCTCATGACTGTAGTGTATTCCATAATTCAACCTCATATTTTGATAGGTTTGCAGACATACTATATATCGTTAGAAACGTGAATCCGACTTTTTTTAAAAAAAATTGCATAGTATATTTGCATATAAATGTTTCTTACAATGTACCTCTTTTTTGCAATATCAGCTATTCTCATCTTGTTTGACATCATTGTCCTTTTTTTCAATCAACAAAAGGTGTTCTCAATCATATAAAAGTAGCTGTTTTCATAACAATTTAACGTGTTTGATAAAGTTCATCTTGATCTTCCTTTTTATTTTCACCTTCATCTTTCACCTCACCTTCATCTTGATCTTCATCATCTCGATGTTTGGCCCACGAATGTTAAACCCACTTTATGCGGCAGAGGTTCAGTGTTTTGATATGTTTATGCAACTTTTTTACGTGTGTTTTATTGCTTCACACTAGATCTCAACTTGAATTTGTTTTTTAAATACTCGGGAGTTAGGTCATTTAAGCATTTTTACATTACAGCGGCGTCTCGTTTTTCTAGTGACTTGTGCACAGGTAGTATACTAAGGTCTTGGTAATGATTTCCAAGTTATCCGCTTCTTTTAAGGGCACTCTGCATATTTTTGTGCTCACTTTTTTGTCTATTGAAAGGGATTCAAAGACTGGAAAAAATCTTGCAGGGCAATCCACAAGTGATTTTATGCAAGGCCCTGGCAAGGGAAAGCAGCAATCCTCCTCCCTTCTTGAACGGTTAAAATGTAATTTGCAGAGGGAAATAGTTCGTGTAAAACCACAAGCTCTAGTGAGATACCCACTATACCAACAAATTTCCCCATCACACGACTTTTCAGAGCTTCGTAAACGCGAATAGGAATTTTCACTTGTGATGCTTGCAAATGGTTGTCTATTTTTATGTCTCCGTGAAAATCCTTCCGTATGTTCGGCCGCGACAAGGCCGAAAAAGGGCGGTAAACTAGTTTTGTCATTTTCTTACGAATTTCCCCGTCTCTTTCATAACAAAAATACCCTACGGTTTTTTTTTTAAAAAATAATAAAATAATACATGTTATCATGAATTAAGTGTCAAACTGTAAGGTTGTTCTCTACAGCTTTCTGGGATGTTGATACATTTGGTTTCTGAATTGTCTTCTTGCAATAAGTTTCAATTTCCGATAGTACGTGGGGGGGGGGGGGGGGTGGTGAGGAAGTGAATTTATGATAGTCAGTTCTTTATGGTGAAATTCGAAGTGCTAAAGATTTTAGCATGTCTCCTTTTTCTATGCATCGGTGCAAGTGTGGGCAAACCGTCATTCGTCATCAAGCTATTAAGTAGTTTAAACATCATGATAAGTTATCTGTGGCACTTGATGTTCTTCTGTAATCTTTGCAAACATAGCGTGCTGCTCGTCTTTGCACTATTTCTATTTTATAAGAATTTATGTAGGGTTCCCAGACTGTGGCTGCGTACTCAAGGATAGGTCTAACTAGGCCAAAATAAGCTTGGGACTTCATGGGATAAGACTTTAATTGTAGATTTCGTCTTAGGTAAGGGTGGTGTTTGCTTTCTTAATTATGTTGTTTGGTGAATGTTCCAGATCAAATTTGAGGAAACAATAACACCCAGGTATTATGTGCTGTCTAAAGCAGGTAAAGTTTGGTCGTGAAGGATGTGATCATGTATGACAGGTTGGCGCTTTCTGCAAGTGTGGATGACTTTTTCAGTATTTTTACTGGGCTACCTGTACCACAGGTACCCAGTCTAAAGTTCGGGTTTTTTTCCTGTCGTCTCGCGAAATGGCCAAAGTTGCGCAATCGATCACGTGTATTGACCAATCAAATGTATTAGAGATATATGAAGCAACCTAGTGTTAAAATGAGCCGCCATTATGAACTGCTCGGTAAAGTAGAAATACAGCCATAAAAAAGAAAGGAACAAGACTTATATCGTTAGCTACAACTTCTTTTCGTGAGGAAGGCGTAACAGCTGCAAAAAAAAAAACAAAAACAAAAAAAAAAACAAAGAGATTGTTAAGTTTTTTCATTGAAAATCACATGTAGGATATTCGTGAAAATCAGTCGGCCTTTCCGATCAAAGACGTACTTAGAGAATTGACAGAATGACGTGACAGCGAAAACTATCAACTTTTGGTGTACAAATCAACAAAACAGTTTCTTCATATTCAGCTTGGTTGAAACTTGATGAGTTTTTCAGGATAATGTCATCGAACATTTTGCTGTTTGTTCTGTTTTGAACAAGTTTGGTGTGACGTACCGCCTGCACTCAAGATTGTTTACTTCGGAACTGCCAAGCTACATTTGAGGTTAAAATACCATTCAAGACTGTTTGCTCTCCTCTTGATTATTTTAGATGCACAAAAGATATGGTTAGAAGGAAGAAATTAATATTTGTGTGATTGTTTACGTATTTATAATTTCAAAAGCCAAGTTTCAAAGACACAATTACAGTACAATAGCGCCGGACGGACGATCGTGTTTCCCCAGTTGACAGAACGATAAAGCTTAATAATGGAAATATTTCAAGAAGAAGGTTAAAATTACGCACAAAGTTTAATGGAAGATTCTACAATTATTTGTAAGTAAACTATTAAATTTTGTTCTCACTAAGTAGTTGAAATTGTTTGTAAATTCCGTGTTTGTAGAAATCATTGCAAAAGAAATTGAGTTGTAATTGAACCTTGTTTTTTTTTTGTGCTGATCTTCGTACGTTAAATTTTTTTTGTACAAAATAACCAAATAAAATGTTTATACTAATTTTTCCCGAATTTCTGTAATATATTACGAATTTTTTGGTGCTCGAGAGGGACAAATAGACAAAGTTAAACAAAGCCCACTCGTGGAAATGGAAGCTTTTGAAAATGATTTTAATTTTGATATTGTAAGAATCTTTCAACGTTTTGCTAAAGTTTGAAGATTGTTATTCAAATAGTGTAATATTTCATATCTAATACAATATGACACTTCACAAGTGATGTGGAAACAAATGTTGGTTTTTGCATCTTGCTTAAGGGTTATACTATCAAAATTTAAAATGTCAGTAAATGTGTCCCATATCTTCAGTGCTCATCTATACAGGTTTTCAAATGTTTCTATAATGACTGTTTTGGGGTTCACTTGGGCATAATGTTGAAAATACTCATTTTCGAAACCATGATCAAAGTTTTGGTATAACGAGATTGTCAGAAATTAGAAGGGGGGGGGGGGATATGGTGAACCTACCAGAGCAGTGGCAGTGGAATTTTTTAACCCATTTGTTGTGGTTAGTTTAAAATAATGACCCTGTACTCCATCTTACAGCTTATTTTTTCTTGACCCATTTTGGCGTCTCAAAAAATTTAGACCCTTACTATGTTTCCACCCCCTCCCCGCTTGCTAATTTCTGACTGAGTCCCTAATTTATATGCTGTATTGTAAAATGTATCATAATTTTTGAGAAAGACATTACACTTGTAACAAAGATGTTTTATCTGGCCTATACCAACTGACTACCCCAGGTAACCACTGACTACAGGTAGCCCAGTAATCCTGGATTCCAGGGTCTAGTTCAGCATTAAATTCCTGAGCCATAGTTTTTCCAATTCAGCAAGTTCATCAAGATAACATTACAGAGTGTCAGAGTCCAAGTCAAATAGTATGGTTAGATATGCTATGGTATCAGCAAATAATCGAATCTTTGAGATCGTTAATGTCAGACAGAAAGACTCCTGGGCCAACCATGGAACCTGGCGGGACTCCAGATAATACACCAACTTCTTTTGAAGAAACCCCATCTTTTACTACTTGTTGCTTCTGGTTAGTTAAAAATGCCTGGATCCAGTTGATGGTCTAAGTATTTATACCATAGCACTCTAGTTTGTAAATAAGATGTCAGTGACAAACTTTGTCAAACGCCTTACTAAGATGTCAGTCTGTAAACCATAATGCATGTTATGTATGATGTCTTTAGTAAAGCCAAGTAGTAGAGTCTCACACGACCTTTTATCCATGAATCCGTGCTGAAGTGGGTAGAGTATTTGATGAACCTGGAGAATTCAATCTTAAAAGCGAGTATGATCAGAACTAACGTAGGGATGGTATGCCAATCCTACAGTCATTATGGATAATACCATGTGATACATAAGAACAAAGGGTGGGCACCCAATTCCTTAGCTCCTGACCAATAACTCATAGAATCTCAGTCAAACTTCAACTTAAGGTAAGTCTCCTTTAACTTCACGTGAGACTTTCAAGTGTTCTGATCATGATATCAAAGTCGTACAAACAAGCCATGTTTTTGTTTAACAACATTTTATTGACAATCAAATAATCAAATGATTACAATATATGCTTGTAGTGTTTGACACCGCTGACCAGATAGGGAGCTATCAACAATGTAACTTTTAATGATAATTTTTTTTAAAGTTATCTCTGATGCTGGGTGCCATGTTCTGCGTAGTTTGAATACATGTTGTACGTCCCGTGAAGGGCGCAGTTTGAAGACACCTGTAAGAAACCTGCAGACCAAGGGGTGGCTTCCAAAGGAGTAGTATTCTCTGCAGATAATCATAATAATAATAATTTATATGTTTTGTTACGCATCTAAAAATCTCGATATGTTTACAATATCAAATATGTGTTTACAATATCAAAATAATAAGTATATATTATACATCTAATTTGTCTAAGAATAATATGATGACACTGAAGATAACATGCTTGGATTTGTACGGAATAGAACTCCAGAGTTCTGCCGCTGCATATGAAAATGCACGCTGGCCGTGGGTAACAGTGTTTATCCTAGGCAAAGTAAGTAGTTGTTGGTTAGAAGATCTAAGTGTGCGGCTGGGTCGATGTAGGCTCATTAGTGTCCTGATAGTAACATTGCGTACAACACCATCACGTCCTGGACAGACTTCTGTAATTCCAATGTGCCATTGACCTCGGATGTCATTGTCCTCCTTTAGAAATGTCACATAATCACCTACTCCTGCATTTCTTGTCTTCTCTTGCCACTTTCGTCTCACTACAAGTGATGGTAGAACATCTCTGGACCATCTTTTCCAGAACGCATCAACTATCTTCCGGCAAAACTTATATCTGTGTCTTGGATTCTTGGTCTTCTGAAATGGACCTTGAGGAATTTTACTGGAACACCGTCCTAATCAGATATCGTTTGGGCACAAGTAAGAGCCGTCATCAGGATCATTGGGGATTCTTCCAATGGGTCGCTGGTTAACAAGGTTTGCTGCCTCCAGCATACAGCTCAAAAACTTGCTCTCCAAGTGCCCTCTTGATGCTCTTTACCATTGACTCTGCACATCCATTCTGGTACGGTGCTAGGGGTGTGGTGAACTTCCACAACATTGAAACTAAAGATAAATTTGAAAAGGGGCTGCTTAATATTATCAAGTTGTAAAAATGTTTCAAATGTTCAAAAAGTGTTTCGTTTTGAAATAAAAAATAGGATGACTTTGCAATTTGTTATATTAAAAAAGCGAAAGTGAAAAGTGTTACATTTCTTGTTTCTACTGAAAAAATAAAAATCGACTTTATAGTAGTTCATCAAATTTTCATTTGAGTTTAAAATTCCCGGAAATTGCCACTGATTGATTTGTTTTGAATTATACTCATCTGCAAGTTGAAACTTAAAAAGTTCATATTTAAATACAAGTCGATACGTACTAGCTATTTTTTAAGCGAGTTACGCAGTATTCACATTTGATAATTAAATATGCACAGTCGTTTTGGATTGCTAGATTAACAATAAGTTCTTTATTACACATTTCACGACAAAAGTGAAGTTTTTATGGCGCACCGATCTAGACAAAAATACTTCGCTATAAATATAATACTTCTTTGCAGATCTAAGTCTTCATTGGATGAAAAGAAACAGAACAATAATTTGATTTGTAAACTTGTTTCACAATATAGTACTTTTTCAATCAAATAATACTTATTTTAAGATATGATACTTATCTGCGTATAATACTTGTTTGCGAATATAATACTTAGCCCACGATCATTTGGTCAGCAGCCTCAACTCTTCAGAGAGATACTGGCACTAGAATTTCCTGCCATTTTGTTCTCGTCGTTGGCATTTTTGAAAGTTTTCTTAATATTTCTTTTATTTTTTCTTTCTTTTATCCGAAATCCGAAAGACAACTTTGCCCTTCAAGTAAGCAGTCAGAATGGCAGACAAAATAATAGATCGGCTAGTAGAGGCTGTAAACTCATTGAGAGAAAACAATGCTGGACAACCTGGACAAGAAACTGACACTAATCATACGTTAAAGGAACTTTATCCAAGTACTCGTGGGAGACATCCACACCTCAACAACAGTTCGTTCAATATCTCCTATTATATTGTGATTCAAAACTCCTTGACGCAATAAGGAGGTCTATAATGAATTGTAAACATCGGTTGCAAAGATATTCTATAGTTTCCTCCTCAACAGCTTTAGCTTCTTAATCGCGACACTTTTTACAAAGTCTATGATAACAGGGTTCCACTGCCCATCAAGTGAATGAAGAACAAATGTTGTTTGCTTTAAAGTGGTTGTGTAATAACCAGCCCCGGCTGTGAATATATTCCTCAGTTTTAACTATTTGGATGAGTACATCTGATTGGTGTCTAGTAGTTTGTTTTCGACAGCTTTACATGGGTATAGATGTTTTTTTATTTCGTTAGCAAAAAAAGATTATGTAAAATACCTGGGCTTGCTTTTAGAGAGTACTCTATCATGGAAACACCATATCAACTACATTAGTTCAAAAATCTGTAGGACTTCTTGCTAAACTTAGACCACTTATATACCACGCTCTACATTATTATCATTGTACTGGGCACTTCTACACCCTTACCTAAACTACGAACTAGTAGTCTGGGGACAGGCATCAAAATCCTCCCTAAATACACTCATTATTCAAAACCGTGCTCTTCGCTTCATATTTTTGTCCCATTATAAGGATTGTGCCATCCCTCTCTTCACAAAAAGTCAAATCCCTCCTCTCAATATTATGTATTTTTTATCGATCGCTTATCTCATGCATTATGTTGTCAATAAACGTGCCCCTTCCAATCTCTCTAATTTGTTCACATCAGTGAGACATCAACACAATTACTCCACTAGATCATCAACTACCAACAAACTTTATATTCAATCTTCAAATTTGAATGTACATTTGAATTGATTTTCTCGACTAGGTACTCGCTTATGGAACCGAGGATGGTCGTGACCTGCGTCCTCAGTCGTTCTTTTACGTTCCCCCGGAAATGATTAATGTGTAGTGTGGCAGTTTATCGTTCCTTATCCAAGAAGACGAGAACCCTTACAATTAAAAATCGAAGAACATTCTCAATTATTTAAAGTCCCTGAGTGATGGTCCGGTGGAGGGTTCGAACCCGCAGCCTCCCGGTTAACGGCCAACGCTCTCCCAACTGAGCTAACCCGTGCCAACACGAGAGTTCCTGACGGCAGCCTTCCACAGTTCATTATCCTCCATTAGCGTTCGAATCTCAGAGGTGCTACTCAGCCCTGTTTCCCTCTTCAACGTGTCTATATACATAGCGTGCGGTCTGCCTCTGGACTTCCTTCAGCGGTTAGTCTTGGAAGGAATCCATACAGGTCGCCATTCCTGATATGGTCTTTCCAGGACCCTTTATAACATACTCCATAGGTTCCACTGCCAATAATATCTTTCTTTTCTTATGGTGTAATGTCTTTGCAGTGAACCACTGTAAAACTAGTTAAGTAGTATGGGCCATGCCAGTTTCCTGGTGGTTTGTTGGTTTAGCAGCTGGTTTGGCTAGGTGAACCATCTTCATTTCCACAATCACATAATCGATGGTATTTCACACCAGTTCAAGAAAATCTGTGAGAGAAAAGCATGGATCACATATACGTAATACATAGAGGTGTGGTTATGATAACACCTTATTTTATGCATTATAAAGAAATCACTGCTTCCATTTCAAAGAACAAGGAAGATTCCCAAAATTTTCATTCCCAGTCCCTTTTTTATAGCTCCTTTGGGAGCACAATATCTCGGGGAAAAAAAACTAAAAGACACCGGACGTTTTTCATACCAAAATCATGAGTTTTAGTGCTAATCAACTCCTAACAGACACCAAAAGGTTTGGAATATGGCGAATCTCACATTTTCAACACTAAAAGAGACCAAGCCGCTGATTTATACCCGTAAAGATACGGCGAGCATCACAGATCGTTTACCACTGGAGTTCCGGCCTCCCCACCCCAGGCAGGAAATGTTCCTAAAACTGGCGTTCTAGTTTCAATTATCAACTTATCGTTGCCATAAGAAGTTACTTTTATGTAATACAATCATTTACCATTATGCAATATTTTTTGTAATTCTGCTGCAAATCTTGCACCTGCATTTTTTCTTCTTTTTATTTAGTGCTGGAAAAGCTTCTAAATAGTGAGCCTGAATTTCTTTTTGTTTGTCGGTCCAATACTCATATCGCTGGTCCACGTATTCTTTGAGCTCTAAAACATCAACAGGTCAAGTATTTATACAGGTCAATCAAATGCACATAGATATAGTTTTTTTCTTCTTGTCTTGTACATTGTGCTCTTACCTTCGAAGAGTTACAGTATCAAAACTTACTTGGAAGAATATCAAGAAGAACGTCCCTAGTACAATGCTTGCTTTTAAGCATCTTGTCATAAACCTGCAGTTTAATAATATGTATCTTAAATGTACTATATAAAAAAACGAGGAGCAGAAAACTTATAAAACCAAATATTTTTTGAAAAATTTTGAAAAATAATGGAAAAATGTTATAGAATTGACTGATGGTCATTCTGATTATGCGCAGAATTTCTGATGTATGTGGAATATGACCCACATTTGACTCTGGTCTTGAAGAAGAGTTTCTTAAGATTTTCAACTACCTGGTTCAATTCCTCGGACCATTTTGGAGTGATTGTTTAGCAGCATTATCTGTGTCTATGCAATAGGCCAATATCTTTTGCAGAGGTAGTCTTTCAGCCATTATCGTTTCTAAATTGCGCAATAGTTCTCTTTATATTGGGCCTGGAAAGGTATGATTAAATTGCGTCAACAATAAAATAAATCTGCAGTGAAAACTGCAAAATCAATCAAATATATGACATCTACAAACATGAAAATGTTGCAACTTTGATATTTCCTTTTTCAACAGTTGTTTCTTGGCCATTTTTTAAGTTTGATTCTTGTCTTTTTGAAGCTTTCAGGGCCAAACTGCGACAACACATTGTTGAGGTCATCTAAGCATGATGTCATGTCCGCAAAAAGACTAACAGATCCTAATAGCTGTTCAATGTTGTGCATTTCGCAGTGTAATGCACAGAGCATAACATTGCTTAGCTCTTCGTCCAAAATAAAATCAAGATCATCTCGCATTCCAGTCCAGCTGAAAAAATTGTATTTAAGAAATTAGAAATTTGATTGAAAATCAATATGTGTGCGATGAATGTTTTACAACATAATTTGAGTATATTTTGGCATTATATATTGCTTTGAAAAAAATGTGGCTAAATAGAAAACCCTAACCCTAGACGTTTAATATCTTTTTGAAAGTGTGATGACCACAAGCTCAATAGGGCTAATATGGTTAATGATTATATATTATCAAGCTCACATGTATTCATTTTTATCTCTAGTTCCCGTTTATATTTACCTCCCAACATTTGCTGTGCTTCTGTTGAAACAGTCCTTCAAGCAACCAACACAAGCACCATCGTTGTCAATAATTTTACATCCAAAACCCTGCAAATGAATTAGAAAATTGTTAATGGACTTTCTGTGGTGCGTGGAGACATAGAGAATATACTAAACCATCTTGAACTGTGGACTGCACAAAACAAACGCTAAAAAGACCAAAGAAATGTGGATACTCTTTAAGAAAACGAGCAACATGCCGGGAGATTTATTCATTAACAACATAAAGCTCGAACGAGTCAATAAGTCTAAACTGCTTGGAGTTGAAATACAAGACACTATGAAATGGAATACGGTTTTCGACCAGGAGTAACCACAATAGATTGTTTAGTTGATCTGATAGAAGAAATAACTATTAATTTGGACGCGAACAATTATACAGTTGCTTTGTTTCTTGACTTTTGTAAGGTTTTCGATTCAATTAGTCACAATATTTTACTAGAGAAACTTACCTATTATGGAATTAAAAATGTAGACAATGCTTGGTTTAGAACTTATTTAAGAAATAGAAAACAAAAGGTTTTTGTCAACGGCATTTTGTCAAATGAAGAGCAAACACAATATGGAGTTCCACAAGGCTCTATATTGGGCCCTTTGCTCTTTTTATTATACATTGACGACTTTATTAACACATCCAATGTATTAAATGTAAGACACTATGCTGATGACACATCACTTACAGCTTCTGGGGAGTACCTGAATGACTTATTATATCAGATTAATACAGAACTTCCCAAAATTTATGATTGGCTTTGTGCTAATAAATTATCGCTCAACTTTGAAAAAACAACTTATGTTATATTCCAACCACGTCAAAAAGTTGATTGCAACCTCTACCTGCCCCTATCTATGGGTAATAAGTACTTAAAACAATCACCTTTTGTTAAGTATCTCGGTATTTTTATTGATTCCCATTTAACTTGGCGCAATCATTTAGATCACATTGCCAGCAAAATTAGTAAAAATATAAACATTTTATCAAAACTATCTTTTCGTTTTGATCTGCATGTACTAAAAACGCTTTACTACTCCTTAATATATCCATATCTAACGTATGGGTGTATTTTATGGGGCAATAACTATATCTCTAGTTTAGAAGACATTATTAAGCTTCAAAACAAAGCAATTCGCATAATATGTGATATTCATTTACAGGAGCACATTACTCCATCTTATTTTAAATTAAAAATGCTTAAACTTCCAGAAATAGTCAAACTATTTACATGTCTATTTCTATATGACAATATCTATGACAATAAGCATGCTGATTATAAATTATCCTTAGTTTCTGAGCAACACAATTATGAAACAAGAAGCAAGAAATCTGAACTATTAACTAATCCGTCCTTTAGACTTAATATAAGAAAATTCTGTCCAACGGTTAAAGGTAAATATTTTTGGAACGACATACCTCTCGAAATTAGACACTCTAAAACAAAAACACAATTTAAGCAGTTTCTTAAAAATCTTTATCTAACTAAATATGAAGAAAAACGTTGACCGTAGTATGTGGTCACATGTCAGCTTTCAACATCTTGTTTCATGTCAGTCTCTTCTTCTTCTTCTTTTGACGTACTAATTCATAAATTGTAAAATTATAACTATATGTTTCTGTTTTTATTTATTGTAATTTATCACTGGGCTGCTAATTAGATTTTTTTCTATATAATGCCCAGTCTCCATTATTGTAATTATATACTTAACTGTAAATATTAAGTAGATATTAACTAATGGAGAGAACTAAATAAAAAAAAATGGAACACACACGTGACTAGCATTGTGTAAAAAAAAAGCTAGCAAGCGTATTTACGATGTGAGAGCGTGTTGACGAGATGGTCTTCGATCTGAAGTCAGTCTTACCACCTACCTTACCAAGCTCCGCCTATTGTTATATACGCTAGCCCAATCTGGGGCGGTTTACCAGCATACCTTTTCACAGAAAAGGTTTAGGAGAGATGTTTGAAAATCATTGATTTACCAAAAAACACATTGGAGTCATCACCAGACAGACGAGATGTTCAATACATCAAAGAACTAGAACGTTTAAAAGAATGTGACAATCTTGCACATCTTTTTGCAGAACAGCGGCCCTCAAATAATTACCATCTAAGAAATTGGAGAGGCCATTTAACAACATCAAAAACTAATAGACATAGCGACTCGTTTAAACCCACAACTTTTAGACTATTATATGTGATATGATATGTCTAAATTATTATAATCTAATATATGCATATATTATAATTTTCTTACTGTTGTAAATGATTTTGACGTACTCTTCAACCAGTTAAAAGTAAAACTCGGGACTAAATTTTAAAAACCAAATTTTTTTGCAATTTTCTACAAAAACATGAGTGTCGGTGTTGACGATATTTTTGACGTTTTTGTGCTTCATGTATGATACCTGAAGAAAGTCTGGCTTTTTTTCCTACGTTACTCTGTGCCTTACTTTTTTTAAGTATAATTGTTGAATTTTCCAAAATTTTTTTTTTTGATGTGTTGATATATTCTCTTGCTTATTAATCCATTTTCGTACAGCAACAGCACTTCTTAGGTAATTAACTTCATCCCACTCATACTCTTTAACTGAATATACGTCCTATCTGTCACACAGTGTTTTTTCCTAGCGTTATGTCGACCAAAAAAATTAATAGATGGAAACAATCACCTACAGGAAACCTTTTGCTGCCAAAGCTTTCCGAAATGGAAAGTTTATTTCGAAAAAAGAGTTAAATCGTCCAAGTAAAGTTTCTGAAAGAAAAAAAAGTTCGCAATCGCCAGAATTAATAAATCAAAAGTCACTGAGCTGCCGTGGTTTAGCGGACGGAGGATCGTGGAGCTAGATTGCATTGCCAAAGGGTTAACCTCATGCAATGACTGTGGGCAACTTCTTGGTTTAAATCGGATTATTGATAAGAAAATATATGGCTTCGGAAGCATCCTGTATATAGAGTGTGTTTGTGGTGTGTTGAATAATGTTCACACAAATAAAGTTCACAGAGCTCCTGGAAAGTCAAAGGGTTGCCTAATCTACGATATCAACACTAAAATGGCAACAGCTAAGCCTTCATAAAAATAACACATATAAAATGCTGGTTCAATTCAAAACTACTATTGAGATTTTCCCCAAATAGCGATTAGAAGACTTGTCATGTATTGTGTTGATGATAAAAAGACCTGAGGAACGACAAGTTGGTGTTACTTATAAACTTATTTACGCGCACAGTGGTGCAGAATGTTAATAAGCTTCTTTGTTTTTTGTACAAAAATAACAAGCAATGATTCACAGCGGAATAGGGGAAAAGCACATAAACAACTTAATGTCGGCCATAAATGTGCCAACGATACACCAAAAAACTCTAAAAAGAAGAGAGAGAGGCCGGTGCAGCTGTAGAAGTTGTTGAGGAGGAAAGAGGAAATATTGCTGAAAACATCAAGGTAATGAAAAATAAAATAGTTGTGTTACATATGTTTTGTTCTGTTGTGAACAAGTCAAATTTGTGCAAAAAAAAAAGTAGTTACAGTCTTTGAACAGTTTTTTTTTAGTTACAGTTTTTGAGGGGGAGTCGTTAGTAAGCGTTTTCAAGTTTTCAAAAAATTGTGTTTATAAATGATGACAATTGAGCTAGTGCACTTTGCAAAAGTATAACAATTCCTGCAATTTTCCGTGAAGTTTTTCATGAAAATATTGTTTTTTGCAGCCATAAAGCAAGAGCTAGTCTCGTTCCCATAGCAACATAGTCCACCACCAATATTGAGAAGATTTCAAAAAAACCTTCGATCTTAGCATATTCACAAAAAAGCGTTAAAGCAAAAGTAATTTAGGCTCAACAGTAACGCACTTTGAAGGTCAAAAGCATATCCTTTTCATTGTTGGAATGATTGACATTTATTTAGCTAAAAATATTGAGCACAATTACTTAATTATTTAATTAATAAAATTTGTAGATCATATGATAATTATAAAAAAACATCCTCTTTCAAAATAATAGGCCCTTGGTAAGTGAGACCTATCCATCTATTTCTCAGTACAGCCAACTATCCTTTTCACTTTAGGTAGAATCAAGAGAAGGTATCACTTACCAAAGTGATATTGGATTACAGAACACCTATGATTACATCAACATACCTGAAGCTGTGATTTCTTTTTTTCTGAGGTAGATAACATAAAATTGGCCAAAGGAACCGAGTTCAAAAGGGTCTACTTTGACATAGAAACTACTGGACTCGGTATGGCTAGGCATTTTTGTAGTTCAGCCTGTTGTTTATATACAATGCTCTTATAAAATTCATTAATAATTCATGAACTTAGAACAATACAAAATCACCACCGTGAAGGCATCTGTATATCCGTAACAGAAATCGTTATGATTTGCATATTGCTTGCCTTAAAATAACTCAGTCAAATTAAATTGAACTTCAAAATTATTTAAATCTAAAATACCAGCATTAATCTCCCAGACATTTCATAAGTGATATACAATATTTGCGTTCGATCTGTATGGAATATAAAATGCCTCATCTGTTGCTCAACATTGTACATTTCATACAGATTGTTTGCTCATATTGTATATATTAGTTATAAAATTCACGAATAATTAATGAACCCAGAGCAATAGAAAATCACTACCGTCAAGGCATCTTATATTTTATACTGAAATCGTCCTGATTTGCATAAGGTTTAGCTTGAAATATCTCTGCCAAATTAAATCTAATTTAAAAAAAAAAACATTACTCTGGAATAGCGGCATCAAAGGCCCACTTTCAACCTAGATTCTTTGCGGCCGTTTGTTTTTGTTTTGAAAAGCGCTACTGTTTGAACGTCTTCTGATTGCCCGGCGCGCGAAAGAACATAGATTGAGCTGTCAAAACTTTCATATGGTCGTTTCCTTGAAAATTAGTATAATAAGGATTTTAAAAAACTACATAGATTTACGGAGGGCGAAGACATAGCTGAAAATGGTGGATGTCGATCTCGACGAAAGCGTACCTGATTCTGAAGAGTCAGAGGTAAACTTTACTCCTTATAGTATGCCGACTTCTTCGATCTTTACTGAATAAATTTTCTGTTAGTTAAGTCAAGTCTTATTTTTATTTAGGAAGAAGCTAGGAAACAAGGACGGGGGTTTTGCCCTTGTAGAGCTGCTGGCAAGACTTGCTCGACCAATTGTTCCTGTAGTTCGAAGTGTAAAAACAAGGTATGACCGAGTTGTAGTCTGGTTGAAAATACTCTTTACTCGTTTTCTGATCGTTAATTTTACTTGTGTTGTATTGTCAAAACACTGGTGGAATACAACAAGAAGTAGAACCAATAGATCCTGATGGTGAAGTGCAACTTCAAAACCAAATCCAGACAGCATCGTCACAAATTGAGGTGAGAGCTCATACATTTTGTTCGTTTGTTTGCTTCAAAAAAATAATTGCTTCACTACATACAGAAAATGTATGCGTTCAGTATCACAGCCTTGCAATTACGTGAAAATATTTACAATAGATTCACACGAGGGCGAGTTCCTTTACAGATTACTACATCTGATTTTAGTATGTCGCTTCAAAAATATTAGGTCATTACCGAGCACAATTTATCAATACCTCAAAGCAGAACCGGAGCACAATGCAATGTAGAATAACCACAACACACAAAAATACATACATGTTTAAATACATGTTTGAGCCACAATGCAATTTATAAAGAATGAACCGGGATACAAGTACTAGTCCTTATGAATGTTGCACATACTAACAATCATCAGTTTTATTTGACCAAGAAAGATATATCAATGTTCACAATTTTTTATCTTTTATTTACCAACCAGTTTATCCTATAAAAATTAGGTAAACCTAATAGCGGAGCTTCAAAGTAATGAAATGAATTATTTATTCAATCATTTATTCTTTCATTTGTTCATTCACTACGAATTATCAAATTCATGATCTTTTTTTTTGCTGTTATTTTCTTTTCATGATCAAATAATCATAATCAATTGAAATACACAAACCTTTATGCATGCGACAGCATTTTATTACAAAATATTAAAAATGCGAAAAATATGTTGCTATGCATGGTAAAAATAGCACTTGTCAATTAAAATTGATTGTCCAATGAGAAGTTGGAAAAGCACTATCATGGCTTCTTTGAGTTGTAAACAAATCCCCCCGCTCTTCTCGCTTTACGCTATTTCACGTTTGAAAAAAAATGTTATAACAATCGACAAAAAATTCACTTTTCTGGTGAAATGTGTAATGAATTACTTATTGGTAATCTAGCTATCTAAAACGGTTGTGAATTTTTAATTATCAAATGTGAATACTACGTAACTCGTTAAAAAATAGCTAGTATGAACTTTTCAAATTTTAACTTGCAGATGAGTACGATGACAAATTCATACAAGCGTTTTATTTTCAATAACAAATCAAAGAATTACAAGAATTAAATTAAAAAAAAAAACACACAAAAAATATCAACGATGGATAAATACCTTACAAAAACAAGTAAACATAATTATTGCAAACTGCTTTCATGTGGATGGTAAAAAGAAATTCATTAAAGATCGTCAAAAAATGTAAACATACCGGCGCCACGTTTCTTGTCCTGTCACTTTTCCACTGAACGTTTTGTCCTCAGTTCTGATTACAATAAGCTTGTTCATGTTTTTAGAATTTTAAAAGTGGCTAAAACCATTTTCACCGCCTCTAAAAAGTTTACACAGCTCAGCTGAACGGCGATGGCAAGCTCGTGTTGCTCGATCACACATTGTACTAAATTTGCATTTCCATCTACTACCGGAACTGGCAGTCCTACTTGGTACTTTGTTGACAAACATCTTGCGTGAAAAGTTTTTTTGTCGTGAATAGTTGATAAATCTGCATTGATCCTACAGCTCTCCGTGGTATGAATATTCCGTAAAAATTGATCAATGAACAGAGTGAAATTATCTTCGTCAGTCGTGTTCGTCTTTCTGTTCACCTCTTTTGAATTGATGCAAATGCAGCACGTATTTGTTTTCTTTTTATAAAAGTTTTATCGCTGTCCATTTTACTTTTAAAAGTAGATTAGTCGATAAGAAATGACTGAAAAACGCCACGATGAATCCATTAACAACACGGCCTTTTTTACATCTGACAAACTTGTCGAAAAACTCTTCCAGAAAATACAACTTGTAAAATCTCCAGCTTTGAATGACTATTGATGAATTATGACAGCTCTGCACGACTGCACATTTGGATGGTTAAAAACAGCGCCATGAGCGACTTTTACCCATTTTGTCAATGAAAATATTTTGAAGTAGTTTTTCATCGTTGATTCGTAGTTATTTTTCTTTGTCACGCCGCGGTCTTTGTTTTTCTTTCTTAGCGGTCAAATTTCTTCAAGCCGTCAGCTTACCATTGCCATTTTCATACTCTTTTTAATTGTCCAGTGTAGAAATACATTTTGTAGAAAAATTTCAGTGAACTGCATCAAACTGCAAAAATAATGATTGTTTTGGCGCCCACTAAAACTGGTCAGCAAATTTTGCGTGAATGTACACGTACGGACGACGTACGGACGGACGTTGTACGTTTTTTCGAAATCCGGGCTTCCTGTGGTCGATTTCAAATGAGCTCCATGGTTTACACTATTTTCTTAATTATGGTGCTCCGCATGCGCGGGCCGCGGAGCTCCGCTATCAATTGTATTTCAGTTAAATCAAACTACTAACATTCTAAACTTCTCATAAAAATTAATACAAACAGTAATGTGAACCACAATGAGTTTTCTAAAGTTTTTTTTATATTTTAGGAATTTGTATTACATCTTCCACAAGAAGACATGATGTACATCCTTAAAAATATACTGGCAATGGGACGTGGAAGTTTGGACTTTGCCAAACAACGTATTCAAGAATGACATGAGCCACCTAACCCAT
This sequence comes from Diadumene lineata, assembly GCA_918843875.1. NCBI lineage: Eukaryota > Metazoa > Cnidaria > Anthozoa > Actiniaria > Diadumenidae > Diadumene > Diadumene lineata. The sequence continues at coordinate 1,221,832 of CAKKNV010000001.1, read as the reverse complement.
CAACAGCATCTACAAGCTACCCACAGTGGTGCAAATGTAAAAAATGTAAAACCATGCCCAACCTGTCTAACAAACTTACAAGTTTTCAAAAACATAATCTTACATAGGGACATATTAGAAATTTGTATTAAAGCCTGTTGTGACATTAGAGCAGATGAATTCAACTTTTCCACGGAAAGTTTCAGAAAAGCTGCTTACAGGCAGTTTATTTTATGCCGATATGGAAAACTTGGACGTGGAAACAGAAGAGTGGTTCCCTAATGTATAGTATTGGTAATTCGATCTATTTATCCTTCACAAGATGGCAATTATATTGGATATAAAAATATTTGAATGTTCATTAAATGCTTAATGCAATTCATTGACACTAAATAGTGATATGTCTACCACTTTGTATCTCTCCGAAACGTCAGTTTTCTCGAATCACTCTACGGTGTACAACTTATCGTTAGAAACACTGACCCAGTCCTTGCTAGTATTTTTTACTAGTTTTTACCACTAAATAGTTTGTATTTATTTTGTTTTTATTTCATGGTATTCCTGCCCTTGCTCTATCACTTATTAAACTGTAACAGCCTGGAAGTTTGTCTTTCTATTGTCATGAGGACTTGGGGTATTCTTATTTAGACTGTTTCAATTGAATAGAGAAAAAAACTGTTTCAATTTTATTTCACTGACATATGGCAGGTAAGCACTCTATCTATCTTGTCATCAAATATGTCAAAAAATAACAAAGTTGAAACTCATAGTTAATAGAAAATCATAGTTAATAGAAAATCACCAGTTTCAGGTGCATAGAAAAAGCATTTTATATACATGTTGATGTTTTATATCAAATCATATTGAGTTTGTCAACCATTATTTTGGAGACTCCAGTTCTTTGCTTGACTTGCACTCTTGTTTGCCCAAACGAGATGGTGCTTTTAGCAATTCTATTGTTGGAGGTGGAGGCTTCCAATAGTGGAAGCAATTTTCTTTGGATTGAATGCATTGTCATCAGAAGCTTGCAGAACACTTCCAAGAAGATCCACTCTTTCCATCAGCATTTTGCCCACTAGATAAGGAAAGTAATGGTAGCTTTTTTTCCTTTTTAACGATTTCTGCGTGAAATTTATGTGTCTGTTTCGAGTATTTTCTGTGGCCACGTACATTTCCATCGGCAGTTATTTTTGTCTCTCTGACTAGATGCATATTATGATCGGTGGCTGCTAGCATCACTCTCATTATAAAGCATGGATATATGTGTAAAAAAATAACAATAAATGCTATTAAATAGCAATCACAAAATTTACAATACTTTAGCAACCCTCAGACTTTCATAAAGATGATAACAAATAAAGATTTGTCAGATTAATAAGTGGTAGTCTCCATCAGAATAAAGGTATCGCTTACGAATGAAAAACAAATACAGTGTAAAATAAATGCTGAATTGCAAAATTCTCTCATTTTAAAGATTTACCAAATTCGTAAATGTACAAATCTTCAACTATGTAACTATTGCCATTGGAAACTTGATACTGATCATTGGAGGGCTCATACAGAATTGGTCATGAATTCCATAACCTTTACAATGAATATATAATATTCCAGCCAGATAAAATTCAAGATTAATATTTGAATCTAAAATGGAAACATAACCCAATGGAATTTGATTATTTGTTTAAAAAACTTGTGTCTGTTGTGTTCGGTAACCTCCTGGTCGAACAATACATGCACAATATCCTTTTACATATCCTTATAATGAATAGTAATTATTGCTATTGTTTTATTGGTAAGTGGTGTTTTAACTTACTCAAATGCCATACCCGGCCCTTTGGTGCATATTTGGTGAGCATGCTGTTATAACTTTCCAGAACACTTGTATGTCTGCAAAACAGATACAAATGTAAATATATTATTTGATGTGTTTCAGTCAATAGTCACATAAAAAATTGCAAAGCTAGTATTGTTTGAAAAATAGTACCATTTAGAACCTTGATTGTTTTGTTTGGCCAGTAAAACAAGTTAATACCTTGGTAAAAGAGGTTACTCAATTTTTGATACTATATAATTTAAAGCAACAATGTTCAATTTCCACTTTTGTGTGACAGTAGTCTGCAAAGGCTTGTGTATTCATGTATTTCCCATCAACGAATACCCAATTCATATTACCTGAACCGAACATAAAACCTCGAGGTTGTTGGGCCACTTAGGGTCCATCACTACCTTTTTCAGAGCTGCAGCTGCTTGGGAGGACTTCGCTAAATAGTGTTTGTTTTCTTGCTGTGCTACAGTGTCATCATGTCACAGCTTCCTTCAGCCCACTTATGCTCCCCACAAACATGGTGTACAACACCAAACTTACTGAGAACAAAATAAATAAATAAAAAATATGTACTGACAAACAGAAGCAAACTATAGGTACAAAACAAAATTACAGTTTGACTTTAATAAAGATCATTATAAAAAGACATTGAATAAATCAACATGTGAACAAGTTTTCACTCATTCAAGATTTCCCCTCCAATGTGAGAAAGGTGTGTTAAAAACATGTGCCTGAAATCTGAAACAGAAGGATTTGCTGATCTTGCTGCTCAAGACCAGTGCATTAAACAAGCTACTGCAGATTTTTTAAAGACAGCCCCAACCCGATCTGCATAATCTGCAGTCATCATCAAGAAACAATCGATCATGTTGTATCAGGATGTCCAGAACTTGCTAAAAGAGAATACATACATAGCCATAACAAAGAAGCGATGTGTCTGTACCCACAGAACGAAAAATCTCAATTAAAACTATAGAAAACCATCTAAATAAAAAGACCTAGATATTGAAATAGAACGAATGCGGGGCCTGAAAGCTACAATTTTACCTGTGATTATAGGCGCCCTTGAACTTATAAAGAAGTGATTAGATAACTTTATTAATAGGAGACCAGGAAAAAGTTATTGAGTTTCAAAAGATAGTACTTCTTGGCACAGCCCATATACTAAGGAGGACATTATCATATTAATAATATACAATCACAAAATGTAAATATAGATGCCCTATGCTAAAGGGATGAATACGGTACTATATTGTTGCAAACTGATGAAAGGAAAAAGAAATCTAGATAATAATACCCACATCGTCAATGAGAGCTTCAAAATACTCATTTGCAATAATATTGTTTTCGTTGGCAATTTCTTGCATGCCTATTATAAATAACTGCAGCGGTGTTTTATTTCTGGCGGTTCTTATTTTGTGATGATTCCATACAATACAATACAATTCTTCCTTACGGCCCTAACAAAACAGAAACAATCAAACAAAAGGTCACGTAACACATAAAAAGAAAATTATTAATGATTATATATATTTACATTGTTAATAAATTCTGTTGACTTTAAAATTATCGTGATTAAATGATTTCATTGAATTTACTAAGAAAGCCTTACGGGCTACCTTTGGCTTTGTATTAAAGTCAATGTTTAAGCCTTGCAAAAGTTTGAGTGAGGTGTAAAAGAGTGTTCTTAAGGTTGTTGGTTTAGGTGTTGGTAATCTGTACATATTAAACAATGATTTTCGTGTGGAATATTTGTGAAAAAATTTGAAAGTATTTAGTTTATCAATAAGATATTGAGGACAATCATTTCTATGCGTCTTTAGTAAAAGTCTTGATTGACAGATTTTATCTATTGGGTACAAATTAAGTTTCTGAAATATTTCGTAAGATCTTGTGTCCTTAGTTGTGATATCTAGAATCTGCCTTGCACAACGTTTTTGGAGTTTGAATATTACATCAATTTTGCTTGTGTCGCAGTTACCCCATACAGAGACGCAGTACTCTAATATAGGCTTAATATAGGCATTAAGGTATCAGGGGACCCTAATGACCACTGTTCGCTTTTCTTCGTATAGGGCGCAAAATATGCAACTGATTTCTATGATTTATATATCATCTGAAAGCTGAATAGTTGATGAAAACAACTATGTAAGAAAATATTGACAATTTTTCAATTTTTTTTAGTAAGTGGTGAAAATATAAATTTATACTCCGTTTTTTCAAAAAGTCACAGTACAGCAGAAATTTATGCCCTCGTTGCGAAGATATCTGTTTCTAAAGTTAAAAATCGCATTTTTTGACGATTTTTATACAAATCACTCAATATCTCTTGAACGAGGCAAAAAATCAAAAATCGGAGACACGGTTTTTTAGTTCAATCTTTCGTCTTTACGACTACAATAAGTGTGTTTTGATCGGATAAATTTCTGCTGTACTGTGACTTTTTGAAAAAAACGGAGTATAAATTTATATTTTCACCACTTACTAAAAAAAATTGAAAAATTGTCAATATTTTCTTATATAGTTGTTTTCATCAACTATTCAGCTTTCAGATGATATATAAATCATAGAAATCGGTTGCATATTTTGCGCCCTATACGAAGAAAAGCGGACAGTGGTCATTAGGGTCCCCTGATACCTTAAAAAGGAGTTTTCTGTACTTAATGGATATAAATCTTTTGATGCGAGCAAATGCTGCAAGTGTGTTTAGTATCTTTTTTCGTAGATGTTCAATATGGGTTGACCAGGAAAGATTAGGATCTATGTATACGCCGAGAAGTCGTTCTGAATTTGACTGAGATATTTCTTTGCCGTTTAGAGTCAATGATAGACCTGTATTGCCAGAGGGGGCGAGCTTCTGATTGGTACCTATTAGCATGTATTTTGTTTTTTTCAAGATTAATCGCCATTTCATTTTGTTTCGTCCATCCATTTGTGGTATCTAGGTCCTTTTATAGCAGTTGTTGTATTTCGGTTATATCTGTTTTACTTGCATACATTGTAGCGTCGTCAGCATATAGCGCATATTGGTTTTTCCAGGTGAGTGCAAGATCGTTGATAAACATCAGGAAGAGCTTTGGCCCTAAAATTGAGCCTTGTGGAATTCCGTGAGTTATTTTTTCCAAGTCAGATAAAACTCCGCAGTAGCTAACTCGTTGACTTCTCTCAGTCAGGTAACTTTCGAACCATCCAAGAGCTGGATTCGAGAAGCCCTAAATCTGCAGTTTCTTGAGAGGGATTTCGTGGGAAACAACATCGAATGCTTTGCGAAAGTTGATCAGGACAGTTCCAGTAATTTTACCCTCGTCCATAGCTTGAAGCCAGTCATCAGTCATTTTCAGCAGGATCGATTCAGTGGATTGTTGCGATTGAAAGCCAGATTGAGTAGATATGATCAACTTATGTTCACAGAGAAACTTCATCAAATGGGAATGAACATGTCGCTCAAGAAGTTTAGATAATACCGGCAGTACTGAAATCGGATGATAGTTGACAGGATCTGATCTTGAGCCGGCTTTATGGATTGGAGTTACTCGGGCAAGTTTGAAATCAGAGGGAAAGATTTTATTTTCAATGCTTGAGTTAAGAACTTTGACTAGTGTTGAGGAGACGGCAGGTGACACAAGTTTGAGCATTTTAGCACTCAGACCATCTAGACCAGTGGCAGTATTAGTCGGTAATGAGTTTATCAATTCTTCTATAGATGACTGAGACAACAGAGGGATCGAAAAGGTGACATCTGGTGGCTTTGGTTCGCTTACAAAAGTGCTTAACTTGGAAAAATCTTGATTATCGGTTGTATTTTCTTGAATTACTTCTGTTGCAATCAATCGTTGTAAAATGTTTATTAAAGTTGTATGCAGAATCCAATAGTTTCTTTTCATCATGATCTTGAAGAGAAGTGGATTTGGAAAGATGTTTTGATTAGACGAATTTTACTAATGATTCATTGATAGCATCCTTATATACTAAATGTAGGCAAAGAGGTGGTCTTCGTTACCGATGTCCAAACACCCAGTCTCTTCTAATTAAAGCAACAAATCGTAGTACACAGATAGTACAACTTGGTACACATCTCGCCACAGCCGTTCTATTCGCGAGTTATTTACGCTTCGTCCGGTTATATACCTTCCTCTTACTGGACCTCTGGCTACATGAGTGAGCATATAATATGAGACATCTCTCTTTTCCACTATCATGTCACCCCGTACTCGCGGGGGCAAACCCCATGCATCCACAGATTGAAGAAAAAGCTCCAGAACTGTCTGCAAAGTGTTATTAGTGTTGCAAGCTAGATACACACCCGCCTGACTGTATCCGTCAATGCAGTCATGCACGACAAACCGCCAACTACAAAAAAGCAAAAGACATTTGTACTTTAATTTGAAACTGAGTAAACTATTGCAAAATTGTCAACTCCCCCGTAAGGTGGCCCACAAGCCCAACAAAGAAATATTTAACTAATATTTCAATAATTGATTTCAGTACAGAAATAAATATTGTACGTAGTAGAACAACTGATTGTCATATGCAAAACTTGCTTTCTAGTACAAAAATATATTCTTCAGTACAAAAATAAGTGCCATCACCTTCTATTGTCATTTACAATACCTCTTACCGTATGAGTTTGTGGTTACCATCCATATGCCACAGGGCAAGTGGAGAGTGAACATTATATACACGCCTGCGAATGGCTCGGATGGAGCGCAATCGTCAACCTGCTGGGTCACATCTTTTAAGCGACTCTCTCAGACGAGCTCTTTGTGTAATCCACGATTACATGGGTAGATAGATAGATGGACGTAGTCAGAAATTTGAATGCACGATTTTATTATGGTCGATATATGTGATGCGATGTGAGCGTGTTAGTGCGTGTGTGGTTCGAACTAGAATAGATACAAATCATTTAGAAGGTACAAAATGTATTCAATTGATCTAAATAATTACACATTACAGACGAATAATCAGAATAAATTCACTTAACTGTCAACTGAATATAATCAATTAAGGTCACTTACTTTGGTGTGCCTTTGTAGCAATAGAAGATAAAATTTTGTAGAGATTAGTGAAATGTTCGTAGCACAGATCACGTCAATGTTAATGCTTCGATAATGATAGCATGTGTGTAAATAGAGAATCAAGTTTCAACACGTGGCAGTACTTTTACAAATTAATCAATAACTTACTACGATACAAATAAACGCTAATTGACAAACGAAAGGAAAAAATAATATAATAATAAAAGGCCAAACTTAATTATTGTCAATAATACTTTGTACTCGTATTCCTTGAACAACCAAATGCCCTTTTAAAACCTGCAAAAGATAAAGCAATATCCAAACTAATTATAACTGACTCTGAAATGAATCATTACCAAAATGTTTGTTTTAAAAAAAGCACCTGATCTAGAAAAAATCAAGACGTTGAACATGTGTATCAAGAACATCGTCTTCTATGACGCTGTGTTTGACTTTAGTTAGCTTGAACTCTCTTGCTCTGTTTTCAACAGTCCTTTCGCTAACACCAAGCACAAGGGCAATGTCTTTGTTGGTGAAGTCGTTTTCTAAAATAAAACGAACTACATTTTATATATTGCAGAACACTGTAGCGTACGACATAGACCGCGGAGAGGGAGGGGCTGCACACCTCCACACTTTTTAGCATTAAAGAATAGAAATACGAATAATAGAAATAATAATCATCCTCAAAAGTGTTACCGGTACTTCTTTTTAATATATATCATCTTCTCTTTTTTTCTTTTCTTGTTTTTTTTTTGGATATGGATGCATGCCGTGGATGTCTTGTTCTTAGTAAGCTAATAAAGAAAATTATCATCATTTGGCTGTCACCCCCCCAATTCTACAAATTTCTATATATATGTGCAATATTTTAATTTGTAAATTATTTAAATATTTGATTGTCACATTGGAGTTCCACTTTTCATTTCACATGTACCATACTACGGGAGATATGCATGTAAGTATTTAAGGTGTGTACCATTCTGCGATTGTTTTTTCGTTTTCTTCGAAAACTAAAAAAAATGTATATATGTCAGACTCATTGCTACCACTGACATATCAACGCTGCACTTGACCGGCTTCTAGTAAATTATTGTGTAGTCGCCATAGTCGCCCAGCTTTACCTTGTTTGTTTTGTTTCATCTTGGAAATTTATCGTACATGAATAAATGCAAAAAAATGATTTAAAACTAGCGATTTCTTTCGAAAGTGAATGCTGCGAGAATCGATTTTTCATCATTAGGGATAAAAACCTGTAATAAATCGTAGTAATCAAATATTGGCAATACTGATAAATGGCAAAGAAGAAGGGTGTTATAAATTATGTGAATAAATTAATTGTATTTCATAGATTTCTGCTAATATAGAGTCATATGCAATACACTTTTCACCGTGATTTCAAACACGCTAGAAAAGTGTTGAATTTTATCCTCACACGGTGAGTTTTTGTCTCACGAGCTAGTGAGCAAATGGCTCGCGAGGCAAATTGCTCACCGTGTGTGGCGGCTACTAAATTAGTCAAACAGGAACAAACTCTAATTCCATTGTAGTTAGAGTGAAGTCAGTTAACCCATCAAATAAAAATAACTTCATACCATAGTCAAAGAGACAAAATGGGCGAAACAATGGAAATAGCTAGAGACTTACTGCAATTTTACGGTTAACTAACTTTACCCATATTTAAAAGTATGAAATGGTGCTAATTGTTCATCGGGTGTATAAGAGGAGTATATAGTAATCTGAAAGTTTTAAATTTTAGTTAATGTGTATTTATTATAAACGAATCACTAATTATTTTATCTTAAAAATTACAGTAAAATAATATAATGTCAAGAATGTAAAATTGTAAGCGAGTAAAAACTGTAGAAACTATATAATTCTTGACGTGATCGCACGAATTTGCACATAACAAAGCCGAAAGACTCATAAAAGCACATGGTCTTCCTCTAGAAATATCGCTAAAACAAGGACTCTATTTGGCAAATAGTTTAAGGTGATTGTCTTTGCATCAGGTATAGAACGTTCTTCAAAAGCTTTTACGTAGATGGCTTCATCTTCGTTTTAAAATTCCAACGATGGTATCCAATGTCCACGTATAAAATATTGTACGAATTTGTACATAACAAAGCAGAAAGACTCATAAAAGCACATTGTCTTTTCCTTTAAACATCGCTGAAACGACTATCACCTTGATGAATACTTCAACGAGCAAATAAAGTAGCATTTTAAATTAAATTTTCAAAAGTTTTCGTTCGGAATAGTGTGCTGCTCGCTTGCTACGCTCGGTTCGCAGCAACAATTCACATTTTAGTGATTAGCCTATCGTCTTGTTGGGATTGAATGTTGAGTTTATATCGTATCTTGTGTTTAAAAAGATTGATGAGACGAACCAGGCGACCAATTTTGTCATAATTTATTGGATATAATACAAAATAGTTATCTACGTATAAATTCCATAAATTGCACAAAACAGTAACTGGCCAAAGCTTTTGTTTGGAGATGTATTGTTGAAAAGCTGCACAATAAAACTCTGGATTACCCGTCCATGATATGTTTCTTTCATTTGGATTGAAAAATCATTTACTATATTATTATTAGGCAATTGAGGTAAGATCAGGCAGATCACCTTTCTGACAGGTTGGTTTACATATTTGCAATCCAATTGGCTACTCAATAAAAAGTGGTATATTGTGGTATGGTGCTGGCGCCAATTATAGAACCCCTGACTGTATACAAAAGTTTGATGGTAATTGGTGCTAAAAGCATATTGAACTAAATTCAACTGTAACAGTGTAGTAAAATAAACTCAACCTTTCTTACTAAATTGCAACTGTATATTGAGCACAGTAAGTTGAAACAATTATTGGTCTACATAATACTATAACAGTATAAAACATATTTTAACTGGATGTCTGTCCCATGGGTAAACATTGACATCTCCAATGTTTGAAGACATACAAAATTCTCTGAGCAGACTTAAATCTCACTTAAAGAGATATGTGCACTTTTTTCCTTCTATATTTTATCACTCAAGTAAAATAAAATCTTTGCTTCCTGCTTAGAAATATGTCTGTGTAATGTTTGTAATAGTCCAGAAAGTTATTGACATCATCACAAACTAGATGTATGTGTACTCTCCATTATCTCAGTAAGAAGCAAAGCTTTGATTTTACTTTGTAGCCAAACTTACAAAATAATAAACAGCAGTGTAATTTGTAAGAATCAACAACAACCCTGTAATGTAACAATACCTGATCAAGAATTGCAATTCTAACCAATAAATCATGTTGAACTGCTGACCCATTTCACCTATACCCAGCTTTAGCCAGCTTCCAGTTTCAAACTACAACAAAAATAATTGCTGTATGCCCCACCTCCGGGAAAACCCCATGTTGGGGGGGGGGGGATTGGTTGCAGTTTTTGTTGACTCATGCACTAAAAATTCGTAATTCTAGACTAATGCTTCAAGTTCCATCATCTTGCAAAAACTATTACACACATGAACTTTCTTAAACCATTTAATGGCTTTTTTTGGGAGGTTTACGACACAAAAATAAAACTATTTACCAGTGTCAAACGGGTTGTTACGATTTCAGGATCATAAAGCTGATATTTCGAACCCTGGAAATCCAAGATACAGATAACTAAAGTGAACTAGACAATAAGCCCTTTCAAAGATTTCGTGATATGCCTTGTCTGGTGACTCAACACAATCCCCATCATTATTTATATACATCATAAACTCTCCAGGCACAAATTCTTCAACAGTAACAGGTGTATCGTTGCACACTTTCCCGAATTTGAACACTTGTCTGTATTCGACTGGCACCTTGCTGGCAAATCGTGCAGTTATACTTCTAGCAACTGAATGCATTTGCACCTGTTTCCTAGTGTGGTGCTTTAGAGGTACCTCCAGAGTGTCAGTGATTTCCTTGATTGCCTCTGGAAAATAATTCTCCACCAATTCCTCACCTAGCAAGCCACCCTTGTTGACACATCTTGCTTTGTAGGCATCCCTAAATGCACCACCAGCAAAGCTGTTTTGTTACGATAATATATGCTAGGTCATCGTACTTTAATCCATATACAATGTTGTCAAAAAAATTTACCGCTTAAAACTAGAGTTATTATTTTTTCTACGTTAAAAATGAGCTTTATCATGACAGCCATAGCGTTGCTATGGTGACCGGTCACGTGATCATTTGTGCAAAAACAAAATCTTTGACTCAAAGTCTTTGAAATGTAGTCCGCCCATGAGCTTTGTGGCCAGTTGATTTTTAATAAACCTCTTAAGATCCTAGACGCCCCATAACTATATGGATCCTCCTTAAATCCTTCATCAGCAATTACAGCATTAAAATCACCTACTAACATTGGCTTGAATCTCTTCATTTCCTTCATTGTCATGGTTTTACGGAGTTCGGAGTAGAATAGCTGTTTTGTTTGAGAATCTTCTACTTCAGTTGGTGCATAAACATTAGTCAGTCGGAGATATAAACCATAGCATTTGACATAGATTGTTAATATTCGACCAACAAGATGTTCAACAGTTTTTATCACTTTCACATCAGGACCAACAATAAAGCCAACTCCAGCTCTGTTTTTATTTTCATAACCGTAATTGATCCATTTCCATTTAGTTGAGTCGTTTTCGCCAAACTCTAAACATTCAGAACCAGTTCTCCAGCTTTCTTGAACACCCAATATCTGAATATTGTAGTGTTTGCAGATCTCTACAGCCAATCCGAGATTTTCAACCTTTTTTTAGCGATTGTGTATTTAGCGTACCAATCCTTACATGCTTGAACTCCATCACAGATTTATTGGGATTCACATTACATGGAATGGCCTGTTTCTTACTGATTTGTTCATGTTGTTGCTGTTGATAAGTCAGATTCCTTCATTGTTGTTGAGGTAGAGCATTTACAAAATGGGTTCACAGTTCCATAAGTCGATACATGTTTATCAGGACACATTTTCTTTCGTTTAGAACGAAAAGATTTTCTTATACCAAGTACTCCAAGCTTACACCAGATATCAGGTTGTAAATGTTGTTTGGGCATTGAATTTCTCAGAGACTTTAACTGAGAGGCACTGTATAATACTCTCGGTTGAGTTGAGTTTTCAAAATGGTCATTGTAGGTTCAGATTGTAATTTCTGGAGAAATATTCCGCTAAATTCCAAACAACATGCACAAGTAGACCAATGGACACGCAAGGGACGACATAGGACCACATGATGAACATATACTGCACAAATAGCGATACAAAAAGCTTGATTTAACGGAGAAACAAATTCTTTGTGGCAACCATGTTGGTGCCGCTGACCATTTAATGGTAGAATAGTAATTTTCTTTGGCTTTATATAGCATATCATTTGTTGTAATTGCTAACAGATTGTTATTTTCCTTAAATAATTCAGAACCTTTAATAATTTCATCAAAAGGTTTAAAGTAGAAATTCTTAAGTCAACGTGATGTGATGGTCTTCCTTTGGTTTCCCGGCTTCCGTAAATTAGCTTTAAAGGACACAGCTTTGTGATCAGAGACACAGAATCGATCCAGGATGGTCACATTATTCACTTCAAAAATCTCAGTATTATTCCTGGTGATTATAAGGTCTAATATGTTATCATGTTTATGCATTGGAATTGTCATGTGTTGCATAAGATTGAACAGATTCAGAATGTCAATAAATTGATTGGCCATTCCATTGGAGCGGTCATCTACATGGATATTAAAGCCGCCCCAAATTTAAAGTTTATCTGGGCACAGCGTAACTTCCTCGAAGAGGCTGGAGAATTCTTCAAAGAAAAGGCTCGACGCTTTGCAATCTGGAGGGCGATAGATGACAATTACTCTAAGCGATTTGCCACCAGCAAGAGCAGTTGGGCATAGCTCCCTAGCAATCATATCTATGGTGGCCTAGGACTGCCATAGCAAAATATGGGATTTTCACGATTACTTTCATTGAATTTTATATATCATATACTATAAATTAATAATTTTGTGATTGTTTTTTTTAGCTATATTTCAAATATAACTATATCTTTATTTATTTATTATTTTATTTATTTTTTCATTTTCATTTTTTAAATTAATTTTGTTTTTATTTTTAATTGTTTATTTATTTACTTTTTTATTTATTTTACTATTTTTATTTATTTGTTATTTTGTTTTATTTTAAAAATTTTTATTTTTAAATGAATGTTATTCTATTTTATTTTTTTTACTTTTTATTTTTTTAATTTTTATTATTATTATTATTTTTTTGAACAAAAACAAATTAAATAAAATTGAAAAAAGTTGAAAAAAAAAAAAAAATGAAAGTGAAAAAAAAAAAAAAAAATTAATCGATTATCTCCGTGGCCTATCGATGCCATAGACCAGAATGCACTTTGGCACTACAAACACTTCCCAGGGGTCACAGCGCGAAACAGAACGTGTGACATTCAACATGCCGACAAGAATATGGAATGACAGATGAAAGGAGCATGAAGAACTGAAAGATGCATTGGAACTCTACGTGAAGGAAGGTCTTCTTCGCAAAGAGATTTTAGATTTTGTCTCCAGAGATTTTAATATGTATTCTTGAAGCACGAAGACTCTCGACAGGAGACTTAATTTCCTTGAAATTAAGTATACAGATCGAAACGTGACAATCAATGAGATCGAAAGTGCTGTCAAAACAGAAATGGAAGGACCCGGTAGTTTGCTTGGTTACCGTGCATTGCACAAAAAACTAAGACAAGTGTATAACTTAAAAGTCCCAAGAGATGTAGTACATGCAGTCATGTATAATTTAGACCCAGATGCTTTGCAACGAAGAGCTCCTCAGTTTAAGAAGAAAAAGGAAAAAGGCCACTTTACGTCACCAGGCCCTAACAATTTACATTCCCTAGATGGTCACGATAAACTTATGGGATATCAAAATAGGACATTTCCGATTGCCATTTATGGCTGTATTGATACATGTAGTAGAAAGGTCTTGTGGCCCAAAGTCTGGATCAGCAATAGTGATCCAAAGCTCATAGGACGATTTTACCTTGAATATTTATTAGTGCCAAAGTGCATTCTGGTCTATGGCAATGATAGGCCTATGGCAACGATAGGCCACGGACATAATCGATTAATTTTTTTTTTCACTTTCATTTTAATTTGTTTTCTTTTTTTCTATTTTTTTTCTTTTAACTTTTTTCAATTTTATTTAATTTGTTTTTGTTCCAAAAAAAAAAAAAATTAAATAAAAACAAAATTCATTTAAATATAAAAATTTAAAAAATAAAATAACAAATAAATAAAAATAGTAAAAATAAATAAAAAAGTAAGAAGTAAAAAAATAAACAATTAAAAATAAAAACAAAATTAATTATCAAAATAAAAATGAAAAAATAAATAAAATAATAAATAAATAAAAATATAGTTGTTATATTAAAAAAGTATATATATCTACTGCTAAAAAAATAAATAAAAACAAACAAACAAACACAAAGTTATTAATTTATAGTATATGATATATAAAAATAAATGAAAGTAATCATGAAAATCCCATATTTTGCTATGGCAGTCCTAGGCCACCATACATATCACTCCCGTCAGCTCGAAGCCACGTCTCAGTGACACCCATCAGATCAATTTTGTAATCTACAATAAGATCTTTAATAATAAATGTTTTGTTACACACTGATCTTGCATTTTATGAGACAGGCAGTAAACTGTTCGTTAAATGTGTATTTTTCTGTCTCACAAGCACGATGTAATGATCGTAGATTTTCATGGTTGACACCATTTACTTCATATCTACGTACATGGTTCGTAGAAGAGCGTGAAGAAATAATAGTTGCAATTCTGTTATTTTCTGGACCAGGGTTAAGCTTGAATACCAGATTGCTGACGTCAAGAACAACATGAAATGTAGCAACTGTGTTGGCATAATATGAACAAAGTATTTTGTGGCGCTTTATTTTTTATCCTCAGTGAACCGGAGCAAGTGCCAGATTCAATTAGCATAGTATTTCTCCATGAAAGGTTATGAATAGATCTTGCAAACAATGGGAACAATTGATGGCAATGAATGGTTCGATGAATATTCAAACCTTCACTGAGATAAACAGACGAAGACCAAGATAAACTATCTGTGTAATACATGTAGATATTTGACTCAAAACTGTTCCAAACTTTATACGTTGTGTTTAGGTGTAACCCAGCGTAATTTTCAGGTAGTTGTTGTCCAAAAAGGATACAAGGAGTGATAAGTACAGACCCAACAGCGCGCTGACCAAACATTGCTAAGATATAATAATGTCATCTTCACAGCATGATAAGACTGGAAACATTCGTAAGTCACGTTTTTGTAATCTTCTGTAGTCCTCAGAAAGGTACTGTGGAAATACTTGACAGGCATATTCAGTCACTGGACATGTTACATAAAATTATGTCAAGTGTGTGAGTGGAATTCGAGCTCTTTTTAGTTGTTTTAAAAAGTACATTCTCTTGGATATGCGGATTATTTCCGCGACATGACTGTTTCATTTCATCAATTAGAATGTTGTTTTTGTTGACAATGTAGATATCCGATAGATTCTAAGATGCTTCGGCACTCAGTTAACTCGTCGTCAAGAGTATAGACCCACAGGGTCGGATGATTTCAGACATGAGCCATCAGTGAGTTTACTGATTCAGGAAGACTCGATGGAAAAGGGGTGCCGATAACGATCCTTCATTTATCGCTGTCATGTGTTGTGTTCTTTACGATGAAATTATCAAAGGAATGAATAAATGACCGATACTCCAATGGATCGCCACTAAACGCGTGAGTTTTAGCTCTTTTATTTTCTATTGAATGAACGTATTTGAATAAGTTATGAAAACATTTTTGAAGTTCAAAATGCAAATTTGTAAAGCCATTCGAATGGTTTCTCACAATTGTGCACCTTTTCAGACAATCCGTCTCCGCTCGTCTTGCCTTGAGTTTTGTAAACAGCTTTTGTTTTGCAGATTAAGTTGTCTTCTTAAAGCATTGATAATTTAATGATAAATAGAAATTATTTCTAGATTTCTAGCAGGTCACCACAAAGAGATATAATAAGTGGCAGTGATATCAAGCATCAGCACCAAAAGAAAACAGATACAGACTTCCCAAATAATGTTAATTATACATAACTTTACTTAGTTGTTCTTTTCCATAGTTTTTTGACATGTCCTTTCTATGCTAATTATTTATTAATGTTCTGCAGCACAACTCACTGTGCAATGATGAACAAATGAATTTTGACTTTTCTATGGCATTGGTCAATATGTCAGTTTGAAAACTTTTTAATAAATGTTCAATTTAAAAAAAAATCACACTTGAGACTGTAATTTCGCCAATTTTTTTACTGATATTGATTTTTTCCATCGAAAAAGGACAATCAGTTCAAAGTGCTGTCGCCTGGTAGGTTGCCATGTTTACAATTAAAAGTGGCATGTTCGAGGCTTGTTTGCACAAATCACACTAACAAAAATAACTTTGTAAAAAATAATTTAAAAATTTGTAGCGGTGTTCACAATACCATATGTCAGTTGCACAATAATTATAAAAAGGTACAGTCTGGTAACAAAACTATTATATCAACTCATGACACAAGTTGTTGTTACAAATACAAACATGTCCATTTTACAGTATTTCTGATTCAAAGGCTGTTCATAATATTTGTATAGTACTAACTCTTGTAAGATGGTCAGTTGCAATGAATTCCTATCATAACATCCTCTTGTTACATTTGCAAGAAAAATAACTACTATATATATTGATCAATTTTAACAGTGAGTAACCAAATTATTTTGTCTAATTGCCAACTATACTACAGATTTTGTCTGGAGAGGCTACATGGTTTTGCAAACTGAGTAAGTGAAAAACAATTCAACGTTATTGATACAATATCCGTATTATTCTACAGGTAGCAGTTAACAGTTATATGTTACGTATGTATAGAGTATTGTTGAATATACTTGTTAGAAATATCCACATTCCTAAAAAAACAACTACATGTTGGCTGGTGTGATGTTCTTATAATGCTCGCTTTAATCAAGAAGAGGACTAAACATATCATATTGCACATTACATAACAGTAGCCAAGTTAACTATTAATCTAGTAACATTACATTTCTCCCCTTTTCAGAATCAAAGATAATTACTAACAGAAAATCAGTGACCATATTATAAATGTTCAGTGTTCAGATGATCAAGCCTCTATAGATTATTCCTATATTATTGATACGATACTAACGTCGCATGTTCACAACTAACAATGTTCTATCACTTAAAAAAAATCAATAAATCCGTAAATCAGTTCAACTATAACAGTTCTGAGTAGCTAGTCAACTAAACTTAATCTTGGGGGTATCCAGGTGGTCTTCTGGAACTTCTCTCAGGATAACGCCTCACCGGTACATCGGGAAGAACTACAGGTGCTGCAGAAGGTCGGGGTTCTAGTGTTACATCATCATCATCAGCTTCCTGCTTGACTTTAGTAGAGTCATCTACATTTTTGAAAAATGACGAATTCCTAGCTATTTCTTTTTCTTCCCTCTTTGCAGTTATCATTGTACTTCAGTAGCGTTAGTTGGTGGTTGGAGATGTATTTTCCACCTTTTTCGGGTCTTCTGATATGCCTTCTTTTGAGAACGTGTAGCCGAAGAACTCTAAGCTGTCCTTGGAGTAGACACACTTCTCTTTGTGTAGGGTCAGACCTCTGTCTCGCAGCCGTTGGAATGTCTTTCGCAGATTCTCATCATGGTCATTGGTTGTCCTTCCGTAGACAAGGATGTCATCGCTCAGCTTGATAGCTCCTGGTATACCGTCAAGGGTCTCATGGATAGCGTTTTGGAATATCTCAGCTGCACAAGATATACCAAAGTTCAATCAAGCAAACCTCCTGAGTCCCACGTGAATGCTAAAGGTGGTAATGTAGCGTGACTCAGGGGCAAGCTGTAGCTGGTTGTAGCCTTGGTTAAGATCGAGTTTGGAAAAGACTGTTGCACCGTTGAGATTACTGATGACTTCTTTTCCAGAGTCTGCGGTTACCGTGATCCAGGTTCCATTGATTCTAACTTTAAACTTAGGCTGTCTTTGAGCTTCAAGGCAGAAGACATCTTCATCATCGCTATCGGCCTTAGTTTCAAGTGTGTTCACTTTCCTGCGTGGTCTTCTTTCAGGCTTAGGCCGTTGGCTACATCGAGAAACAGATTGAAAATGTCCGATCTTCCCGCAGTTACGACACTCTTTCTTGTAGGCTGTTGTAGCATCCTTCACGTCTGCCTGGATGTGGATAATTACCGTCGCAGCAGCCGTTTAGCCTCGTATAGTATGACATAATTGACTCGTCGCTTAGTTGTTTCGCTTGTCGGAATTGGTATTCTTCGTATGCTACGTTTGTCTTCGAAGTAGTGTGTTAGAGCGTCTATTGCCTTCTCCAGTGGATTTTCGTCGTCACCACTGGTAGTGTTAGGTAAGGTATCAAAGATATTGTTTACATCTTCGCCAACGTTGTGTAATAACGTTGCTCGTTGTCTGGCTACGTTGGTGATGTTTACGGTGACCAAAAGGTTTCGAAATCGTGTGATATACTTCTTCCATCTCGGCCCAAGGGTTCCTGATAAATCAGATATGTCGAACGATGGAAAAGTAGGTGATGTTGGGTTCGTTTTTTTTTTCGATCGTCTTTATCACAAGGGGAACAGGGGGGTTACCAGTCCCACTGAAACCGTTTGATGTAGATTCATTTTCATTTGCTTCGACTTATTAGTGATTTTAAACACTTAAACTGGAATGCTGAAAAGTCGACTAGTCATTTCTATTACAGCTGAACATGATAATAACACATTCCAAGCCTTACTTCAAATCCTGGCCAATCCTTGGATAGGGGACAAAGAAACTGTGCTCCATGATGTCTTGGCTTATCCTCTTACGCTAAACGCTTATGAAAACGATCGTTACACGTACAACTCGTCGATATATATATGTGAGCTGGTTTCCTTTCACCTCTATGCCAGCTATATCCCATTCTCGTCGCCAATGTGATGTTCTTATAATGCTCTCTTTAATCAAGAAGAGTGCTAAACATATGTTACACATTACATAACAGTAGCCAAGTTAACTATTAATCTAACAACATTTCAGCTGGGTGAGCTGTAATAAAAAAATATGGGTTTATTTCATTTTGTTTTATTTTTATTTTGAGTGTAGTGAATGCATAAACTGTTTTTTTTATTTTTTATTTTTTTTATTTTATATATGTGCTTTACAATAACCTGGTCTAGAGCCATTTCAAAGCATCTTTTTGGATACATTTGACCTACATCAGAATGTTTTCTTGGCCAAGATTTTGCAGCACTAACACTCAACTCAATGGGATTAAGATAAGGTAAATAGGGGCTAAAAAAGGAAAAATCAATACAATTATTACATGCTAAAATTAGTGAATCAGAGATATAGTGTAGGCAGTTGCTGTTGACTGCAGCCTTATCAGATTTAAGGGCATCATGTATATTCTTCCTGAAATGACTGTTCATAATCATACTTTGTACAATGAATTGTGTGATCATATTGTCAATCCATGAAGCACATACAAATTATTTTTAAATGTTATAATGAGATCAGTTATTGAGAAGTTATTTCTCACGGAAAAAAAATGACAATGCCGCCTTTGTTACGTATTGCATTAAAAACAGCTTGATAGTAGTGAATGTTAGTTGTCCATGACTACAACAGAACATGGATCATTTTGAGCAACTGAGCCAACACAAAGTATGATAAAATTGTCCATAGCAAATTCAAACTGTTGCCTGTTATAAGCACCAACAATTAAATGTGAGGTCTGTAGACCCTGTGTACTTATTGCACTCAAAACACTGTATCTTGTGACACGTGTGAAGTTTCCTTTTCTTGATATACGTCCTGTTTCACGCAATTTATTAGCATATCTCCTCTATTGATAACAACAGAAAAAATAAAGGGGGCCATGACGTGATTTACAGTCCTTCAAAGTGGGAGATTTATTTATAAATGAATAAAAATAGGAATAGGAATAATAAAATATTGTGCACTTCTGCATGCATGCATGTAATATTGCTTATTACAAGAATCAAATCACCCACATCTCCCATTCAAAAAAACAAAAATGAATAATTTAGATTTGATTTATTGTTTGAACAATATTTAGGCTTTTTCCATGTTTTAATTTGTTTGTTTTTGTTATTAGACTTTTTAGAAATTATTGCTTGTATATAGTATGCATATACAGTTGACCTCATTTACTTTGTTTAAGAAAAAGAAAGTTCACAAGTTAACTAATCACATTTTCAAGTGAAGTAGTTGCATTCCGTAATTAGGGCTTTTGTTTTATCAAATTGTAAACTTCTAAACTTTTCTTTTTGAACAACGTTAATGGGATCGACTGTATGTACCGTTATGAATTTTAGTATATAGAAGAAACTATGTAATAAACAAACAAAACAACAAAATGAAGTTGTTTTGGAAATCTGAGCCCTTTTATAACGAGATATTTTTGCATTTTTTACAAAAAAATTCTTTTTTGTAATTGTTGGTACATTCTAGCTATTTTAAGAAATTTGTCAATAAATACATCACAAAGTTTATTTATGGAGAGTTGTGAAATTCGATATGGCAATCAATTTCGCAGCTTTACCATAAAAACCTAAACGTTTCTACATCTTCGTAGTGTCTGACATTGATTCAGAGTCTACTTGCTGGCTTAAAGATTTGTGCAATACGAATCTCTTTCCAGATAATAGGAATTTTAAACTCTAGAACCTTTTGGGATGTAGAGACTTCAGACCACACCGACCAAAACCCGAACGTGTAGACACCAATTATCCGACGAGGAATCAGATGAAGATGTTTTGCATTCAGCATGGGAGGTCTGAGAAAGGCCATTCTTTCATTGGCTAAAAAGAGTCCCTTGCACGGTGAGTTTGTGACCTAAACTGGCGGACGAATTTCAATCTTCCTGTCCCGAAAATGTGAATAGTGTTACAAATAATGAGGACGACATCGAGTTAGGGAAGACACTGAAAGACGAAAAAAGCTGGAGCTAGTTGCGAAATTGAGAGAATTCCCATGTTTTTGGGAAACTAGCAGTCCGACGCACAAAGGCGTAAAAGAAAATAGAGAGTGATGGAGAAGTTGAGCGAAAAATTCAACCTTGAAAGAGAGCCGTAACGAAATATCCTTCACGGTTTAATATCTGGATTCAACTGTAAAATGAAGAAGGATGCAGAAGGATACTGTATGAAGGATGATATTGTGAAAAGTAAGTGGCGTTACATCCCTCTTTAAATTTTAGTAACAATTGCAATAATTTATATTTGGGGCTCAACACTATATTACATATAGCAAATGTGATCACAAAACAATGTAATGAGTGAAATATATCTCGCATATTTTAAAAGAAATAAAAAATAGAAACATTTACAAAGTTTGTTGTCTGCAAGTGTAATGTATATATATTTTATGAGACCACCCTCCTTAGGATTTGTAAACGCATGCGCATAAAGGAGTACCATGCCATGTGAGTGAGTTTTTTAGCAAGTAAATGTTGTTCTTGACTATTTGATTCATTAGTCATGATTTTCGAAGTACCGAACACTACACAAGTAGTAATGGGTTAATCTAAAGGTTTTTCTCGACGGTAGATTAAAACATGCTGTGCTCATTTGTTTCTTTGTTATAAGACAAGGAGGAGAAAGAGTGGGTCCCTGAGGAGGTGGAGAAATTGATCCACTACTACAGGGAAAATGAAGGACTGTGAAAGACATAGCAGACTACAGGGACAGACAGGTGCTCAACCTGAAGACTCTGAGCACACTTCGTCCAGGCCGTAGTATAGATTACATTAAAAGGAGTCACCAACTTTGAAAACTATATTCTCAAGTGAAGTGAAAGGAGAGGAGGGAAGCACAGGTACAGATGCAGTGTATACGTCCTCCTGGAGATACTTGTAGAGCATGTCTTTCGTCAAAACATGGGATGATGTAGACTCTCAAACAAGTACTTTGGATGTGGTAGGCAGTCAAGTGCTTAGAGACACCAGTTGCATCCATCACACAACAGTTTCAAATGATGATGAGATAACATCATTTGTGAAGAGTATTGAGCGACAGCTTTCAAGAAGAGATTTGACAAAAGCAAAAAAGAAAATCAACGATGTTGACTTTGAGTTGGAGATGGAGATTTTTCAGGGGGAGGGAACTCAAACGCCCAAACAACCTATGCCTCTAATCACCAACATGATGGATTACAACAAAATCGATCTTACGATCTGCAAGATAGTCAAATGCACGGCTGCTCGCAGAACACTCCTTTTATTGGGCCTTTATAAATTATTTATTATTATGATTTGTTATTTACACATGTTATATTATGCATTTTTAAATAAGCTAAATTATTTGTTACATATTGAAAATATATATTAAAAAACTGATTAACAGGTTAGCTCAGTTGGGAGGGTGTTGGCTGTCAACCGAGAGGCTGCAGGTTCGAACCATCAGGGAGACCATCACTTGGGGTCTTGAAATAACATCAACATTTACATTAATACGGAGGCCCAGAAGGGTCAGACAAATTAATAAAGCGCCCAATGGGCACGTAACTCAGACATTGTTACTGATGAAGAACTTGTAATAGAGGGAAATTCAATTTATTGAAAAATAAAAAGCAAATATAGTAAGAAAGATATGGTGGAAAACTTAAGAGATAAGAAAATATATATTATATATTATAGTCTCCCGGCGTTGGACTCGAACTCAAGTATTTTCGATGAACCGTCATTTTGAAAAGAAGACAAGAAGATTGCCTGTGATATCACGATTAACTTAGAGATTAAATAAGCTGTTTTTGTTTAACTAACATCAAAGTTTTATAGATTTTTACATACGAGATCACATGGGAAAACTAAGTTACTCGCCTATGATGGTCATCTTCAATTGTCAACTTGAATTGTTGACATCGTCAAAAGCTCGATCGAGCTCCATAAGCTTCCACGTAAAATTCACAAAACACACGTTATTTTATTTTCTTGGTGTTCGCACTTCTATTGGAAATAACCATGAAAATACGCAGAAATTATTCTCTTTGATTAAATCTGTTTCTCGGTTGGTTTTCGAATATAGTTCTTGCAGCAAAAACAATTCAACTATAAGTAATCATTTTTACACTTACGTTATCACATGCGTCTCGGTGGCGCAGTCGGTTAGGCGCTTGCCTTTCATACACAAGGTCCCTGGTTCGAGTCCGGTCAAAGTGATATTTATTTCTCAAAAAAAAAAAAAAAAAAAAAAAAGTAAAATTATTTAAAATGTTAACTTCCTGTTAACAACCGGAAGTTTACTGGAAAGTGAGTGAGTGAGTGAGTGACAGAGATGCCCCACTTCAATAACTCCTCCATTGCTAAGGCAATGTCTGAGTTAAAAAGGGAAAATAAAATTTAAAAAGGGTTTCGAAAACAGCATCATTTTAACAGCTGTTTTTATCGATCAAAACCATATCCTGGTATATAAAAAAAAAATAAAACTCGATCTGAATTTCAAGCTCCAAATCCAAGTTTTTCAGGCCCTGCAGCTCGGTTGAGAATTTGCAATTATCGTGTCTGAATGTCAACATGACAACAAAACTAATCAATAAATAGACACTCGTGAAGTGTTGGATTTGTATAATAATTTCATTTTTTTGATTACTTAAAATTCGATTCTAATGTTGAGGTACCTGCCACTTAAAAATGGAGCAAGAGTTAGAGAAACATGATGACACTGATCAGCACCTGGATGGTAATTTTAGTGAGTATTCTCATGAAGTTATGGAAAATGAAAATTTCCAAGACCCTACAACTCCAGAAGAAGCATTTATTTTGGTCGAAAAACTAATTGGTATTGCAATTCCATAATCATACATGCAGATATTGCAGATCATGCTTGTCATTCAACTGAAACAGGATATATAATTTCCACATCTAGTGATATAATGCAGAAAGTGTTTGAAATACACATTTTAAGTTCTTTTGATGGTATATGATGGAAAGCATAGCCTTTTGGAGTAATTTCATTGATTGTTGATTGCATGTTATAATTATTTTTGTTTAACCAAGTTTCGGTTATACATAATAATTCAACTTCATTTTCAATGATAAAGTCATTCAATATCAATGATTTGTTACATACCGATCTGCAGTTTAATAGACAGAGTTTTGATCTTCTTTGGCTATTTGAAGATAGAGGTAAACGACGAGGAAAGCAAAGGTTGTTGATGTTGATTCCTCGTGAAGAAGACTTGAATATTTAATTTGCTTGTTCTTCGACCCCAAGTTGGATTTATTGGATAAACACCATCACTTTTCGCCTTGGATCGACCCCCACGTTTTCCTCTAAATTGACGAAGAATTCCAAGAGATTTTAACGAGTTCCATGTTGAGGAATCAAGAGGAAATTGATGACAACGTTGACCAGTAGTCGAGCAATGGCGGGAAGTTTGAATGCCAGTAGAACATTTCCACCAGAAACAACGTGAAAATAGAAAATTTCTCGAATAAAAAAACATATTTTAAAAGAACTATCATTTAGAAATTTCGTACGAAGAATCACGCAGTTGTCATAGATCATGTAGAAAACTTGTCAAACAGTAAGCTAATTCACTAAGCAACTGCTTCGAGCGCTAATTATGCTAATAATTTTACAACATAATAATGAATGACAATGACCAGCCTTATTTCAACAAAGAATATTTTGATTTTGTAATTTTGTAATTTTGGACACTTAAAAACTTCTAGAAATCTTTTAGAAACATCTAGAAATAATTTTATGGCGTGCCGAAGGGTCCTAAATTAAACTTTCATTACTAATCTAATTTCATATGTCGTCAGAAGAAATTTTGTAACATAGTTGTTTTATATCAATCAGTAAGAATACATAAAACTCGACCATAGAAATAAAACTCGACCGTAGAAATTAAACTCAATGGTAGAAATAAAACTCCACCAAAGAAATAAAACGCGACAGTACAAATAAAACTCGATGGTAGAAATAAAACTCGATGGTAAAAATAAAACTCGATGGTAGAAATAAAACTCGATCATAGAAATATAACTGGACCGTAGAAATAAAACTCGACCGTAGAAATAAAACTACGGTGGCCCATAAGTGCCATGGCAAAACCTTCTTTGTTCACGGCAAAACTTTCTTAATTCAAGGCAAAACTTTCTTAATTCAAGTCAAAACTCTTTTGTTCACGGCAAAACTTTTGTTGTTCGCACCATGTTTTCTTTCTTTTTAATTTTCTTTTACTTTTTTTTCTTTTCTTTTTTGTTTTGTTTTCTTTCTTTTTTTTACAAACTTGGCTCACGAACCGCATGAAATTCTCGGTAAATTATTTTATATTTAGTTTTTTCTTCTTTTCTTTTTTTTTTAATTATTATTATTATATTATTTTTTTTTGGGGGGGGGGATATTTTATTATACTATATTTAATACAATATATTTTTAATGCAACAAAGTGGCAGAAATTAGGGCAAAAAATTATTCACGCAACACCCATTGGATAGACCGCCACTGCGGGCTTTCTTTATTTTTTAGCAACCGGACCCAGAGGCACAGATACTTGTTGCCCTTCGAACTAAGATTACAAGTATGGTTAGCAAAAGTCATATGAAGGGTTAGAGTTATTTTAACCTGCACTTCCCCCAGTTGTTGCAGGGTTCCCACGGTCAGGGAAAAGTCAGTGAAATTTGAATTTTTTTCAAGGTCAGGGAATTGTCAGGGAATTTTGATTTTGGTCAGGGAAATTTGAGAATTGTCAAAAAGTCAGGGAATTTTTTTTCTCACATTTTTATAATCTTTTTTGTGAGAATTATCGATGCTTACTTATTAAGAGTGATATTATATAAATAAAAGGCTCCCATGGGTTTCCT
This sequence comes from Diadumene lineata, assembly GCA_918843875.1. NCBI lineage: Eukaryota > Metazoa > Cnidaria > Anthozoa > Actiniaria > Diadumenidae > Diadumene > Diadumene lineata. The sequence continues at coordinate 1,196,055 of CAKKNV010000001.1, read as the reverse complement.
GTGGGGAAGAACTGGGTATGAGTTATGTCGGCCATATTAGTTTTTGGAAAGCACGTGAAGGTAGGTCTGGAATTTGATGTGTTTTAGCTGTTTTTATGCCCCCTTTTCTTTCACTTTAAACAATGGTAGCGTCAGGATAATTCCTATTTTTAGTTCGTTTTGATTAATTCTTGAACAAATCGATAAATTAAGTGAATTTTGTGCGATTTTTTTTTCAAATTTTAAGAAAACAAAAAAAATTCAAAATGGCAAAAACGCACGCTGGAGTCTGGAAAACGTTTTAACTTTTTTTTACCATTGGACTTAAGCGTAAAAAAGCCAACACAAACAGGTAAAAAATATGTTGTCTCGATGATAACAATTTCACAATTGCTTCTTTGTAAATGCCCTTTTTTGGTTTTAATAGACAATAGTGACAACAGCTCAAGGTATTTTATGTAATAAAGGTATTTTATAAGTAGTATGCTGATTTTTTTTCATAAGTCAGTTTCTGCAGTTGTTTTCTAAATCGAAATTTCGTCCTAATTTTCGTTTTTAGAAAGAAGATATAACATAAGAACTTATTTAGATATGCATTTTTTTAATATTTTCATTGCATTTGATACCAAGCATTTTGTTGGTTTCTAGATGATTAATTCAAAGCGAACTGTATTCAATAATGAATGGCTTAAAGACCCCACTATTCGCTTGGCTTGCACAAGCCCAACAATCAAGTAAAGCAAGGTGTAAGATATGTTCTGTTACATTTGAGCTTGGAAATATGGGAAAACAAGCATTGATAAGTCATGCCAAAGGCAAAAAACATCTCAGGAGAGTTGGTCTGTCATCACAACAAATTTCTATGAACTCTTTTGTCACTATGCAAAAGCAGGAATCCAAGGAAACTTCTCCAGAAGTACAAGACGCAATGACTGTACCACCTCCTCCCCCTCATCCTGCTCAAGTTTTAAATTCACCTGATTCTTCATCTAAAGGCACAATTAAAAGCTATGTCACCAAGGATGAAACACTTAAAGCGGAAGTACCGTGGGCTATAAAGGTCCTCATGTCACACTATTCCTGTAATAGTAGTGCAGACACTGACAAGTTATTTGCCAAGATGTTTCCTGACAGTCTAATTGCCAAACAGTTCAAATGTGGAGCAGCAAAGTGTTCATACGTGATTTGTTTTGGCATTACCCCTTATTTTCATGGTGAATTAATGAAGCTACTACAGGAGGAAGGCACAATGTATGTTATCTCATTTGATGAATCACTGAATAAAGTAATCCAGAAGGAACAGATGGATCTCATTGTTCGCTTCTGGTATGTTCAGAAAAATAAAGTCGTATCCAGATACATTGATTCCCAGTTTCTTGGTCACCCAAGAGCTACCAGGTGATCTCGGAAAGCGCGCAAAGCATTATTTCTCAACTTGAAAACGAATCAATCCCTAACATGACCGCGCACCTAGATTCTTGGTCCAAGTCATTTTTGATGGTCGCCATTTTGTTTCAAGTTGGATTTGAAAGGTGGATCTTTTCAAATTTAGGGCAAACTATTAGACGCATAGTTGTCAAAACTACTTATTTCAAGTCAATCTAAAAGTTTCAAGTTATGAAAAGAATTATTTGTCAAGAAAAGGTGATTTTAAGTAAGTTTTACCCCTTTTTGTATAAATTCGTGAAGTGAACAAAGTTTATACGGCAATTTTTTGTTTCTAAGATGATAGAAAACAACAAAATATACACAATTTGTGATTAAATAACAACGTTTATGCACCTATATTGATGTATTATATTAATAAAGCATTGATAATATGAAAATGTGCTGTATTCAATTTGATAGTTTTGGTCAAAGATCCATACATCCTGTTTTGGCGGGAAAAATTTCAGCTGAAATGCGCGACGCGTCCACCAGCTACCGTCATTTGCAACATTTTATTACTTTTAGTGTCAGTTGAAAAAATTATGCAGTGGATGAGACACAGACATGCTTTCCTTGTGATTTATTTACTTGTAACCATATCTCCAACCGATACAATAATTTACTTCGTCATTATCGCGAAAATCCCTCTCATACACCAGCTGATTTTATATTTAGACCGCAAGGCCGACCAAGTGAAAGCGCAGAAGATATCATTTCTTCATCTTTTCATGAAAATCTTGCACCACGCACAAGGCTCTCTAGGGCAAAAGCTTTTGTTGATAAACTGACTGAAGAAGAACTGAGACAGCTTTGTTTGCCTCGACTTACCCATGTGATTAAGCCATGGGAGTTTTTGTTGTCATGTGCAAAAACCTGCCGTGGGATTTCTGCAAGTAATGTTGCAAGTCAATTTTTGGAAACAAGAGATGCAGTAGCCAAAAAATTTCCTGAACTAGTTAACACTATATTCAGTCCTAAGGAACATAACTTCGATGTTTCAAAATTAAGTAAGGAGCAAGTAATTGATGTACTTAACAACAACAAGCACCTAGCATGTGAATTGCTTTTAGATGGCAACAACAAACAATACTTGTTCAAGGATGTAGTGATGAAGACAATTTATGAACAGCATAAGGACAAATTTTTAGAAATTTCTTGTGGCATTGTTGGATCTCTCTGCATAAGCCAGAGAGATGCACAAGATATCTTGAGGAATACTTGGGGCAGGCAATTGAGTGAAGTCCTGGGAATCAACATATTCCCCCCTAAAGATCAAATCATTGATTCCCTTAACCAGAAGAAGAATGATCTAAGTAAAGAAGTGGGGTTGCAATTTGAAAAGACAACCAATGGTATTGTTGTTGCTACAGTAAATGTTAAAAAGTACCTTGAGTTTTTACTTTCAAGACCTGGCTTGAAAGATATGCTCCAATTCAACAAAGGAGCAATGATTATTTATCAATTTACTGATCTTGCTCCTTGGTTGAAATGGAGTAGGTTTTCAACAGGTATTACAACCTGACGGGTCAAAGTTTTTGATCCACAAAACATGCATAGTCTTGCGATTACTTGTGGTGCTTACTTAGGCGAGGATAACTATGATACACTTCACAAATGTTTCAAAGGATTGTATGATCAGCTTAAGAATCTTAGTGAAGTAAACCCCTCCACAACCTCGCCTATTACTATCCATAAGAGTGCTACAGCCGATGGTAAGCAACGGAGAACTGATACCGGTAATAGCACAGCTAAATCTACATACCCCATCTGTGATGCTCCCGAGCATGTTAGCCAACTAGGTGACATGTCGCTAGTTAGTAATGGTCCTGTGTGGACAGTTAATGACACTATAGTTCTGTCTAACAGTTATACTGTGTGGTTAAATGGGAGAAATGATGAAAATACTCAGAACAGACGGGAATTTGCTAAATCTCACCTAGGAAATACTGGCCGTGCAAACCTAGTGGGCTGTGATGTTACAGATTACTATATCGGAGGTTTTCATCTCGCTATAAGGTGTGCAGAATCAATCTGTTACAGAATAGGTCAACTTGCAACAGGTATGGTACACAACATTTTAATCTAAAATATAGTTGTCAGATGTGATCAATAAAGAAACAAACTTTTGAATCCTTTGAAAACGTTTGAGGTGTAGGCAGAAATATTCCAGGAATGTTGTTATTGTTCATTTGCTAATCATGAACATAAATAAACATAAATCACAAAGTAATGAATAACTTTAACATTCCTAAAAGATTTTAACTGTCAAAAGATGTTGCAAATATCAAAAGAATACAAAACCAATTAAATTTCCCTATGTAGATCCTATATACAAATTTCACAAAAATAGTTTTGAGGATGTTCAGTACAACTGAACCACAATCATGAATTTATATTTTTTTATTTAAGAACAGTTATCAATTTATTCATTCTCTCAAAAAGGACTTCTTGGATCATCCAAGAACTACTTCAGTGCTATGTCAAACCTGGCCAGAAGTGTCCGCAAAGACGATGATGTAATCAAGTTTGATGAAACAGGTGTCTTGGCATTCTCTTGCCAAATGCCCAATATATTGACAGAGGCTGGCTTTACAGGAATTCCTTTTGATGTTATCCACTGCTTCTGTTCTGGATTACAGCCTATTTTCAATGCCTTACTAGACACTCCACTGTCCCTTACTGGCTCACAGTTTGCTTGCCTAGCACGTCTATTTCTTGGCCTACAATTCGTTCTTATATTTGGAACAAGGTGTGTTATACCTTCCATTAAACAGATAGTGGTCTACACATCTTTCTACATCAACAAAGCAAGAGAAGATGGTAAGTTGATAGGTCAAGATCTTAAGTTTAGTAACTTCTCTGATGGCCTTATGGAAACCCAACACAAGTACGCCAAGACTGGCACATTTTTATACAGCGGAGGTCGACAGGGTACATCCAGCTCCACAGAGTACCAAAAACTGGTTCTTTCCCAGCTGTTCCACAATGAGCTATACAGAATTGACCAGAGAGAGTCTTCAGTATTCAGATCGACTGACTCCAAACTGTCTAGGAAACGTCAACTGTCAACTGTTGATCATGATGAACTGCACCACCGCCTGAAAAAGAAGATGGTATGTCATTTTTAAAAATCAATAAATACAAAAATAACAATTATTTAAGATTTGTTAACTTTTTCAATTGAGACTATTAGAATATTCACAGAAGATGTTGAGAGGATGATATGTTGAGAATAAAAAAAAAACAAAGACATAGAACAACACTGTGAAATCATTATATACAACATATAAAATGAGAAAAATTAGAGCAAAAATGTGAATGACATATATCTAATAGTTGTATCATTTAGATGTGTACTTGGCCAGCTGTACTTTGAAAATTATTTGTGGGAGCAATGCTCAGCCATTTAGGGAAGACTGAGAATATCTTGTCAAATAATTGTGTTTTTTTTTTAAGTAGAGGTTTAAATGACCAAGTATTGATTTAAAGAATTAAGCGTTTGTTATATTTCCATAGCATATTCCATTTCAAGATTTCACAAATGTTACATGTAAGGATGAGTCTCCCTGTGAAATGCAAGTGCAGGTTTGTACTTTTTACCAGCATTAAACTGTATTAATTTATATTTATTTTCAGATAAGCACTATTAAATAAATTGAGCTGCTTGTGAAAACAGACACAGTATTACTCATAAATAAAGTTACTTTTGTTATCATGTCAAAGTGAAATAATTGTTATCTTCTCTGATTTTTAGAAACCCTATTTAGCAGGTTCTGGCTATGACTTAAAAGGACATCAAAAAATAAGTGAAATATCAAACATCCTAGAAGAAGATAGTGAAGTAAGCATTCAGTAATTACCAATAAAGAATTAAATGAATTCAAAAATGAAAAATTAGTGACATGACACAACTGAATTTATACTTTTTTCTTATTAAATAGGAAAATGGGTTTGATGATATTTACCTGACCTGGAATGATTTATCAAAAATTCAAAGTGCAGCAACAGTACAACCACCAATGAACAACATCAACGCTCTCAAGACACAAATCATTGAAACAGCACAGAAGTCTTTTAATAGTGAATCAGTTACCATCGTAAATAAGGAATCTGCCAAAGAGTACATGGCCACTTGTGCTAGTAAAGGTGGAGTTTTAACGATCCATACTGATAGCTGCATCATAAATGGCGAGACAACATTCTAACGTACAGACAAACGAGTATCAAAGGATGTTTTGCAATGCAAATTCTTTTTAGGTCCAAACAAGAACGAGTTGACAGTTGAGCATCAATTTTCTACGTCCTCACAACGATTCCGTTTCAGTTTCAATCATGTAATGGGAATGGATATTTCTGATAGGTGCATCACTTTTGACGTCTGCAGCAGTCCAATCCATGAAGTGAAACAAAAGAACAACACACAAGATGGTAGAACAAGTAAATGGGAGATTACTCAAATCAAAACCACCACTAAACACAGAGACATAATCGAAAGTCACCAAGATATTGACAAGACCTTCATTGAAAAACTTTCTACCGTAGCATGTCTTAGAACGGCACTTCAAACTTCCATCCGCAATGAATATCCACAATTCAGTCCACTGCTTCCAGACGAACCACATGAGAGAATGCCTCTGTTAAAAGATCTGGTGCTGGTTAGAGCAGCCCAATTGGCAGTCTTAGATGTGGCCCTCGATCCCAGAGGTAAGGAAGATGAAATATTTGTTGTCAAAATGCTGAAATCCATTGAGCGACAATTTCAAAACAAGCTTAAGGAACGTTTGAATTCAACCAAGAATCCCCATGAACAATAAAGTAGGTAATTTCTTATATATCTGGTATTCTTTGTATTATAAATAAGCTCGTAAACGTCCTTTTTTTTGCGTTAACACACTTTCCCCCGTCCATGCTCTCATCCGCCATCTTGCATTTTTATGCTTCACTAGGCGCGCAAAGCTCTCCTGGGATTGATTCTTTTTCAGCAATCGCGATTCGCAGTCTGATTGGCTAATCGATTTCCGTCAGATCACCTGGTACAGATTTACTTCAGAGTTTCAAGCTAGCTCTGAAAAAGCTTAACCCTGCAAACCTTGTGCAGGTATCCGTGGATGGACCTAATGTTAACTGGAAATTTTTCGAAGACCTGTTAGAAGATAGAGAACAAACTGATCCAGCATTTCCAAGGCTCATTAACATTGGTGCCTGTGGGCTACATGTGGTACATGAGGCTTTCAAATATGGAGCTACAGCTACAGGCTGGCGACTTGATAAGCTTCTGAGGTCTCTCTGGTACACTTTTTCAGACTCACCGGCGAAAAGAGAAGATTATGAAGCCCTTTGTGGAATTTCCATGTGGCCACTACGATTCTGTGGAACAAGACGGCTGGAAGATTTGGCAGTGGCAGAATGAGCAGTGCTTATCTGGCCAAATATCAAGAAATATGTTGAAGAAGTATCAAAGCTACCAAAGAGCAAAATTCCTACAAGCCAATCTTTCCGAAATCTACAAGAATTTGTACAAGATCCACTCATTGTTGCCAAGCTTCAGTTCTTTATCAGCATCGCAAGAATCCTTGGGCCGTTTTTTAAGAAATTTCAAACTGACCAGCCTTGGTTCCTTTCCTGGCACAGGATTTGCAAACGATACTGGAAGCAATCCTCACCAAGTTTGTTAAGAAGTCTCTACTTGAAGGTGCCACAACATGTGCCAAACTTGCTAGCATTGATGTTCACCAGTCTGAGAATCTTATACCATCCAAGAAGGTAGATGTAGGATTTGCTGCAAAGATGACAGTGCAAACGATGGAAAGTACTAAGCAAGCCACTTCTCTCCAAATACTGGAATTTCAGAATAATTGCATTGAATTTTTAAAGCAATTATCAAGAAAGCTGATGGAAAGATCTCCTTTAAAGTACAAAATGGCTAGGAATCTGATGTCTTTAAATCCTATCTACATAGCATCAAACCAAGAAGCAGCAACCACCCGATTCTCAAATGTTCTACAGCAGCTGATATCACACAAAATGAAATCTGCCCATTTTTGTGATATTGTTCTACAACAGTACAAGGCATTTGTTGCTGATTTAGAGAAGTATCACAAAGATGACTTCAAGTCATATCAGTCTTCAGATAAAGGACTTGATGTTTTCTTAGCAGAACACCTTGACCAGAAACCAGAGTTTGCAGACCTTTGGCAAACAGTGAACATGCTGCTCATTTTGTCCCATGGTCAATCGTGTGTCGAGAGAGGATTCTCCGACAACAAGGACATCTTGAGCAACAATATGCACCAAGACACGCTAGTTGGCTTCCATAGAGCTCACAGTGGCATCAAAAGTCTAGAATGTCCAATTGAAGATTCAATCAACTCAAAACTACTTGTTTCTTGTAAACATGCCCATGCAAGATACACACAATCATTGTCAAGCAAGAAAGCAAAGGGTGAAGTAAAAAGTGACTTCAGCATTCTTGCCAAGTCAAATGCTCTGCGTGTTAAATCCAAACAAAAGAGAAACGAAGTTGAGAAAGAAGAACAGAACATTGATTCTCTTCAGAAGAAACTGAAATCAGTTTAAAAATTCTATGAAGAAAAATTGCTAAACAGAAAATATTATTTGAAATGTTGTTGCTGTTATGCCAAAAACCGGCCTGTTCTTGATTAATGTAATAAGTCTTTATTAATCATGAAGTGAGATTACATTTCTTATGTTACAAAAAATCTAGCAATGTAAAATTTGTTCTTTTGCTTGTTTGTTTGACTAATGATTTAATATATCAGACACCTGCTGAAATGTTATGTAAATTGTAAGTTAGCGGTGCATTGAATTATGCCTTTGTGATTGATTTATAATTCAAATGGTCTAGGAATTATTTATAAAAAATCCAAAATAAAGTTTCTTCTTTGGTCATTGAAAAATGCTTTAAGGTCAGGGAAAAGTCAGGGAATTTTGCTTTCTCAGATGAGTGGGAAACCCTGTGTCGAACTCATAATTATGGATTAAAATTAAGATCACTTCCATAATTGTTAAAAAAACAATCTTAACCAGTATCTATATCCTCTTATTTATATATGGATTTATTGCATCATTTTAACCATTGATGTAAAATAATATAATTATGAAGCAGTCTATTATTTATAAAAAAAAATCTGTGATTTGAGCATTTTTATAACAATTTTCTATCCAATATGCCAATATTCCAAAAAAAAAGTTCTAAAAAATGCTAATTGAGCCAAATGATCGAGCTTATGAGCATTAATTGTGTACTGTACTATATTAGCTACGAATGTACGCTTAATTGATATACATGTAAAGACATATAGAAAATCATTGCAGCTTATTATTGCATTTGTTAGTCATGATCAGCCTGATCAAACTTGCCGTTGTCTTTCTAAATCAAAGCATATCATACAAATATATACATAATACACATTTACCATTTCTTATATTCTCATTAGCATATAGGGTAACTCCGTATAATGTAAAATCGATCTATTGTACTTGTTTCATTATCCTATTTATATAAATAAATTTGGAGCAATTTTAGACATATACTGTTGTGATCACATCATATTGAATCTATATTAAATTCTTATTATGAGTTTTGTATTACGTACCAGATCAAATACGGTTATACCTGATGACCAACTCCAATGATCCCTCAATTATTCTGACATGCAGCTTTTATATAATTTATTACTTGCATATTACATCCAACCATGAAGATCAATTGATACTCTTTCATGTGCTTATGCTTTATTATTGTAACATCAATCACTACCACTTAAGGTAAGAAATGATAGATTAATGTTTCATGATATATATTTATGCCTGAACTCTGCACAAACAGTTCTCTGATGTTGAAATTTATGTATGTTTAACAGGTTAGCTCGATTAACAGGGAGGCTGCGGGTTCGAACCCTCAACCGGACCATCACTCAGGGTCTTTAAATAATTGAGGAGAATGTTCTTCGATTTATAATTGTAAGTGTTCGCGTCTTCTCGGATAAGGACGATAAACTGGAGGTCCCGTCTCGCCACACTACACATATTAACCATTAACGGGGGGACGTAAAAGAACGACTGAGGACGCAGGTAACGACCATCCTCGGTGATAGGCCTACACTAATACATACTAATTACTAATCAACCTCATGCTTGTAAATCCGGATTACATACTATAAATATTAAAGATTGTAAAGCGCATTGAGACATCATGTGAAAATGCGCTATATAAGCACTACATTACATTACATTACGTTTAAATTGAACTGTTACTATGTTTAGGATTAAAGGATTAAAGTTAGTTTTAGATAGTTGAAGGCAGTGGTTTTCCTTTTTCAAACCAATGGACTACTGCATGAGTAAAGTTTACAAGACTTTGATTTCCTTTAACTGCAGTGAAATATCACCATATTCAATTATGCAAACATAGTTACCAGCCATGGATGCTTTAATTGTGGAATGAAATGCACCACGTAAGATTTCACTGCCATTACAGAGCCAATGATATTGGACCCCTAATTCGTTATGAAAATTAGTTATCACACCTAGGTAAAGGTTATCCCCTACATAGCCATTAATGATTTCTGGCCCATGAAGGATTTGTGGTGCATTGTACCCTGGTTCCAGAGGCTCTCGTTACTCTCACAACTCGGAGTAAATGAAGCCGCGTAGCGGCGCTAGAGCCGCGAAGCGGCGTATCGAGCTTCGAAGCAGCGAGCCTCTGGTAGCGACCGCACGGAATCTCGTTTCCATGTTAAGTAAACATGTCAATCAAAATAAAAGATCTCATTTGCAACAACCAATTACAAAAGAGCTCCCTGTGGTTAACTTGTAAATAGAGGGAGGAGATGCTCAATTCACTTTTTGTCATGCCAGGGCTGGGTAGGGAATTTGTTGTTGTTGTGTTTTCGCACGTGTGACGTGCTGTCAAATAGACATTTTGCGAGTGTGATGACCTCTGTAAGTGGAATAGTCATATAAAACACTAGCAAGCAAGCAAGCGTGGAGAGTGGACGTACACTCTGAGCACCCGTTAAATTGCTAAAAAATCTTACTTTAACTGAAGATTTAATACTTTAAAGATGTCTCTTTAAAACCTCAATGACCAAGTACTTTTGGGTGATCAATAATTAGCATCTAGGAATTTTCTTTTAGTCGAAATGCAATCGGAAAACGAAGGTGTAATGACACGAAGCAAATCTAGGTCTGACCAGACCGCCGAGCAAATTGAACTATCTTTTGATTCACTTAGCCAAAGTTTTAAAGATGAATTGCTTAAAAATGTCAAAGATGCTGTACATGAAAGCTTGGGCGAAATTGTGAATGATCTTAAAGCCAGAGTTAGCAGCATGGAACAAAGAATGGATAACTTGGAAGAGCAGTTAAGCCATCTTCAAAGTCAAATTCACTTAATAGGAGCGAAGGCCAACGATAACAAGCAATATAGCAGACGCCACAACGTTAGAATCATGGGCTTTCCTGAAGAGAAGGGCGAGGATTGTGTTGCAAAGGTAGCCAAATTCTGCAAAGAAAAGATGAAACTTGCAATCTCACCAGCCGAGATAGACCGTGCTCATCGTGTTGGCAAGCCTTCTCACAACAAGCACTGAGCTATAATTGTTCATCTTCAATCTCATCATCGTAAATTGGATATCATGAATAATAAGAAACAACTAAGATGAACTAACTTCTTCGTGAATGAAGATTTAACTAAAGTCAACCAAAAGCTGTTTTCCGAAGTAAGAAAACTCCCCAAGGTTAAGTCTGCGTGGACAAGGGATGGTACAATTTTCATTAAGGAACGAGATAACGACAAGATATACAGAATTAATTATTCAATGGACATTATCCACTATAACCTGTCATTTGGTCATGCAGTCGCTGAAAATGCCTGAATGGTACTACAACATGTCATTGACAATAACTTTAATTCTATTGACTAGTCTAGTAACTTCTAAATATTATTCTAAATTTTGCGTTTATGTCTATGAAGTTTTACAGTTATATTCTTTTTTTCTACTTTTGTTATTTCATGCAGCTCGGGGTAAGTTTTATTCATTATTTTAATCTTATTTATTATGATGGGGGTTAGTCTTGATATTTATAGAGCAGCAATAGGGTTGTTTAACTCACTTAAAATGTCATTTTCTAAATTTGCATACAACATTGGTTAATGATTGTAGATATATTTATTTATGTATTTAATATTTATGTGATGTAAAATAGTTTACATATTTTAATTAGGAGTGGAGTGGTGTTCGGTTACATACGGTCATATTTCATTCCATTGTAGTTTAGTTTGTCCTTCGAGACACGTGTATTTCGTAGCCGCTCGCTTTTTACCCACCCTCCCTCCACTAGTTAGCAGTTATATTGTAACCCAAATGTACAATAGTAGAATAAACTGCTCATTTCAGCCCAACTCACTTGTATTATCTGTTTACATATGTCATTAATTTAGAGTAACGGGATTAATTATTCAATCTTTCACTTTTGCCTTAGGAACCATTGGGTATTCTTTTCAAGAACGAAAACTTGAATGACGAGATGATTGACATTCTCCAAGCCATACATGACAACTATGTTCCCCTGACTGAAACCAAAGAAGAAACAGATGACGCCTGTGCTAAATTTCCTGAGGTAGCTGAACAGATATTTTTTGGTGGTGATCAGCTAACTGATGAAAGAGCTAGAAATTCTGTTGATGCCAGAGTAGATGGTGATTGCTTGTATGAGAGGTAATTATGAAACTTTTTATTTATTTAATTAACATCTTTTTCTTGTTTTTTTTTGTTTTTTTTCATTTCAATATTTCTTAGTTCAAAATTACCTTTTAATTAGATACGGCAATTGTGCAATGAGAGTTCTGTTACGACATTGGCAGCTTTACTAATAAACTGTCCAACGAAATGATCAAAATGTTTTGAATTGGATGTCTATAGATGTTCTTACATGTACAAAGGATATCATTATTACAGTGGGGGCCCTGTTAGGGGTTGTGGGTATACGGTATATTTGAAGAAAATTGAGGTATACAAACGAAAAATTCATAGGTATACGGGATATTGAAAATTCAATAAATAGGGATATCACTTGATTGTGTAAAACAAGGAAAAACACAAAATGCTCGTTTTTTCCTAAAAAAAATTAGTAGTGGGCCAGTAGTATTAAAATAAACTGAAATAAAAGCAAATCGGAAAGATCCAGACCACCACAGGAATCCCATCCAGAGTAGCAAACTCATCCCCAGGTTCCTCTCATAAGGAGAGAGAGGGCCTGGGGACGAGGTTGCTGTATTAGCACCCAGTCCTTACTCCAAGTGCTGTCAAAATCCAAAATGGCGGAGAGTATTGTCCCAATGTTGAAGATTTTGCATGATATTACTGCTTGCATTTACCGACTGAACGTTGAAAAACCTGTTTCAAAATGGTCCTTTCAGTCAAAGCTGGAAGCTAGCTCTAGGGCTGACTTAATTCAGAGATTAAAAGTGTCTTCTGGAGTAGTAGAGCGGGCAAATGAACTTGGAATTCGTAATTACAAGTTAAAACTTCAATACAAGAGAAATATTGCAGAACCAGGATATCCCAGTGGGAGAATATTTGCCATAGACACCGAGGAACAATACCAAATTGGTTTGCCTTTACTTCAAAACAGGCATGAATTAATTGGTAAGTTAGTTTGGACAGTTTGGTCGTTTAAAATCACTTGGGTTCATTGATAATTTTTGTTAAGTTAAAATGGAGTCATATGACTCATTCCCTGTACATTTCAGACAATTCAATTTCTTTATAAAGAAACTGATAAATCTAAATGAGTCAAATGACTGAATATTTACCCTTTATCATAATGATATTCTTTTAAAAAACATTGATTATAAACTGACTAAACTGAATTTATAAAGTAAACTAAACTTTTTGGTACTTCTGTCACTACTATAAGATTTCTGTTAGTATATATGCTTGATCTTTTTTTGTTGACATTCCACAGTAAAACTAGTCGAGGTTCAACAAACTACTGTAAATCAGGCTTTATCATTAAACAGTCAAAACATTGGTGAAAAGCGTTCAAGAAATGATGATGATATCAGTGATAACGTTGAGAAGCCCAAGAAAACCAAGCCAGTTGTGAAAGAAAAGAAGGAAAGTCAGGATAAATTGCTATGGAAATCACTCAAAGAAGGACTTGAGTTCACACGTACTACCTCTCAGAATGAAAAACTGGAGAAGTTTAAAAATGGTATAAGTAAATATTATTACACTAGATATAGCAAGTATTTGTATACTACATGTATAATACACCTTGAAAATACTTAAATAGTCAATGATTGCAGGAGATATAATTAATTGATTCAAAAACAATGCTGCTTTGGTGGTCGGTAGTGATGTTTATGAGATAAAATATTATAAAAAATATTATGTGACCATGGTAATATTAATTTTATTAATTTCCTTTTTAAGATACACAGAGCAAGTTCCCTGGGACAATTGTCATCAATGAAAGGATAATCCAATGTATTTGTTCGGAGAAAATTATGTTAAACAAGTTAAGGTGCCTGGCCAACTACACTAACCGTAAGCAAAGAAAACACCTTCTATTGAACAAAATTCCAGTTCTACATCCCTCAACATTCTTTTCTCTCTTTCCTCTTTAGATCATTTGAAGTCATGTAGCTTAAGCAAAGCAAAGTTAGGGAATTCAAGACAACTTAAAGAAATGCAAAATCAAATGAAAAATTATTTCACTCCAAATCAGACTGAAAGGACACAGGTGGAAACTATCGTAGATGCTGATGATAAAGAATCAGTTGATTCATTTGCAAGTGTAGGGGGTGACTGTGATGAAGATGCTATGTAAGAATTTCTATTTATAAAAGCAATTGTTCTTAAGATGCAAAAATTAGTTACATTTATAATTATGTATATTTAGTATTGTTCTGATCACTGAAACAATTTGAATACACTTTTTATAGTAAACATTTATTGGATATAAGATACTTTTCAAAACAAAATGATAGTGATGAACTCAGGAGGTGATAATCACACCAATCTACATACATAAGTGACCTTGACACTTATGACGCCTATGGCACCCTAAGCTTCTATTACATTTTCAACTTAAGCAGAGAAACAATACTGGCATAGAATAAATTCTGAGAAAGGCTTGCTATCTTAGAAAATTAAAGAAACGTTTTGAGAAATGTGACGTCATATAGTGTAAACAAAGGCTCGTTTGTATGAAAATCCTTTCAAACCTAAGGTGGCTTTTGCACAAGAAAAAATAAATTAATTTCCACATACTTAATTCTATGCTCTCATTGTTTCCCTGCTTGAGCTGGCTCAAAATGTAATAAAATTTTAGGTGTCATAGGCACTTAAAGCATATTCTTAAATATTATTATGTTGCATGTTAGATGGTCTATGATTATGATATTCCTAAATATATCAAGAAAAAAATGAGACTATAATAAACATATATCGCAATTGTTTTAATCAATGCCTTTCTTGTTTTTTATGGGTATGGCCATAACACTCGTTAAATCGTTAATAGAATGCAAAACATAGAAGTTGATGACAATGGTATTGACCTAGAGGAGTCGGAAGAATTACTGTCAGATTTGCCATTTCAAATTGATCAAGGATTTTCTGCAAGTTGCGCCCAAGATATAAATGAGCTCTGTCATGAAGAAGGAGAATGCATTTCAGATATTCAAACTACAGATACTGAGGATACTTGTGACACTTGTTCAAGTCACTCGGATAGCAGTTCTCTCACAGATGACTCAAGGGACTCGGATGGCTTTCTCAAAGATCCACTTGGAGACGATGTTCGTCACAATAACAGGTACGAATGAGATGATTTCAGTACAATGAAAACTTCATATAGCCGAGTTTCCTTTTTAATTATGATAAAATTTAATTCTTTTGCAGTCGATACAGCTACTGGGATCCTGTTTGTGAACGACTTCAACGTGTTTTAGATGATGATATACTAAAGAGAGATAGTATATTTTACATATACTTGAAGAATGCCCTGACATTTGTCACAGACATAGGCACGCCAACAATGTGCTTCAAGTGGGACCAGGAGGTAATTGAATTTGTTGAGTCGCTGGAGTACCATGGGCATGAGAAAACCATAAATCTGTTGAGAGGTCCAGGATTTGTAGGCACCGGAAAAGGCGGGACTAAGACATTTGATTGGTCATCTTGGAACTGGCCATTGCCAGGAAAGTCAACTAGAAAGAAGAACTGCACAGGGTATACTACTGATAGCGGACTGCATAAAAATCTGTTGCAGAGCTTTCTGAAACTTGCAAGCGCAGAGAATTCAGATATACTTCCCCTAGTGGATAACCCCACTGTGAAAGTTGTACCTATAGCTCTAAAGAAGGATGGAATGGCTCTTAAGCCTGGAATGTCAGTTGATTCAAGGCAGGGATTGGTAATTGGCACTACAGACAAAATTGATTACAACTACATAAAGGACAACCCACACCCAAAACCAGAAAGACTGAAAGAAATCTTCATAAAGGAAGCCGAATGTTATTGCGCAACTACGCTAGATGGCAAAATAAGTCTCCCCATTGGAGTTGAATACATTAATGGCTGTCTGAATTCAACAATTACCTGTGAAAGCATTGAAGAAAAAGCAGCTTTGACTCAGACATGTTTGCGCCATATTGTTCAAAGTGATAGTGCGAAAAATGGTGTTTTGCAAGCCGAATGGTGCCCATGTGATGCCCAATGTAACGAATGTTTACAGCTTGAAGCTGTTTGCCCTGCTTGTTCTGAAAATGGTCATCTCTTTATTGAACCATCGCTAAGGGCATGCTCTTTGTGCATTAAAGAAAACAAAAAGTGTATCAAAGCAATTACACTTGTGTTTTCCATGGATTCTGAGAGTCGCAACGGTGGTGCCCAAGAGATATTTGGTGACAAAAAGACTAGTAACACTATTGACCCTAGTATAAAATTGAGTGAATGCATAGCCGACCCAGTACATGTGGGTAAAAGGATATCTCGTCAGTTTAGTAATTGGTATCTTATTGTGGATGGTTATCGCATTAACCGTGTACAATTGCGTACCTTAAGAAATGACCCATACATAGTAGAACATTTGAAAGGGCATCTCTCAGTAGCAGCATGTCGCAACAGAGACAGAATGGATGTGGAGTCAATGCTGGAGATTTCAAGTGAATCAGTTAGGAAGGCTATCAGGGACAATGTGGAAACCATCACAAACACAATCATACCTGAGAAGTTTAGATTATATGAGGGAAATAAAGAAGGCGTTCTTACAAATCCCACAGCTCTGTGTCTTGGCCCTTTTGGAAGCATTTATGTTGCAGATGCGTCAAAAGGAAAACTCTTTTCTGCCAGACTTCATTACCCAGTTGACGTAAATGAGATGTGTCATTCCTTAAGTCGCCCAGTAGACATTGCATACACGGAAGGTTGTGTATTTATTGCCGAGTTTGGAGAAGCAAATCAGGCAGGAAGACTGTCATGTGTTGATCTTGGTTATAACATGATTTATAATCCAGGCAAAATGAACGTTGACCAGTTGAGAAGAGCATTGATCAAGTTGAAAAAATTAAGGAAAGGCGAAAAAAATGTTCGGAAAGCAGAACTACAGCAAAGACTGACGGCTTGGATGGAGGCAAATGCACCAGCAGGGAGCTTAAGAGCGGCCAATGGACTCAGTGCCACAACGATAACTGTGACCAACACATCTGAGTTCCAACGACCAACAGCACTGGCGTTCAATAAAGCAAACACCCTCTTTGTTGCAGAAAAGAAAGAAATTCTAGTAATGAATATGGAATCAAATGGAATCAAAGTTTCAGCGTCAGTAATAAGCAAAATCAGCTGTGCAAGCCCGACGTTTGGAATTGCTCCTCTTGATGATTCTGTTTTTATTGCATCTTCTAACGCGCCTTCTGGTGGCATAATCATCTATCAGTATGACCATGAAAATAAACGCCTTTATGACCCAAAGACAATAATCAGCAATGGATCCTCAGAGTGCACCACAGCACATGATGTGGCGATCCTCTCCTCTGAACCAAAGAAAATTGTCTTCACTGATGTTGGTGCTAAGCAGGTAAAATGTTTGATTATAGAGGAGAACAAGACAACTGTAGAGCTACTATCTGGCACTGGCGTGCAGGGACAGCGTGATGGTTCACACGCTACATATTGCCAGCCTACCAAGTGCTGCGTTGAGGGAAATACCATATTTGTTACCGATTCAGCAACTGGATGTGTGAAAATGATAACTCGCCCCCTTGGCTTACTTAGATACTTAGAGAAGCTCAACACATTTCTCAAAGTATTTGGGGTACACAAACGAGATATTCCCCGAAGTATGGTAAAACAGTACACTGGCCTCGAGGCTACTCAAACGCTGGAAGAGGTATATGTATTCTACAAGAGATGTGAAAAAGAAGTGCGTGATATGATACAAGTTGAAAGGACCTTACAGGGCCCAGATGGAGTTTGCTCTCCACAAACATTGCGTGACTTGGCGTTGATCCTGAGAACAGTACAGAACATCACTGCAGTAATTCAAAGAGTCTCTCCTGATTATCTGAGGGTTCTAGATTTCTCATCGCTCACCACTCTTGTCGTTGAGAACTTTTTTTCAGAAATGCGAGAAGGCAACGATATGCCACTTGTGTGTCAATTTTCATATAGATTCTCTGCAACGGTACGGGAACATTTAAAGAGAAGTACTAAATGCTCGTTCAACTACTTTACAAGTAGCTCATCTTATTACACGACTCATAAGGGGTTCTTGCCGTTTTCAAGTATACCTGCTATGCCTAAGCCGAAACGTAATTTTTTAATTAGCAGCCAGCAACTTGCAGAAATGAGGAAGTGGCGTGCTGAGTATGGGCAAAGTGTCCGCCAATTGACTGTTAGAAACAAGAGTACTAAAGATAATCCTGGTACGCTGCCGATTAATTGTTATACAACACAGCCACGTGATCCCCAACCCGTAGACTTTCAGATGCTAGCAAACTTAGGTGAGACAGCAACTGATGTTGATTCAACTCCACCACTTTTTATGAAGGGCTCCTTTGTTGCAATAAAGCCTGGATATCAACCAACTCATCTGCCTCAAGGACCATTTTTCCTTGGCCGTTGTATTAACGATGTCAAGCCCTCGGAAAGAAGAGCAGAAGTTCAAATATTCACATTAGACTTCATGTTGCCCCTCCATTTCACTGATGCACATATTATTTACACTGTTGACGTGAAAGGCATTTTGAGAGAGATCACCAGCATTTCCATGGAAGATGACCTCGTTTCATTAGGCGAAATCGAATACTCCTGCTGTATGATTGATTGTTTAGACTCGGGTGACACCATGACGAGTCAAGAGTCTGCAGAAGTATTAGACGTAGATGATACAGATGTGCCAGCTAACCTACCAAGGACCCCACCAGGACGGGCAGGACGTGCAGTAAGAAAATCTGAGAGACAGCCGAAAAGACCAAACTTTGACTCATTTCTGATGTACGATTAACACTACAAGTCATCTGCATCACTTTAGGGAACATGAAGTCTATAATGTCTTCTATCCGAGAAGCTTGACATTTCTGAAGAAACAAATAGTAGGGTCATCACGTAGTGAGCTAAAGCTTCTTCTCTGGTTGGACAAGAAAACAATACCCAACACCTAAACACAAAACCTAACTCTTTGAAAACAATAGAACTCCATTGTAGAACGATGATAATAGAGACAAAGCCACTACGTCCTTACCCAAATAGTACCTAAAATTAAAGATTGGTATTGATAAACGTCTTCACACTTTTCACACAAAGAACGCGCCTCAAGAGTTAACAAAGTGTTCCATTTTTTTCTGGTCTCGTTAGTGGGTTGATTGGTTTTATCACTCCAAAATTCACAACACCCAAATCTACTACATATGCATTGGAAAGGTTAAAGTGAGTATTCAATAATAGTTTGACAATAGTGAAGCGCGGACATGACGTCAAGCTGATGATTTGTCCGACCTTTTGAATTTGAAGACAAAAAGAAGACAAAAAAGAGATTGAATAGGTCAAAATACAATTCAATAGCAATCAGTCAAACAAAAAGAATGAATTTTTTTAGTCTAAAAATAGCTCGTCCGCGTATCGCTATTGTATTTCATCAATTACTATTGACATGTTTGCCTTCTAAAATTTATGGGATACAAGAAAAAAATTTAAGAGTATATGGGATATTTCGAAAAAAAATATTGGTATACGGGATACGTCGACCCCCCCTAACAGGGCCTCACAGTGGGGCAAGAGAATATGGGACCACATTACTACTTAACGTGCCGCTTAAGAACACCTAGCACCGTAAAGATTAGGGTGGGAAATCAAAATGTGGTTGTATAAATTAGAATAAATTCTTATTTAGACATGCGAAAAAAAAATTAAAATTAAAAAAAAGGACACAGTAAAATGAGTCTGATGAAGTGAGTAAATTTTTTTTATTTTACAAAAAACGTAATTACAATAAAAGTAAACGAGTATAAAAAAAGAAAATAGATAAATATAAATATAAAACTAGTAACTCTTTAAGTGGAGATCCTAAAAAGAAAACAAAAAAATACAGTTATTAATCACCTGTTTGTTAAATGATCCTCCATACCGATGTAATCATATTTGAACGAAATGGTTTCAGAATGGTTTCAATGAAACGTAATAAAATAAACAGTCTGTTTGTTAAATGATCCTCCATACCGATGTAATCATATTTGAACGAAAATGGTTTCAGAATGGTTTCAATGAAACTTAATAAAATAAACAGTTTAATTTATTATAAATCTACTTACTCAAAAACGCAGACTTGGATCGACATCCACCGCCAAACCCATGATCATATATTTAGGTTGAATTCTATAAAAACATTAAAAAAACGTAATGAAAAAAACAAATTACGAAATGTTTAACATATATTCTTATATTCATAGAATAAAAGTATAATGGATATCTCTGTCTCCATTTTTATCACTTACCTGCATGGTCCATAAGGGCACATGCCTAATTCCATCAGGAATGTCTTACACTCATCGCAAATGCGGTGAGTGCAAGGCATCACCTGTATTATCCTCGTAACTACCACCTCTTTTTTACAGCCCTTACACTCTGAGTAGAAAAAAGAAAAATAATCATTACCTAAAAAACCATCATGT
The DNA here is from genome assembly GCA_918843875.1 of Diadumene lineata. NCBI lineage: Eukaryota > Metazoa > Cnidaria > Anthozoa > Actiniaria > Diadumenidae > Diadumene > Diadumene lineata. The sequence goes on along the minus strand of CAKKNV010000001.1, from coordinate 1,175,450 downwards.
GACCGTTAACGAGTTTTAGTTCAATATAAATAACAACAAATAATATTCTCTCTAAATATTTCAACTTACTTTCTTTAACGTTTTCCATTGTTGTATCCAGCAGATGCTTATACGAGGGTTGGTTATACTAAACTAGTTTTTGTTAATACTCGCTTTTTTTAAATACTATAAGCCAAACAAAAAACAAAGCACTGACAGATTAAAAATTGCCATAAAAAACTCTATACAAACTTGAAATCTTGAAAACCAGTTAGTAATTGATACTGACAAAAACATACGAAAACAGGTTCAATATAATCCCTTCTTTTCTTTTTATTAATCCTAAAAAACTAATTACATCAGTTTCAATGTACCAAAGCATGTTAGATATAAAACCATGCATTACTAATCCTATTACATAACTTATTCTGGATAAAATTGTTCCTGATTTTCTTTTTTTTTTCATTCAGAATTTTATTTTGTTTTAGTTAAAAGATACAGATATTAAAACTTTTAAAAATTGACATCAACATTTCTATACAAACTTGAAATCTTGTAAAACTCACTAGTAATTGATATCGACAAAAATGTACGAAAACATGTTCATCATAATCCCTTCTTTTCTTTTTATTAATCCTAAAAAAACTAATTACATCAGTTTTAATGTACAGAAATATGTTAGATATAAAAGCCATAAAATACTAATCCTATTACATAACTTATTCTGGATAAAATTGTTCCTGATTTTCTTTTTTTTTTCATTCAGAATTTTATTTTGTTTTAGTTAAAAGATACAGATATTAAAACTTTTAAAAATTGACATCAACATTTCTATACAAACTTGAAATCTTGTAAAACTCACTAGTAATTGATATCGACAAAAATGTACGAAAACATGTTCATCATAATCCCTTCTTTTCTTTTTATTAATCCTAAAAAAACTAATTACATCAGTTTTAATGTACAGAAATATGTTAGATATAAAAGCCATAAAATACTAATCCTATTACATAACTTATTCTGAATAAAATTGTTCATTTTCTACTTTTCATTCACAATTTTATTTTGTTTTAGTTAGAAGATACAGATCTTAAAGCTTTGATCTTCTTACAAAAACTGATATCAGTTAAAAAACATTTACTTCATCAATCTTGTTTATTTTTATTATCTCATTGGTTACCATGAAACTGTTGTTTTAGTCTAATACTCAAAATCCATATCGCTTCCTTTGATAGATTAATAACAAAGAAGTTATTTACAACACTTTTATCCCTATGTGGTCATCTTTTATCAACATATCATATATATTTCGACCAATAACAGCGTTGTTAACTCCCACTTCACACACGTGGGATACTAGAGACCTTAAGCATAGACGACGAATGAGACGACGACAACGAGATAGTCCGAGTGTGGACTAGGTCAAGGCTCAACGTCCACGGCGGGAAAATTGAGTGTTAAGATAGAGTGGACGAGTGAACGTCGACAATTTGTCGTGAAAGTAAACATGGTTTCTTTTCATGAGCTTCAACAACTTCTCCTCTTGTCTCATGATAATGGATTCTTAAACGATGAGGAACTTTTGCTTCTTTACGAAGAATTTCAGCCGAAAAATCCCAATTTCATGCACACTGGAGAGCGGTTCGATGTTGATAAGATGAATGATGCTGAATGTTTTGCCGAGTTCAGAGTACGAAAGCGCCATCTTCAACTTCTTTGCGATGTTCTCGAAATTCCCGAAAAATTTTCATGCTATCAAGGATCAGTTTCATCTGGTTTAGAAGGCCTATGTATGGTTCTCAAACGTCTTGCATACCCATGTAGATATAGTGACATGATGAGTCGTTTTGGATTGCCAGTGCCAGTAATTAGTATGATTTGTAATGAAGTGCTTGACCACATTTACGACGTACATAACCACCGTATTACTCAATGGAATCACGACATTTTGTCACAACAAGCTCTACAAGAATACAGCAATGCAGTATATGCAAAAGGGGCTGCACTGCAAAACTGTTTTGGCTTCATAGACGGGACAGTGCGACCGATATGTCGACCTGGAGAACATCAAAGGGCTGTCTACAATGGTCACAAAAGGGTGCATGCCCTAAAATTTCAATGTGTTGCCCTCCCCAATGGTTTAATAGGAAATATATACGGTCCTGTGGGTAAGTTGCTGTCAGTTTACACTGTTGTGATTTGCACTCTCTGTTTTCACATCATGCTGTGATTTTCTTTTTTGTTATTTATATAACATGAATCAAGATAAATGTATCTTTAACAGAACAACTTTCTTTTTATCAATCAATCAATCAATGTTTATTTTACACATACAAAGAATTATTTGCATACCCTTAAATGCAAACAATACAAAAAATGCTTAACAAGATGCAGTTCACTTAAGCTGTCAAAAAAAATAATAATGCTAATAATAATAATAATAATAATAATAATAATAATAATAATAATAATAATAATAATGATAATGATAATGATAATGATAATAATAATAATAATAATAATAATAATAATAACTATATACATTTGCATTAATTTGCATTACAGCTAAATCATTGCTTAAGAAATGTAAACAGTAAAAATTATTTAAGAAACATGAAAGTCTATTAAGGATGAGCAATGTTTTCTCTATTTTTCTATATGTAGAAGGCAGACGACACGATGCTGGAATACTTGCTGAGTCTGGTCTTTTACATGACCTACAGATGCATGCCAATTCTCCTACAGGCCAACCTTATTGCATTTATGGTGACCCAGCTTACCCACTTAGAATTCAGCTTCAAGCTCCATTTCGACATGGGGCCCTTACACCACAGATGGTAGCTTTTAATCAGTCTATGAGTTCTGTACGGGAATCTGTGGAGTGGCTTTTTAATGATATTGTTACTTCATTTAAATTTTTGGACTTCAAAAAGAATTTAAAAATTGGGCTTAGTTGTGTTGGTAAAATGTATGTAGTCAGTGCAATACTTAGAAATGCCCTTACATGTTTATATGGCAATGAAACTTCAGACTACTTTCAGTTAGAACCCCCATCCCTACAAGAGTACTTCAATTGAGTAATAAATGAATAGACTGAATAGGATAAATCAATAGTAATAAAGTAGTATGCAAAAAATACATTTGCAAACATCTCATGATATCTCAAAACTATTTCAAAGCTATTGCAAAGCTTTAAACCTGAATGTGAAGTACACTAGAATGATACAAACATAATTGATCTTAAGTACCAAATGTCGTACAAACATTATAAGTGTACAAAGTTTTAAAACGCAACTTATCTTGCACTACAAGTACATTAGTAAAAGTATAAAGTATGTAGTGTAAGTTCAAAGTTTTTTTGCTAATAAAGACAGCATGGCATTGGTTTGTTGTTGCATCATTTGCATTTGGGCCATCATCATGTTTTGTTCGTTCTTTTTAATTTCTAACTCTTCCTTTCGTAGCTCTTTCTCTGCCTCGAACTTTTCCCTCAAATATTCAACTGCATCGGAGGAGCTTTTTCTTTTCTTGCTTTGCTTCGTCTCTGTAGCCTCGTCGTTACTACTAGCATTTCTTTTACCTAGAGTTTCCATAGCTTTCACTCGTACTTTTTCAGCAGTTGCTTTGTCTTTCTCTCCCTTTTTTGTTTGATCTTCCTTATTCTTTTCTCTTTCTGCTTCTTCTTCCTTATCAATTATTTCGGCTATGGCACGATCTAGCTCCGTTTGTTCGCAATCTATTCCTGAAGCTCTTTCCTCGATTCTTATCTTTGCTTTGTATTTTGACTGAATCAGCGAAAACCTGTCTCTGACTGATCTATCTGTAGTGACGAATGTTGGCATTTTCAGTGCATTTAAATTGCTGCTTATTTCTCTCCATATTTCTCCTCTTTTCGTGCTTCGTTTCGTGTACTTCCATGGTTCGAGGACAAGTATTTCTCTGCACAAACATTTGTCATGCTCTTCCGTCCATTCCCACTTTGCTTTTGATCTAAAAACAACAAAAAAGTACAAAATCACAATTAAATATACCGTCAACTCTCAAATATGACCCTCAGCATGGCTTGCGAACAGCTGAGCACATATTCCTTTATCTATAAGTGCTAAGTCAATTTGTAAAAAAGTACGAAAAAAAAAGCTTACTTACTGTTTGGCAACCGGCAGCTCGGTAGCCATGTTTTTTTCCAGCCGTAATGATCCTAATCAAACAAACAAAAACAAATGGTTTTATTTGGGTTCAAATAGAAAAAAAACGTGCACAAATTTTAAAAGAATCTTCAATCCAACATCTACAGAGGTATGGACCTTTAAATTTGTTTTTAAACAATCAAAAAAGTGAAAGAAATACTCACGTTCACCACTCGACGAAATTTTCCCTGAAATGTGGTTGTCGACTGCCAGTGGACAACGAGGCAAGTCTTTTCGAGCATGCGCGATGGAAAAAAGTAATGCATAATTACTTCCGGTTCGTTGTCGTCGTCTCATTCGTCGTCTATGCTTAAGGTCCCTACTATCTCTGTGAACGCCCTCCTCTAATATTTCTACCAATAGTAACGTTGTACACTCCCATTTTCACACGTGTGTACTATATTTTGAATAACACCCCCCTCTAATATTTCTAGCAATAGTAACGTTGTACACTCCCATTTTATACACAGGGGATATTGCCAGTCAATACCAACTAAGATTTTCACCAATAGCGATGGTACACATTCCACTTTACAGACAGGTGAACATCAACTTGTCAATGTCAAAACACTTTGAATATAACAACAACATCGTTCTTTTACTGGACACGCCCCATATTGCAAATCACTTAATCCCTTATCATCTAATAAAAACCTTCAGCAACATACATTCATCCTCTTTTCTGCAAAAAGGTTTTTTTAAGAAGTAAACAAAATAAGTTTTGAGAACGACGAACTTTTCAAGATGGTTTCTTTGGAAAAGTACACATGTCTCTGTGGAAAGGACAGTGAAGGATTGAAAATGTTCCTAAGTAAGAAAGGAGACCAGTACATTAAATGTAAAAAAGATGCATGTGGATTTTTCACGCAAGCCGAACAGTTTCATGAATACATCGACGTGTTGGAAAACAAAGTTACAAGCGAGGTGAAAACTCAGATTCAGTTATGCGAACATAACGAGCCTGCAACATTATGTATTTCGAAATCAGAGAAAAATCCAAGAAGACCTTATCTAAAGTGTTCACAAAAAGGCGAGTACAGTTGTACCTTCTTCAAGTGGGCCGATGTTAAAATACTTAGACGTGTGAAGACTGCAGATAAGGAGACAATGACAGATCCACCATTAAAAAAGACTAGCAGAAAGAGAAAAGCAATTATCCAAGATGATGATGAACAATAATGTTTATGAACATTGAGTGCTTTTTCTATTTATCGCTATTGATGTATCTTATCAGTTTCAGTAGGAGAAAAAAAAAAAGTGATTTCGTTAATAACATTTTTTTTCAATTTATGAGTGAAATTTTTTAATTTTTGTTTTTTATTAAATTTAAAAATGAACAATTCTTTTTTTGTTCACTTCTTAAAAAAACCTATGTCGTTTCTTCAATGTTGTTTTTTAACCGGATTTGTAAAAAAAAAAATTGAACAATAAAAAATATTGTGTTGAAAAAACGTGTTGTTTATTTCTATAAGAAAAAATAGAGGAATGTAAATGTAAAAAAAAAAGTGAGTTTTTTTTTTAAAAGAATGCAAAACGCAGTGAAAAAAATGACACAATTAAGAGAAAAAAGGTAGTTTAAGAGAGGAGATGGGGGGCGAAAGGGTGTGGTAATATGAATCGTAAGATAAGGGGGGGGGGGGGGTATACTATTATACAGTTATTATGTAATAGTGGTTGAAAATAGTTCTGGTTATTTCGTAATCATGAAAAGAGATTATTGATTATGCGTGTATGTTGTAATATTATAATGGATAAATACAGGGGGAGTATACTATCATGCAAATATTGTGTAATAGCGGTTAACAATAGTTCTGATAGTTTCGCAATCATATGAAAGGAGATGATTGGTTCGTTAACTGTATATAACTCACCTTTTTTACTCGTGTTTAGTCTAGTTGTTAAAACACTATGGTTAAAACATCAGTGGTGAATACCACTAAAAGCACCAAATCTTTACGCTTACGAGTTCAACGAAAACAAAAAAAAGCTAAAAAGTTGTTAAAGCGTTCCAACAAAGAATTACAAAAACAAATACCAGACCTAGATAAAGTGATCACTCTTCAAAACAAAGCTTTGCATTTATTAAATTCTACTACTTCTCTGTTGAAAAATACACTAACAACTGAACAAAAACACAGCGACAATGCCGACTTCGAACAACCCGCTACGTCAAGTTCAAATCGCCTTGAGTACAATCTACAAAAGGTTTCACAGAGAGAAGTTAAAAAATATGGGGCCCATGCATGTGTTTTTACTGGTAAGATAATTAATATAGATAAATCAGAAAATTTGTTAAAAGATTGTATAGAATCTCTCGATAATCTTTTAGAAAGAGCTATAACTGACGTTAAAAAGTCTTGTAAACTAACTGATGTAAATAGAGATAGGATGAGAGTGTTAATAACTTCAAATGAATTTCATAAACCTCTTAGTACACGTCTTGTTACTGTGAAAGAACAATCACCATCTCTTATTCTCAAAGAATTAGGTAAAGTTTTACAGTCGGAAGAATCGTTGAAATTAGATGAAAGTTTTACTATTGATATCGTTGGTTTAAAATCACCAATAGGTCGCGGTAAGTCGTATAAAGTTTTGAATTATAACAAGCATACGAAACTTAAAAAAAGCATCATAACAATCCGAAATAATGATTCACTTTGTGCTGCTCGAGCTATAATAACTGGAAAAGCAATTGCTCTGAACGATCCTAAAGTGAAACAAATAAAATTAGGTCGATCTATTCAAAAGAAGCTTGCCATTGATTTACACAGGAAAGCTGGAGTACCGTTAGGAAAATGTGGACTTGAAGAGATACAAAAATTCCAAGCTGTTTTACCAGAATTCCAAATAATAGTGATTAGTTTCCCACAAAATAACTCTATCATTTTTGAGGGTAAAAAAAGCGACAAGAAAATTATCATATATCATAATCAGGATCATTTTGATGTCGTTAACCCAAAAAAACTACCAGCATTTTTTGGAAAAAAATTTCAATGCGATAAATGTAAAAATTTTTATTCAACCGCTAAAGATCATCCATGCAATGATCGTTGTAAAGTGTGTGAGCAAAAGTCATGCATTCGTACTTCTAATTCTTTGATTGAGTGTCCAGATTGTAACAAATTTTGTCGGTCAAAAGAATGTTTGGAATCACACAAAAAGAATCAAACGAAGAATGGTAAAAAGTACAGATCGAAATGTTTAAAAAGTTTTCGGTGTAAAGATTGTAATACAATAGTGGATACGGAACGAAAATTGCAACATATTTGTGGTGAATATTCATGCTTTATTTGTAAAAAAAAGGTTGTACATCCACATAGATGTTTTATGCAAAGAGAAAATGTTAAACAACCATCAGAGAGACTCATGTTTTTCGACTTTGAAACCGATCAATCAAGTGGAGAACACATTGTTAATTTCGCAGTTTCACAAAATTTTCAAGGAGACACAAATGTGTTTGAAGGATACAATACAATTGATGATTTTTGCACGTTTCTTTTTGATGAAAAACACAAGGATTACACAATTCTAGCACACAATTCAAAGGCGTTTGATTCAATTTTTATTTTAAATTGGCTCTTAAAGTGTAGACCTACCTCAGAAATAAGTATAATTCGTAACGGACAAAAAATTATGCAGCTACTTGTTCGTGACTATAACATAAGGATTATCGACTCAATCAATTGGTTTGGTATGGCACTAGATAAATTACCAAAAACATTCGGTTTAGATACTTCTCAATTCTCAAAAGGGAATTTTCCTCATCTTTTCAACAAAGCGGAGAACTGGGAGTATGAAGGATCAATCCCAGATTTGAAATATTTTTCACCTGATTCACTATCTCTAGAAAAAAGACAGAAACTGATTGAATGGCATACATCAATGGTTTCAAGTGATTATGTGTTTAATTTCAGAAAAGAAATATTGAAATATTGTGTTCAAGATGTTAACATACTAAGAGAAAGTTGTCTTCGATTTCGTAGTATATTTCTCGAAGAAACAAAAACGGATCCTTTTCAATATGTTACAATAGCATCTACTGTCATGGCAATCTACAGAAGCAAATTTCTAAAACCAAACACTATAGCAATCGTACCAAAAGATTTGTATAGAGGAATGGAAAAACTCTATTCACAAGAGGCGATAAAGTGGTTAGAATTTGTAGCTCACATTAAAAATACCAGAATCCATCATGCTGAAAATGTAGGTGAACATAGTATCTATGACGATGAATTAAAGAAAACATATTACGTTGATGGTTTCGATCCAATTAATAATATTGTGTATAGATTCTACGGTTGCTACTGGCATGCACATAACTTATGTATTGATCAACACACTGTAAATCCACACCGCAATAATGTAAAAAATCATCAAATATACAGTGAAACACTGGCCAGAGAAAAACGTATTCGTGAACTAGGTTACACTGTTCGTTTTATATGGGAGTGTCAGTATCATGAACTAGAAAAAACTCGTGAATTCAAAGACTATTTTTCAACCCATGAAATAGTGGGAAATCTTAATCCGAAGGATAGTTTTTACGGTGGTAGAACAAATGGAATAAAATTGTTTTACAGCTGCTCTCCAGGTGAAAAAATCCGTTACGTTAATTTTACATCCCTTTATCCATTTGTCCAAAAAACTAAGGAATTTCCCTCGTCACATCCAATCCGAATTACGAGCGATTTCGGTAAACTCGATGATTATTTTGGTATAGTAAAATGTAAAGTTTTAGCCCCCGAAAAATTGTATTTTCCGGTACTACCTGTGAGAATCAATGGTAAGTTGTATTTTCCTTTATGTAAGAATTGTGTTATTTCAAATTCTAAAGAATGTAATCATTCAAAAAAAGAGCGTAGTTTCTATGGTACATGGGCTACGCCTGAATTAAAACTTGCTGTTTCAAAAGGTTATACGATTTTAGAATGGGTTGAGGTGTGGCACTTCCCAGAAACCTCGTTTGAATTATTTAGTGAATATGTCAACACATTTCTTCGTTCTAAGCAAGAAAGTTCTTCCTACCCCAATTGGGTTACAACACAAGAAGACAAAGAGCAATACATACAAAGTTATTATGAAAACGAGGGTATACATTTAAGACCGGAAAAAATCCAACATAACCCTGGTCTAAGAGCTATAAGTAAAATGTGTTGTAACTCACTGTGGGGGCGCTTTGCGATGAGAACTGATCGTCCTCAATCGGTATTGATAAGTGATGCTAAGAGGTTTTATGATTTTCTCAATGGAGATGAGTATGATGTAAATGATATCTATTTAATCAATGATGAAGTTGTTGAATTAGTTTGTCAAAAGAAAAAAGAATTTGTAAGAGAGAGTCCAGTTACAAATATTTTCATTGGAATTTTTACTACTGCATGGGCCCGTATTGAACTATACAAACTTCTCGATAAGTATAAAGAAAGGGTGTTGTACACTGATACAGATTCTATCATGCTGGTGGAACGACAGGGAGATGAAGGAATTGTTCTTGGGGACTACCTTGGCGATCTTACCGACGAAATTACCACAAATCATTCTCCAGAAGATTATATTAAAGAGTTTGTTTGTTGTGGACCGAAGAACTATTCTTATCTGGTATCAGATGGTTCCTGTACTGTTAAAATCAAAGGATTTCAATTGAACTTTGCAAATTCCAAAAAGCTCAACATGGAATCGATGAAAAACATGGTGAAAGAAATGAACTCAAAACCAGTCATCACCTTGGTGAACGATAATAAAATCACACGTGAAGCAGTTACTAGAAGAGTGATAAACAAACGAGAAGAGAAGAACTATCAACTTGTGTATGATAAACGTATCATTATCAATGAAGGAGCTGATACAATTCCATTTGGTTTTATCTGGAATCCTTCCGACCATAATAGACAATCAAAACAATCTAATCCAATTTCGACTAATCTCTCTTCACTTAATCTATTCTCGAAACACTATATACCTGAGATAAACACATTGGGTGAACAATCCAATTATCATTTGGATGAGAATGAAATGGAAGAGGAGAATGACAGAGAAGATAATGAGAGTATTGATCTCTTCGCTTCTTCTTCTGAATCAGAATCAGACGATGAATACACTGCTGAAGATATTTCATTTTATGATGATGAACAAATTAATGATAGCGTTTGCTTCTATAGAGCAATTGATAATCAAACATGAAACTGAACAAAACATTGAATTTATCAAGAAAAACTATCTATATGAAAAAATAATAATCAGTTAGTATAGTTTTTATCGAATAGCGTTTTTAAGTATTCTTAATATAGTTGTATCTTAACATTGTATTGATGTAACCGTAACGAGTGTTTTTTTTTTTAATAAAAGCGTTTTTTAATCATAATGTTCTCTTATAAATAGTACTTCTTGTTCTCCATCGTCTTCTTCTTCATCCATATCCATATTGTCAATAACATGCATTTGAATGCCACTTGCACGTGAACGTTTTGATTGAGCACAGTGTATCATAATGTAATACATTATTAACGATCCCAAAATCAAAATGAGTATTGAAACAATAATGAGCACCATATAATCTGTATCAATCATATATGAATGTTTGGCAATGTACAACGTAGAATAAATTGTAGAAATACCTGTTGTACTTGACTGAAAACGTGTTGAAGATAAAGGTAATGGTGTTGTAGATATTATGTTGGTAGGCTTACTCGAACAGTTACAATGTGATAGAACAACCACGAGGTTTTGTAAACACAGTAGAGTATCTGAACAGTTGAGAGGGTTACCGTACAATAAAATCACTTTGACAAATGGAAGATCACGCAAAACCACCGAAACGTTGATCTCTTTGATGTTGTTGTTTCGTAAAGATAGTGTTGTACAATTAAATGGTATATAAACCTAATAGCGGAGCTCCAATTTAATGAATTATTCATTCAATCATTCATTCATTCATTTGTTCATTCACTACCAATTATCAAATTGTTGACAATCAATCAATCAAAAATGATTATAGATAAAAAAGTAAACAAACAAATAAATAAATTAATTAATGTATCAATTCAAATAATCATGAAAAGAAAACAAAAAAAAGTGAGAAGTGAGGGATAATTTTCTCTCTCCCTTTTTTTTTTTTTTTTTTTTTTTTTGCTATGTTTGTTTCTCATGATCAAATAACCATATAATCAAATGAAATATTCAAATATTTATGCATGCGACAACATTTTATTATACCCAAGAAATATGCACAAACATGCGAAAAATATCCGACCGTATTTTTGGCTTCCTTTTCCATAAGGTTATGTTGTTATGCAAGGTAAAAATAGCACTTGTCAATTAAAATTGATTGTCCAATGAGAAGTTAGAAAAGCACTAATATGGCTTCTTTGAGTTGTAAACAAATCCCCGCGCGCTTCTCGCTTTACTCTCGCTTTAAAAATCGACAACAATTTCACTTGAATTAATTATTGGTAATTTAGCTATCTAAAACGGTTGTGGATTTTTAATTATCAATTGTTAAAAAATAGCTAGTATGAACTTTTGAAATTTTAACTTGCAGATGAGTACAATGACAAATTCATACAAGCGTTTTTGCAATTCAATAACAAATCAAAAAATTACAAGAATTAAATTAAAAATGCACACATAAAGATCTCAACGATTGAGAAATATCTTACAAAAACAAGTAAATATAATTATTGCAAACTGCTTTCATGTGAATGGTATAAAAAAGAAATTCATTAAAGATCGTCAAAAAAGGTAAACATACCGGCGCCACGTTTGTTGTCCTGTACTGTCACTTTGCCACTGAACTTTTCGTCCTCAGTTCTGATTGCAATAAGCTTGTTCATGTTTTTAGAATTTTGAAAATTGGCAAAAAACATTTTCACCGCCTCTAAAAGGTTCACACAGTTCAACTGAACGGCGATGGCAAGCTTGTGTTTGTCGATCACACATTGTGCTAAAATTTGCATTTTCATTCCTTCCCTGAACTGGCAGTCCTACTTTGTTGACAAACATCTTGTATGAAAATGTTTTTGTTGTGAATAGTTAATGAATCTGTATTGATCCTAAAGCTCACACATTGTGCTAAAATTTGCATTTTCATTCCTTCCCTGAACTGGCAGTCCTACTTTGTTGACAAACATCTTGTATGAAAATGTTTTTGTTGTGAATAGTTAATGAATCTGTATTGATCCTAAAGCTCTCCGTGTTATGAATTGCTTGTAAAAAAATTGATGAATGAACAGTGTGAAGTTATCTTCGTGAGTCGTCTTCGCGAGGTCTTGCTTTTTATCTGTTTTGAATTGCTGCAAATGCAGCGCATATTTGTTTTGTTTTCATGAACGTTTTGTCGCCGTTGAATTTACTTTTAAAAGTAGATTAGTCCATCAGTAATGATTGAAAAACGCCACGAAGAATACACGAAGAATACGGCCTTTTTTACTACCATCTGACAAACTTGCCGTCAAATAAACTCTTCCAGATACAACTTGTAAAATCTTCAGCTTTGAATGACTATTGAATGAAGTATCAAATGAAATTTTAACAGCTCTGCATGGTTTCACATTTGAATAGTTAAAAACAGCGCCACGAGCGAATTTTAGCCATTTCAGTGACCTGAATATTTTGAAGCTTTTCATCAATGAATCGTAGATATTTTTCTTTTTCACGCCGCGGCCTTTGTATCCCTTTCGCAGTCAAACCTCTTCAAGCCGTCAGCTTAGCTTTACAATTTTCATACTCTTTGTCCAATGCAGAAATACATTTTGTAGAAAAATGTCAGTAAACTGCAAAAAAATTGATTGTTTTGCGCCGACTGCAACGGGTCAGCGACTTTGCGCGGCAGTACACGGACGGACGCCGGACGTTGTACGGAATTTGGAATTCCGGGCTTCCTGTGGTCGATCTGAAATGAGCTCGATGGTTTACCATATTTTCTTAATTATGGTGCTCCGCTTGCGCGGGCCTTCGGCCCGCGCGGAGCTCCGCTATTATGAAAACGAGGTACTTTGTTCAGATTACGAAACGAACAATCCATAAAATTCGTTGAAGTGTGTATAATACACAGATGAGTTAATCCATTGGTAAAGACCAAGGCGCTGTAGAACAATAACGTATTTAAGACCATGAGCTCCATTGAAATAAAACAAAACGCTACTTTGTGTACAATAGGTTAGTAAAAAGATTCTACCAACATAAGTCACGCTTGCTTAACAACCATGAAATTCTAACTCACGCCACCAACATAGATAAATCCAATTAAAGTGTAATCATTCATACTTTCTCTGATAAGAAAAAAAAGTTTCTATTGAAAAAGAAAAAAACGAAACATCTTTTTCTCAAACTTTCCTTCTCTAGTTAGTTCTCAAATGTACATATATACATATATTTTGTTCTTTGTTTGTTTATTTGTTTTTGGAAATCTTTGATATACAACGAACGTTGACAATTTTTTTCATTCTGTCTCAAAGTAGCCGTTCAGTCATGAAGTGCTGTTTACCACTTCCATCTAATGGTTTAAAACTTGGAAACATTTTAAGACAAATCAGATGCACTCTAGCCTGTTGTAATAGTACAGTTATCGTTCAAACAACTGATGGGAAAAAGCAAAAGACAAATCAATCAACTCCTGAAAAAACTTTATTACAATCCAAAAAGTCCCGCAAGTTTTTCCGCAGGGGAAACGCTTTATCGTGCTGCAAAGGATGTAGGGGGTAACTCAATCACAAGAAAAACTGTACAAGATTGGTTAGCAGCACAGTCTACGTACACATTACATCGCAGAGTGCGAAAATCATTCAGACGTAACGTTACGTTAGTTAATTCTATCGATGAGCAATGGCAGATTGATCTGATGGATGTTTCTAATATTCAGAAACAAAACAGAGGTTTTAATTTCATTCTCGTGTCAATAGATTTACTGTCAAAGTTCGTTTGGTGCGTACCCCTGAAATCAAAAAATGCTACAGACACCACAAATGGATTCCGCAAGATTTTGAAGGATGCCGAGCCTCGATCTCCACTCTCTGTACAGAGTGACTTCGGAACTGAGTTTATAAACAAAACGTTTCAAGCTCTCTTGAAGAAGGAAAACATTCACTACTTTAATACACAAAATATGGAAATCAAAGCAAGTGTAGTAGAACGTGTAATACAAACACTGAAACATAAATTATACAAGTATTTTACTTTTAAAAACACATTAAATTGGATTAACGTTTTGCAAGATATTGTTAATAGCTACAATGATACTTTTCACTCATCGATCAAAACAAAACCACGTCTTGTAACCCTTGAGAATGAGGATAAGATATGGCATAACTTATATGATAAAACACTTTTAAACGATCAACCTAAGTTTCGTTTTCGTGTAGGAGACAAGATTCGTCTTTCGAGAAAAAAGTCTATCTTTTCTAAAGGTTATTCCACTAATTTCACAAAGGAGGTTTTTGTAATCACCAAACGTATAGCTAGAGATCCTCCAGTTTACACAATAAGCGATCTACAGGGTGAGCCAATCGTAGGTACAATATATGGTAACGAAATGCAACTTGTAAAAGAATAATAAATTTCGATGTTTTTTCAAATTGTTGTTCTAGTTTTAGTTATCTCTTCAAGATGACAGACGGACATTTTTTCGTTCTCCTACCCTCCAATGCTTCCCTTGATTTGTATAAAGATAATACATTGACAAGTTATACTGTACAGTTGCCTGAAAGAATACTGTTAAACGGAGAATATGAAGTGGGGTTACAAAGTATCATCTGGTCAAAAACATATTATAATGTACCTGATGAAATATCGCGTATTGAATACATAGGTCCTGATAAAATTCCCGATTCTGTACACATTCAACCTGGAAACTACAGTACAATGCAAATCCTAATTAATGCTATCAACAAAAAAATGAAAGAAAGGTTGGGAGAAAACATCAAACTGACATACAATGAGATATCTGAACAAGTTCAAGTTGATGTAAAAAGTGGTTACAAGTTAGTTCTTTACAAACAATTATCACAAATGCTGGGTTTCGGGGGTAAAGATATCACTATATCATCCAAGAAAACCGGTCCGTATGTATGCGATATCAACGGTGGAATCGAGTGTTTGTATATATACGCTAGCATTCTTGATTATCAATTTGTGGGTGATACCAAGGCCAAACTACTCAAAGTTCTACCGGCGACCGGGAAATATGGTGACACCATCTATAACTCATTCGATGTGCCTACATATTTTCCTATTTCTCTCTCTGAAATTCAGAATATCAGAATAGATATATTGGACAGTGCAGCTCGTAAAGTTCAGTTCAAAAGAGGTCGTACTATAGTGAACTTGCACTTCCGAAAGAGACAGTTATCTTATCTGGTGTAAAAAAAATCATGACTTCAAAACACATTCCATCAACTGAGCTTTACAGACAATATTATTCAACGCAGGGTCAAAAAGGCAGAGGTGCATATTTTAGTGGAAAGCTATTTCAACGTGGTTATGGAGGTCAGAGAGGAAGAGGAATTGGTCGTATATTGGGTAGTATATTTAAAAGAGCCTTACCGTTTTTATCAAGTGCCTCGAAAAACCTAGGAAGAGCTGCCCTTAAGACAGGTGCAAATGTACTTACAGATGTTTCTGAAGGAGCTGATTTTGGAAATTCGATTCGAAATAGGATTAAAGAAACAAGCGGTAGTTTAAAACGAGCTGCAACTAACCAAGTCATCAATGCGCTCAACAATCAGACAGGATCGGGAAATAGACGTAACAAGAGAAAGCGGTCCAAATCGAAGACGTCGACTATAAAACGAAGAAAAATAACAAAGTCAGTCAGATCATCGAAAGCTGTCAAACCGCGAACATTTCAAGATATCTTTGGATCTTAAAATCAACTGTACGTCAACATGGCTTTGATTCATCCCCGTTCACAGGAATGTATGGTTGAAGAACTCGATTTATTTACGATAAGTCCCACACAGAGTAGTATTGTCAAAAAGACCGATATTGAATATCAACCTATATCTACTGTCACTGGTGATACTCCAATCGAATTTAACATCGTTGGTGATGAAAGCTATGTAGATTTGGGGTATATAAATTTATTGATATCAGCACGTATCAAACACAAGGATGGAACGGATCTCGATGACAATGAAAAAGTTGGTCCTGTTAACAATTTATTACATGCTCTATGGAAGCAAATAGAAGTTTATGTAGGATCTACGCTAGTCTCCAGCTCAACAAATACTTACAGTCCAGAAAGCTATTGTAAGACTGTTTTAAGTTATGGAATGGGTGCTAAAAAGTCTCAGCTACAGACAGCGATGTGGTACAGTGATACAGCTGGTGCTTTTGAGGATACCAAGGTAGCCGATGATGGTAAAAACGCCGGATTGAAAATAAGAAACAAACTTATCAACAATAGTAAAGAGTTTGAACTTGTTGGTCCATTACTATGTGACATTTTCATGGTTCGTAAATTTCTCTTGAGTTTTGTTGATCTAAAAATCAAACTCATCCCAAATGCACCAGAATACTTTTTAATGTCCGGTGAAACAGGGAAAGAGTATAAAATAGATTTTACATCGGCGAAACTGAAAGTAAGAAAGGTCAAGATTGCAAACCATGTTATTCTTGCTCATGAAAACGCCCTCAAGACAACCGCTGCTCTTTATGAAGTACCAAGAACAGTTACTAAAACCTTCACCATTCCAGGAACAACTCTTTCACTAGTAAAAGATAATATCTTTAACGGACAGATTCCCAATCGTCTCATAGTGTTTATGAACAAGTCCTCTGCTAGTAATGGAAGCCTAACAAGGAATCCATTTAACATGGAACTTTTCGGTATCTCTTCAATCGGTGTCTACGTGGATGGAGAACAAACACCTTCAAAACCGTTAAAACTGAAACTCACTGGTAGTAATAAGAAATATCTAGAGAGTTATCAAACGCTATTCACAGCCACAGGAAAGTACAATAACGATTTGGGAAATAACATCCAAGTTAAAGACTTCATAGCTGGTTTTGGGTTTTTTGTATTTGATCTGAGAGCTGACGGTTGTGATGCTTCAGAATACATGGCTCTCAAACAAAGAGGAAATCTTTCGCTAGAAATTGTGTTCAACACAGCCTTGACAGAAGCTATAAATCTTTACTGTATTGGTGAATCAGACAGTGTTCTTGAGATTACGAGGGAGAGAGAGGTATTGTTTGACTATACAGCATGAATACTTTAGATCTCATTCAAGCGATAGAACAAGATTCAAGAAGTCGTGATAAATTCTGTGGTGTTTATGCTTCTGATACCCTGCCTAAAGTAATTGAAAGTTATCCTTGTGGACTGATTGTGAATACAGATCCTCAAACAGAAAAAGGTTCGCATTGGTTGGCTATGTACTTCCCTAACAGAGAAAGAGCCGAATTTTTTTATTCTTACGGAAATGCACCATCCTTTTATCAAGAAGCATTTAAAACTTTTTTAAAAAGTCATTCTAGAAAGTGGACTTATAATCATCGATGTTTACAAAGTTTATCGTCAAGTATGTGTGGACAGTTTTGTGTGTATTTTATATTGAATCGAATCCATGGAAAATCGTTGTTAGAAATAGTAAAATCGTTTAGCGATAGTTTAAGAGTGAATGATCAACGTGTAAGTCATTTTGTTCGTAGATTGTTAGTTTTTTCAAACAGTAAAAAAAGAATAAAACGAAGTCAAATAGCATTGACGCGTATGAAAAACAAGACTAATTAAATGTAGTTCAATAAAAAAAAAAACAAGTTGTTGTATACTCAAGTGTCTTTATTACTCAATAAAACATATACAGTTATGTTATTGTTCTAATATCGGATCCAGTTATCGGAGAAACGTTTCGCTGTTCTTGTGCGTTTGAATGTAGGAATCTTTGATGTTCTTGGCGTGGTTGGTGGTGTTGGTGGAAAAGAGAATTTTTCTGTTGACGGTGTAGCTGCAGATGCTGGAGAATCAGTTTGTACTTGTGAAATATGACTTTTTCGTCGTTCGTTTCGCATCAAGTACTTGGGCATGTTAATCTTATTCAATGACTCAGTAAATGTTTCCCAGCCGGTAGGATCAAAGTTTTTTCTAGCTCTTAGTTGATCATTTATTAAATCAATAATGTTTGATCCTGGGATTTTATGACCATTTATCGTAATTTCACCTTTATCATTCCATGTAATATGTTCTCTGTTTGCTTTCAAACGAGTGATCATAGCTTTTGCTAAAGTCTTTGATGTTTTAGGAACAGAACCTAATATTTCTTCCTCTGACAAGTGTTGTTTTGTAGAGAGATCCTCAGAACTACTGTCTTGCGGAATTTCAGAACTAGATTCATTTGTTAGTGTTGGAGTCTCCTGCTGTATTTTAACTGTAGGAACAAATGCTCTGTTTTTCTCATGGACTTCGAGGTAGCGCTGTAAATTTTGATTGTATTGTGCTACTTTATCATCTGGTGCTGAACTTTTATCTTCTAATATATCATCCATTTTTTGATCTATTCGTATGATAGATTTTGTTACGGGTGTAGTTTGTATGTTCTCTTTCCGTTCTAACGTATCCAGTAATCCTTCTGGTATCAAAACCATACGTCTTGTAAACTTCATGATTTTTTAGAAGAAAATATCTCTTGTAGTGCTGAAATAACCGGTGGAAGTAACATTAACAGTATTGACCCACCACCTTGTAAAAGGTGCTTCTTTTTATGTTTAAGAGGTAACTGTCTGTCAGCTAACACCCTGAGCTGTTTTCTATACCTTCGAAGTTTAGCCTTCTGTGCTGCTGTTAGGTTGACTATGCCTTTAAGTACGTTGATTGCGATTTCAGATAACGTCAGGATCAAGTCTTTGTCACAATGTTCGAGTAAAGCTTTGCGTTGATTTTTGTTACACTTTGCTAGTACTGTCAGAAAATCAATATTACGCTTTACACGGTCTGACATTTTCATACAAATGAAAAACAAAATTTACTTGTTTTGACTTTTATATCTTTTTTATGTAAACTGTGTGACGTTCTTGAGGAAAGATGTTTGTACGCAGTCTCAAGTTTGATGGTGAAGATGGATGTAAGTCGAACAGCAGATAACCATATAATTTATTTGTTGCATCTTGAAAACTTTCCATAGCGTAATCTCTGTCATTTTTACTACAAAAAGCTTGTTGTATAAGTGTAGAAATTCCAAGAGAATCACGACAATTTTTGAACGTTAAAATATAATGACAATTGAGAGAAATTGTACGGGAAAACTTTCCGCGCGGAAATAAATTTTGCACAATATAAATGACTGTGATGTTCTTGTGGTGGGAATGTTTAGTCAGGAGATCTGACATACGCTGATCATTTGAGCAGGAATCCATAAGATCATCAATTATCAAGATACCATGTTCTCCTTGAAAATATTCCAACACATCTTCTGGAAAACCTTCGATAAAATTTATATTTCCAATATCATTTTGTAGCTGTGTAAAACCAGGCTGATAGGCACCGTAACAGTACACAATTTTACCAATTCCTTGATCAAACATTTCTTGTCTGTTCATAAGTATTCTTTTTGTGAGTACAGTTTTACCACTCTGGGAAGGTCCAGAAATCATAATACTAGTAGGGGTTTTGAAAGGAATAAGTGTCATCGTGAACAGACAGTTTAAAAATGAACATAAAATTGAAAATGCATTCGTATATATTTATATATTGATTAGATAAAAATATGAAATAAAATATAGGTTGTTATAATAAGCAGGGAGACATGGGTATAATCAAAAGCATAGTTTATTTAAAAAAAGAAAAAAGAATATACATTTATCAGAGAAAATTGTTTTTTTTTACAAAGTTAATTGCCATAGCCGTTTATATAATTACGATACACCTCAGTAGCGATGTCGTCAAATTCATCTCTTTTTCTACTTAATATTTCCTTTCTACTGTCTTTACATTCATAGCGTAACAGTTCAAGCCCGTTCAATGGGTCATCTAACTCTTGATCTGTATATCTCTTAAACAGCGTCATAACTTCATCGTCATCTACTCTATCCAAAGCGTCGATGCTATATCTCCATACGATAGTCTGTGCATCTAGCATCATACAGTCGTGATGAAACTGCGATGGGTCATCAATCTCACATCCTTCACACCGCTCTCTACTTATATCGGATAATGCCCATATGAATGACTTTGAATTAGCAAATGCTCTAAGTAACAGTTTTTCGATGATCCCTTGTCTTGGTGTGAGTTCGGGTTTTAATTCTGGAATGCTTTCTTCGTATGTTGGAATATCAAAATGTAGTTCAGTCATAGGTTCTTGTGACTGGGCGTCGGCCAGCCATGAAGAAACGAAGTTATTTAGTTCTTGATCTCTTACATATTCGGCAAATGCAGATGCCATGTTACTGATGAAACTGGAAAATTGTTCACCCGTTTCAAGAATTTCATACTTGTTCAAGTTTTCAGCAGAAGTTGTGGGTTGACGTACAATTGTCAAACGTTCCATGTTTACAGCGACTTCACTACGATCAGGTATAGAGTAAGTGGGGAAAATATGTCTGTGAACGTTTTTATAACCAATACGAGCCTGCAGTTCTAATGTACACTAGAATTTGAACCTGCTGTACTATGGTCTGCGGTATTACATATCCAAGTCTGTTGTATGTTGACCTGCGGTATTAAAGGTTTTAACATCTGTTCTCAGTAGTATTTTCACCAGTTGACAAGATGTTTCGTTTAGAAGTAAACCAAGATAAGGGTGAACTGAGTTTGTGTTGGCTCAATGAAAACAAAGAGGAGAAAAAATTGTTTGTAAATTCAACAGAAACTGAAAAAAATGAAACGAATCATGAAAAATCAAGAGCACAAATCGTTGAAAACGGTTTGATTCCTACATCAGCAGTGTTTAAACAGACTGAAAAAGCAACACTAGAATCGAAAGAAGGAGAGAGAGTCCACAAGGTTACAATAGAAAGAATAGGAATGAAACCTGAGTTCACTTGGCCAAAAGAGTGGGACTTTCGTCTCATGGAAGATGGGGTGACAGAAAGATTTCGAGCACCAACACCAGATGCTATTCTAGCATATGAATATTACTTCAACCTTGTCAAGAAGGAGATTCTACAACATCAGCTGAATCTCATACCCAAAAACGGATTATTCTGAACTTACAGTACAAATAGTACTTCTATCGTTCTTTTATCATTGAACTTTTAATACGACTGACGAATTGTTCGTTATAGTCATTCAGAACTGACCGTAGTATGTTCAACATGAATTTACAAAGTCAACCAACGTCAACTGTAATCAATGAAAAATTGAAGGAATTGGAGTGTTTTTTCTCATCTCTATTCTACAAGTGCTGCGAAACCATTGCGCACAACTTGTGGTTAGAAGATATTCAACGAGTTTTGTATCGAAATCCAACGTGTGAAGAATCTATTGATTGGAAGGCTGACGAACCCTTTTGGGAAAATAACTTTTCCAGGACTTGTACTTTTGTACAGAACAACCTACCCTGTTCAAAACTGATCCTCGCGTTTGAACATTTTTCAAAATACGAAATCAACGTAAAGCCTGAAAATGAAGAGTATTTCAATTTGAAAAATATGACGATGAACTTTCTTCAAGAGCTCTTCAGTGACAACAGCATTGAGAAAACATTGCATCTGATGGAAGATCAAAATCAAGTTGATAAAAACTTGAGCAAGAAACTGTATCTACATCAGTTAACAAGTGAATTGTGTGATGTGTTCGTCGGACCTTTGTTTTACAAATATGATCCTGACTTTTGTATAGATGACTTTTATAAGTATTTACAATCCAAATATGCTTTTATTCCTGAGATTGAAGGTGGAAGAACGATCGAAAAATCATCTATAGTTTCACATGGTAGTCATCACGCAAATTATCATTTTAGAGTCCTCGAAACTAAGGAATGGTTTGGAAGTCCAGAGCAAAATCCACGAAAAGCATTCCTGATGCATAGAAAAATTAGAGGTCCAAATTCTTGTGCTAAAGAATTTAGAAATGAACTCTGTTAATTCATTTATTATTTATTTTATGTTCCTAACACAAATAAAACATAATCCACCATTTTTTTTTGCTCGTTTACTTTTATTGTAACGTTTTTTGTAAAATAAAAAAATTTACTCACTTCATCAGACTCATTTTACTGTGTCCTTTTTTTTAATTTTAAATTTTTTTTCGCATGTCTAAATAATAATTTATTCTAATTTATACAACCACATTTTGATTTCCCACCCTAATCTTCACGGTGCTAGGTGTTCTTAAGCGGCACGTTAAGTAGTCACATTGTTTTTTTCAATACTTTTAAAACTTGAATCCCTTAAGTGAATTGAATAGAAATATTATTTTGATTACAGCTCCATGTATTTTAATTGAATCCTAGTTTATCAGAAGGTTTGAAGCAGTAGAAATTAGGCACAGAAAATATTTATGCCAAGTAGTCCTGTTTGCACTGTAAGTTTTTCTTTATTTTTTTTTAATTATCAGACTTGAAGGAGTGATACCAAAAGTAGAAGACTGGCATGCCATCAGACTTTTTACCAGGTAATCATCCCCTTGTATGTAAAAATATAGAGTCCTGTGCAAAAAAAAAAAAAAAAAAAAAAAAAATCAATTCCAAAAGAGTTTTGGTTCGTTAAGATAGGAAATTTTCAGTATTATTCAAGGGTACATAATATGTGTGTATGTCAATTCCGTGGCATTTGACCACAACACAAGTTCATGCCTTCTAAAATAGCTATATAGTCAGGGCCCTTAAATAAAATTTCATGCAGTCTGGATGGTGACACTTCAGGGTATTAAATCAATGATTAATTAATTATTACTTAACAACTCAAAGTATAACTAAATTTAAAAAAAAAAACTTTTTTTGTTCTATTACAGATCATGTATGACATTCTCTATCACCCAAACTCTGCCAATGATGTTGGAAGCATGTGCTCAAACATGAATGTCACCAACAATATTAACGCAAAAACAAAGAACGTTCTTGACAATTTCAATTACTGCAAGGATTATGTCAAAGTTGAAACAGAAGCATTTATAGTAGCCGCATTCATGTCACATTTCGAAATGGAAACATATGATTCACAGATTGCCATCCCTGACTATGTAGTAAATGGCTCAAAGAATAGCAAGGTATTGTGGCTCCATCACAATGTCAAAAAAATTCATCATGACAAAACAACAAGTGGAAATTCAACAAATGGTGCACGAAGTTAACCAAGCAAATGAATAAGTCACCACACCACAGCGTAAAACCTTCCCCTGCCATTGCTGTGGAAAGACATCTGTTTACAAGAAATGCAGGGATCGTCATCTATCAAAAGAACATCCAGATTTTGTAATACCTTCTGAAGAGGTAGAATCCAGTCCACTGGAACCCCCAAAGACAGACAAGAAAGAAACAGACCATATATACAACTATGCATGCGCAAGATTGGGTCTGGGACTCCTGCTGCACAACTTTGATGATGCTGTTAAGGAAGGGGATGGTGAAAGGATCATTAGGTGTTGGAAGTTCCTACTACTGATATTCAAATCTTACAACCACAACAAATATGCACTAGCTGCACTGCAGTTATTAGCAAACATCAAGGCAATGCTCACGCCTAGGAAAGCACACTTACTGATATGGAACCGAACTGTAAATAACAAAGGTGGGAAAGGAAAGAACATTTCCCTGGATCTGAGAATGGAGCACATCGTTCATTTACATAAAGAAATGCTTGCCAACCTTGGAGTTAATCTAAATGAACAATGTGCTCTAAGATGCAGCAAGGCTATGAAACCTGTGGAAGATCTTTTACAAACAATTGTGATGAACTACTTTGCAAGCGGCCCTCAGGAAGACACACTGTGACACGATCACAAAAAGATTTTGAACTCATTGTCAACGAGCTTCACAACAAAGGAAAGGTTTTCAGCGAAGACAATCAAATGCACGACTCATTGAATGTGTTTGATTGGCTTAGCCTTTGATTTATATCTGTCACAGAATCGTTTTCATAAAAGACACAGCATTAGACATGGGAGTTGATTATTGATGAAAACATTACATCACTGGTCAGGCATTGTACTGTAAGTAGTGCTACAATTTCTGAGTCAATTTCTGATTATTATTTAATTACTATTGTAATTTTCCTCAAAGCCATTTTGTAGTGCGAACAACAAATAGCAAAGATTTTGTTATCAAAAATGCTATGTGGATATTGACAATGTAAGAATGTATTTGCTGCACATAAAAGTTATTGTTAAAAATATGTCATACAACAAGTTCAATATTCTCTCAACTTTCAAGGCTGTCTAGCTCAGAGAAATGACTTGTTTCTATTTAATGCTATTTCAATCCATGATCTGAGTCAACCTGTATGTGTATTTGTCATAGTTGTAAATAACACTTTTTACAGTGATTATGTGTACATTTAGACATATATATTACACAGTGCCTATCAATAGACAACTGCAGGCATAAAGAGTGATTGAATGCATTACTTACACTAAGAGGTCTCATAACCTCATGTAACAAATAAAAAGAGCATGCTATAATAATAATTGATAAGAAATAATTATTAGTAAAAAGACCAAGTTTAAACTTATTTCAAAAAACGAAACAGAAATAGCAGTCTTTTTTAATCAAATTTTTTTCTTAGAATCATTTGAGAAAACACTGGTAGTACTTTTTACACCCAACAGAAATAATAAGAAATTTCATGACTTTAAAGTTACTGTCACTTTTTGTTGTGTTGTGTGTGAGAATCTAATATTTTTCTTTGTTGCAAATTATGATATGCTCTTTTCAATTCAGGAGCCGGTTGTACAAAGTCTGAATAGTGCTATTCACCACGTAAATTGATATCCAGTGGATAAATCCTAAAGACATTCTATGCAGTGTATAACTTTTTCCATACTTCGTACAACCGTCCCCTGCATGGGCTTCATTTTTACTGAGCAGCTTGATTAGGTCACATGACCTCTTAGTGCAAGTAGCCCATTATAACTCCAGTTATTTTAAAATGTGTTCCATCGTGTTTCAATAAACACTTATTGCCTAATAGTACTCATTTAGTCAATTCATGATATCCTAACTGGTTCCAGGTTACTCTTTAATAATAAACAAACTTTGATTGTCTATAACTGTTCTTGTGATATATCCTCATCTTCATTACTACTGGAGCAGGAACTGTCACTTAAAGAATCCTCACAAACAAACATCTCATTGTACGTGAGATCACATTCTCTTTGAAAATGATCTGCAGTATCAAGATTGGGAATGTCTAATTCTTTATCAGCAATATCTTCAAATACCTCTTGGAAGATACGCAAAATTTTAACAGCATGGGACCTCTTGAGTACAGGTAAGGTTGTAGCTATGTCATCAAGGGTGTAAATTGTTTTGCAGTTTTTTTTAAACAGCTTTCACTAGTGAGTTACTAAAGCCAGCAGTACACTCGGGGTTAAGGTAGGTCATAAGTCCATTTTGCTGATAAACCATGTGCTCTCTTAGTAATTCTTCCATAAGGGATTTGTCTTCATTTGTTGCTGTACGTTGCTTTGTTTTGGTAGTGCTTTCAGGACTTGCTACAAAGCAAGGAATTGGCACAGGACAGGGATTTTCACACTCGCACTCTTTGTGGCAATTTATGCAACAGTTGTGGCCACCAGATTCAAATATAAGGTCCTGCACTTGTTCAAATTGTGAGGACAGGTGTTTGCGCAGGCATTTACTTGATTCACAATACTGAATAACACTGTCTTCGCACTTCCTGAGTTGGTGGCCATTATATAGAAGCACTGACATGGAGTTCTGCCCATCTCTCCCTGCTCTTCCAATTTCTTGCACCAATTCCTCTACTTCTTTTGGTGGTCCATAATTCACTATTGTTCTTACATGAGGAAAGTTCACACCCATGCCAAGAGCATTTGTCGCAAAAACAAGTCGGCATGTCCCATTATTATAGAAGGCCTCAAGTACCCTTTCTTTGTTCTTCTCTAATGTGTTATGGTGGTACATTCCAATTAAAAGGTTTCTTGATTCCTGAGCACAACCTTGTGGGTAAAAACTTTCGCT
Organism: Diadumene lineata; assembly: GCA_918843875.1. Classification (NCBI taxonomy): domain Eukaryota; kingdom Metazoa; phylum Cnidaria; class Anthozoa; order Actiniaria; family Diadumenidae; genus Diadumene; species Diadumene lineata. The sequence continues at coordinate 1,149,217 of CAKKNV010000001.1, read as the reverse complement.
TCCAAGTTCTGACTTGAATAATCTAAAGTCTACCACAGTCTTTAATTGATTTGACATACACAATTGTTTGTTCCATATCAACTCTTTCACTTCTGAGTTTCTGGATAAGCCATGAAAATGTTTTCTTTATGTTTGAGGTGACCTTGAATGTGTAAAGGTAAATGTTCTTTCTATAAGGGCTGACATAAACTTTTAAGTAATCTTTGCTTAATGCCAATGACTTAACCACCACATCTTGGGTTTCCAATGTAGCGGTGGCTGTAAGGGCAAGTACTGGTGCACCATTAGGGCCAATGGAGCGCAACTCACCCAGTTGTGAAAAGCACTTGCGAAAAGCTGCCTTTTCATCTTTACCAATTTTCTTTCCATAACCCCTGTACAAATACAGCAAGAAAAAATTATCAATCGTATGCAATGTTGTAATGAAGCATATAAATTATCATCAGGTATAACACTATACTGAAGTGAGGTGATATACACTCTTCACTCAATTGTTTTTATTATATTAGAAGAGTTATTCAGGTTCACTCATTTTTAGACAAATGCTTTCAAGCCTTCGTATGAAATACCGCAATTGTCTCTTTATGTCACAGAAAATGAAAGACAAGCTGTGGATTAGAATAACAAATACTTCTTTATTATATCCAAAGCTATCTATTTTTCAGATTAAAGTTTCCATAGCTAACAGAATGAAGTTTAAAGGTTACAACTAATAATGGATTTGAAAAAGATCAAAGAATACTATTCAATTTTTCAAGAATTTCGTCTACTGTTGTAGCGTCAACATCGAGAGATAATTTTTTACAATAAATGTTTCATAAAGTAAAGCCTGATTTACACGTTGCGATTTGTCGCACGCTATTATTTGTAGTATACGACTAGTCGTAGCTTCTAAAACTAGTCACACGTGCTCTAAAACGTGTTTCAGAATTGTCCTACGACTGGGTTTAGAAGGTTTTGAATCTCAAGACGAAAGACTAGTCGCATACTACAAATCGCACCGTGTGTATATCAGTTTCTTTTCTTACCACTTTGGAACGACATGTGCTTCATCAGTTACAAAAGCGAAAAGCCGTCTTTGGTACTCTTCTGACATATGTAAATTCCTCCATTTCTCGTTTTCCAGAAACGACTCGGGACTTGAGAAAATAAACGACACGTTCCCTTGAAGAATGGCTTCTTCGTCATTAGCATCGTTCAAGCATGCCGCGTTCAAACCATACTTTTTAAGCTCACGAATATGTGACTCTACCAGCGATTTAAGTGGACAAATAACCACTACTATTGCATCTCTTGGGAAAGAATAACCACGCAAAAATAAGCCACGACATACGTCCGGGATCATTTGAAATATCAACGACTTGCCATAGCCCGTTGGTAATATGGCGAAGACATTTTGCTTGTTTATCACCGCAAAGAGTGTGTTCCGTTGTTCTTGTAAAAGACTTTCGATGTCTTCAAAACGATCTTCAAGCACTTTGCATACAATCTCGTCAAAGATTCTTTCACTGACTGTACTATATTCCTATTGAAAGAGTGAACTTGATAACTTTTTGTAGATTGTCAAGTATTACATCAAACGATCGTCAACAACAAAGGCACAAATAGTCCTAACCGGTTCCCCTCCTCATTGCAAAAGTTTTTAGCCAATCACAAACGAGTAATCAAATTAACCAATCACGTAGCCGGAACAAAATTTCTCGATCTGTTTCCCTATTGGTTCGGCAGGATCAGTCAACCGTGCGGTCGCTGCCAGAGGCTCGCTGCTTCGCGGCTCTAGCGCCGCTGCGCGGAATCATTTACTACGAGTTGTGAGAGGAACGAGAGCCTCTGGGACCAGGGTAGGTGCATTGCTGTTATTGTGTGACATTGGGAAGGTGAATGAGGTCTCAGATGATTGTTCGCCATCATTTAGAGACATTAAATAGGCAATTTCATCAATAGGGAAGTTAAAGTAAAAACATCACTACATGGGTGATATTCCTCCTCTGTTTCTTCAATGTATTCAAGTGACCTGGATTGGTATGTTTGTGCCCATCCAGAAGTAACAGATGTACTTCTTTCTCCAGAATATAGTGATGTCTTAACACTTGTAAATTCTGGTCTTATTTGCCTCTTGATATAAAAAAATGGTGTTTTCCCACCTGATCCTATGTAAAAACAAGTGATTAAATAAGATTTAATGAATTAATTAAATATTATTATATAGATTTAAAATAAAGTCATTGTTTCGCCCATACATAAAACAAATGAAATATATAATGATTAAGTAAGACTTTTGGGCTCTGTCTTTCTAATGTTGAGTTTTATTTCTATGTTCTAGTTTTATTTCTACCATCGAGTTTTATTTCTACAGTTGAGTTTTATTTCTGCCATCGAGTCGTAACTGGCAATATCAACATCAAGAACGCAAGAATAGCGTTGATTGAAGGTCTTATCAAGGGAACCATCGATTGGAGTTTCTTACAAACTCAGAGTCCAAAAGGCATTAACGTTTTGATAAAAATCGATTTTTAGAAGATATTCAAACAGAGGATTGGTCTCTTGATTCGTGCAATGAAAACAGCAATGCGATGTTTGATTTATTCTACACTAAATTGTCTTCTATTGTGGATAAGCATATCCCAATGAGACAACTTAGTCTTAGAGAAATTAAACAATTATCAAAACCACGGATTACTAAAGCCATTAAAACATCAATTAACATTAAAAATAATTTGTTTAAAAAGTTCATTAAAACTCGGTCTCAATATTATAAAGACAAATTTAAACTTTATCGGAATAAACTAAATCATCTTATCAAGATAAGTAAACAAAACTACTATAATAAATACTTTCATCAAATCGTTCTGATATAAGAAAGACATGGAAAGGGATCAAAGAAATAATAGGATATAAACTAGGTGGTTTAAACATTCCATCCAAAATAATAACAAAAGAAGATACAGAATTAAATGACTGTGTTTCGATAGCTAATCATTTTAACGAATTTTTCACGGGCATTGGCCAGGATCTAGCTAATTCCATTGCTCCTACTAATATATCTCCACTTGACTTTATGTCTTGTGAAGTAGAGGCTGCAATTATCGCCTGTTACAATGGAGGAAATAGAAAAGGAAATTGATAACTTGTCTATAAGAAAAGCTGTCGGGCCTTACAGCATACCAACTTCCGTTCTTAAAATGATAAAAAAATACTGTTTCAAAACCGCTAATGGCAATCTTTAATTGTTCTTTTTTATCTCGAACATATCCAGATAGTCTAAAAATAGCTAATGTCATTCCAATTTTTAAAAAAGGCTCACAAACAACTGTTTCTAATTACCGACCTATCTCTCTTTTATCTGTATTTAGTAGAATCTTAGAGAGACTGATGTACAGCAGATTAAACAGTCATTTATTGAAGCATAATATCCTGTCTAATTCACAGTTTGGTTTTCGAAGTAGACATTCAACATTACATGCAATTCTATCAATCACGGACAAAATTCAAACTGCCATTGATAGAGGGCTTTATTCTTGTGGAATATTTTTGGATTTACAAAAAGCTTTTGATGCTGTTGATCACAAAATTCTATTGCAAAAGCTACAGCACTATGGAATAAAAGATGTATCTATTCTATGGTTTAAATCGTACTTAACAAATAGGAAACAATTTGTTTCAGTTGGTAACTCTAAATCAAATATAATGCCTATATCATGTGGAATTCCTCAGGGCTCGGTACTGGGAACTCTGCTGTTTCTAATATATATTAATGACTTCCAAAGGTCTTCTGAAGCCTTTGAATTCAATCTCTTTGCTGATGACTCAAATTTGTTTTATTCACACAAAAAGCTGGATGCTCTTGAGGCATTTGTAAATGAACAATTGACTCAAGTTCATCTATGGCTTTCCACTAATAAGCTATCTCTAAATATTGATAAAACTAATTTTACAATATTTCATCCACCACAAAAAAACTAAACTACTCCCCTAAAATCAAAATAAATGATAAAATTATAAAAAAAGAGAATCATTTAAAATACTTAGGAATAGTAATTGATACAAATTTATCATGGAAACCTCATGTAAACCATACTTGTAGTAAACTTAAACGTAGTGTAGGAATAATTTCAAAGTCCAGACATTATGTCAACATCGATATTCTTATCAATCTATACTATTCTTTGATTCTTCCGTATTTAAAATACGGCATTCCTGCATGGGGTCACACCTATGCAACAACTCTAAAACCTCTTTTTATTTTACAAAAGAAATGTGTACGCTTAATGAATTTTGCGGACTATAATGCTCATTCTAACCCAATTTTTTATAAGTTAAAAGTAGTTAAGCTACCTGACCTTGTTACTTTACAAACGGCTTTACTTATGTATGAATTCCACACTAAAAATCTACCGGTTGCTTTGCAATCATTTTTTACTCCAGTAAATGAGCGACATGCCTATCACACCAGATTGGCATCTCGCTCATCTCTTTCTTTACCAAAAGTCAAAACCAACTACGGAAAATTTAATATTAAATATGAAGGACCAGTTATATGGAATAAAATAGATGAATCTATAAAAGATCAAAAAAGAAATATCTTTAGAGAAAAAATGAAACAAACAATAATTGATACTTATGTCACTTAAAAGTCGTCTTTTTCTTCTTAACTTTTTTTTTTCTCCAAAAAATCAGTTTTCCCCTTTTATGCTTATTTAGTACACATATCCGTAAATTTATCATTTTAAAGCTGGCTTCCACCTAGGTTAACTTACATAGTTATTGTGGACAACCTGTACTGAAAATATGTTTTAAATTTCATTACTTATAAAAAATTTTGTAATCAACAGTACTAAGTAAAGTCTATGTCTATGTCTATGTCTATGATACAGCCACCAGAAAAGGTCGAATTGTGTGATGATGATGAGATGCAAGTTATATGCCTGGCAATTAGTGATACCCTGGTAAAGGAAATTACCATTGGATGGAGAAAGCGGTTAACGGATTTGAAAAGGAAATAAGTAACAGTCCAATCGTCAACTTGAGAAGCAAGGGGAGAGATTGCAATTTACAATATATTCTATGGTGTGATATCGATATACTTGCACGGCCACAAAGACGATGGACGTTCTTTACACATCAAAAGACAAAATGGATGTTAAACTAAGAGCAGAAAAAGAGGATATCAAATTTTTGATATTTCGTCCAAGGACAGAAACAGAACCTGTTCATGTGACCCGAATGAATGTAGGTTAAGAGGAAGTAAGCAGAACCATTCCAAAATACAGGGAATGCTTATTGAAGATCGCACCTACACCGCTTAATACCGCCAAACCAACCAAGGAACAGCAGAGGCATCAAGCTTTCTTGCAATGGGCAGACAGTGAAAAGCGTATGAGGGACAAACACAACAGCCGGCATTTTGGTTTGGCGATACTAGGAACAAAGGTTCAAAACCAAATATGCACCATCGTCAATGGCATGTTTGTTGCAAGAATGAACAGTGACAGTGGCCTCGAAAGCGAATTACCACCAGGCAGACAGCAAAGTCCATATTATATCTGCGATGTATTAGCAGCAGAGGCAATTACCAGATTTATCATGGACAAAAGAAAATGTTCCTACGAAAAAGCGACAGGTTTAGGGTGGGATAGCCAAAAGCCAATGCTAACACCATATGCTGATAACTGGGATAAAGTGGTTACATCAAGACTGTAGAACTTTCATAATGTAAAATAACAATATATCGATATGAACAATAACCAAACATATAATCAATGTATCATCCATACCAAAACAATCATCACTACAAATAACAATCGGTGTGAGAATGTATGATTTTTATTGGGTTTGAATCAAGGTTTTAGGGTTTATATTATTGCGCACAATATAATTTCATACATTTAAGATAAATCAATTTAATCAGTAGTCGAAGGAGTAGAAAAGGAAAACCCATTGGATTAAAGAAAACTTTTCTGAACCTTATGCAACAAAAATCATATAAGACACTAACAATGTATACAAACACAAACACAGACGAAACGTATTGTGAAATATCCGAAAAATTTCAAGGCTAACCCTATCTCAAATAGCTTGAAATGGATGTATTATATGTTGAATACTTCGCGTAAAGTAGAATTGTTGCATTATTTTATTTTGTGGAAAAGATATTACATTTTTTAGTGACGCTCTATGCCAGCAGAAGATTCGCTTAAGTGTCTAATTACATGATAACATACCCTATAGAGAAATTTAAATCAGTCAACAATAAAAGTATAACAATGAATAAAATCTTTTTTTAGCATTTTTAAATGTCTAGATGGAATAGTGTAGCTGCAGAATTGTTGTGACACGCGCCAAAGATAGCTTACTTGAAATACGACACATACACGCGTCCCAATTAACTTTAAAACTTTACTTTACGTTGACACAATCAAGTAATCATTCGATTAAACGGTTCACAACTGAGAATAAAGATAATCATACAAATTACATATCTGCAAAAGGCGATTACAAGTAATAAAACAACGTAAAAACTTACATTTTGTCCCTTCTGAGGCTACATGATACCATCAAAAACGTGTCGTCGTGATAATGAAATATAATACGATTTAATCAGTTACTTAATCAATTAATTCCAGTCCTAAGTAGCCATACAGCCGCGACATTCCCGGCCCCGTAAACCTACTAGGTTTGCTTTATTCAATGAACGGTAACAAAATATAACTAAAATAAAAGTCACAGTCATTTAATGTTCCTCTACGGGAAGTAGAAGGACTAACTTGTTAGTAGGCCTTCTTAGCTTAGACGTCTTCGTTCGAACCTCAACTGCTCGAACAAGTCCTTGTTTGTCTGCTTCAACTTGCTCGACTACTCCCATAGGCCAGTTATTTCGGGGAGCACTGTCATCCTTTATCAGTACAACGTCGCCGACGGCTAGATTTCGGCTTGGATGCTGCCACCTTTGGCGTTGTTGTAAGGTGGTTAAGTACTCGGTCCTCCATCTTGACCAGAAGAGATTGGTTAGGTACTGTACTCTTCTCCATCTGCGCCTCATGTAAACATCTTCTCTCTGAAAATCTCCAGGTGGCGGAAGAACGACCGCGGCTTTGTTCGTCAGGAGATGGTTGGGAGTTAGCGGTTGAAGATCGTCTGGATCACTAGAAACGAATGTTAACGGTCTTGAGTTGATCACAGCTTCCACTTCGCAAATCAGCGTGCGTAGAGATTCATCGTCGAGCCTTTGTCCGTGCTCCACTAGAAGGCCAGAGAGGATCTTTCTTGTCGTTCGAATTTGCCTCTCCCATACACCGCCAAAATTGCTAGCAGCGGGGGGGTTGAACACCCACTCGATTTCGTATCTTCTTAGTTTTTCTTGGATGCGCTCATGGTTCATTTCTTTCATGGCCTCGCGGAGTTCGGCGTGAGCACCAACGAAATTAGTGCCGTTGTCGCTCCTTAACATCTTTACCGTTCCTCGACGCGCGATGAACCTCCTTAGAGCCTGTATAAAGGAATCAGTCTCCAGAGAATTAGATATCTCGATGTGGACTGCCCTACTGGAGAGACACGTGAATAAGGCGCCATATCGCTTCACTTCTTTACGACCATCTTTGATCACATAGGGCCCAAAGTAGTCCACACCTGTAAAGGTAAAGGGTGGAGATGGGGTGACTCTCTCTTTGGGTAAATCTGCCATCTTTTGGACGTCGGCCTTTCCTCTTAAACGGCGACACTTGACGCACTTTGAAATCTCATGACGTACGGCTGCGTTAATGACCCAATACCGTTCGCGCAATCTTGCAAGGACATGACCTCGACCAGCGTGTCCCAGAGTCTTGTGGATGTCGTTGATCACGAGTGTGGTAACGTGACTGCTCTTTGGAAGAATAACCGGGTGCATGTTGTCATCACCTAGATCCGCTTGGCTCAATCTGCCTCCAACGCGTAGGGTTCCATTGGCAAGGTATGGATCTAGTTTGGAAACGGAGCTGGACTTCTTCAGGAGTCTTTTCGACGTTCTAAGATCTTGACTCTTAACTTCTAGCAACTCAATTTCCTTCTTATAGGAGTCGCGCTGGACGTATCTGATTATAGCAACTTCGGCTTCCTTGAGGTCGTGAACGGTTAAAGGCTGTGGTTTCACATGATTTCTTTGCATCTCTAGCTTAGAGTCTCCGTTTGAGTCACCTCTGTCTTGCTTGCGGCACAGGAGTATTTTGCGCAAACGTAAGTACACAGCTACCGCCCTTTTCAGGCGGTACCAATCAGAATAGTAATGAATCAACTTGTCAACTGCTTTGCTTGTTTCAGGAGTAGCTGTGGTGGCGGCACTGGTGACTGGAGCCTTGACTTCGGGATCATCCTCGTCAAATCCATCCAGGACAAATGGTTGTGCAGGCCACTCTTCTTCAGGCTTCCAGAGAAACGTGGGGCCGTGGAGCCATCTTTTGTTCTCTAGAAGCGATTTTGCGTCTAGGCCTCGAGACGCGTCATCTGCAGGGTTCTCTTTGGTGTTGACATACCTCCACTGGTTTACATTCGACAGGTTGAGGATTGTTTGCACACGATTTGCCACGAATACTTTAAAACGCGTCTGTTGGTTGGCTAAATACCGGAGAACAGTTGTCGAGTCTGTGTGATACTTCAGGATGGGATCACCATCAAGTTCCGTCTTTAGCATCTGGCCCACTCGTGTAGCAACCGTTGCCGCCGTTAGTTCTAGTCGTGGTATAGTGGTGGTTTTAACTGGGGCAAGGCGGGCCTTACCCAATAGAAACGAGCAGTGTGTCTGCCCCTTGTCGTCTTGCTGGCGAAGATAGGCCACTGCTCCGTAACCTGTAGAGCTTGCGTCGGAGAAAACATGGACTTGCTGCGACACGACTTCACCGAAACCATCGGGTTTCAAACATCTGTCTAAAGCTAACATCTCTATCAAAGGAAGTTGTCTTCTCCACTTCTCCCACTGGACTAAGTATTTCTCTGGCACCTCTGCGTCCCATCCGATGTTCTTCTCGCGACAAAGATCTTGAAGCAGCTTTTTGGCTAATAAGGTGAAGGGTGCAACAATGCCGAGTGGGTCGTAAATGGAAGACACTGAAGATAATATCCCTCGTCTCGTCAGAGGCTTCTCGCTGATGGTCACGCGGAATCCAAGTTTATCAGATTCCACGCACCACTGCACTCCTAAAGCTCGTTCTATAGGTAAATCGTCGTGCTGTAAGTCAAGGGTTTTGGCTTCCTTGGACCTCTGGTCTTTGGGGATCGATTCTAGAACTGCTCGGTTGTTGCAGATGAATTTCGTGAGGTTGAATCCTCCCCTCGCGCAGATTTGCTTTACGGTTCTCACCAACGACATGGCAGATGACTCGTCCTTAGCTGACCTTAAGCAGTCGTCGACATAAAAGTTGTTCTTTACTGTACTTATGGCTTGAGAGTCGAATTCGGCTTCATTATCTTCACATACACTTCTGAGTGCAAAGTTGGCACAACTGGGGGACGAGATGGCTCCGAAGAGGTGGACGTTCATTTGGAACTCATGAAGTTCAGCGTCAAGATTACCTTCCGGCCACCAAAGGAATCTGAGGAAGTCTCGCTGATGGCATGGCACTTTGACTTGGTAAAACATTTGCTCTATATCAGCCATAAAGGCAACAGGTTCTTGTCTAAAACGTGTCAGAACCCCCACCAATGAATTGGTGAGGTTCGGTCCTTGCAGTAGAGAGTCGTTTAGTGAGACGCCCTTGTACTTTGCACTTCCGTCGAACACGACTCTTATCTTCCCGGGCTTCTTTGGGTGATACACTCCATGGTGAGGTATGTACCAAACCTTTCCATCCTCAGCTTCGACTTGATCTGTAGGAACTTTGCTGGCAAAGCCCCTTTCGATAGTATCGTTGATGAAGTTTGTGTAGTCAATGCGATATTGTTCATTGCGGAGCATCTTTTTGCGTTGCCAATGAGCCCGCTTGGAAGCTTGTTCCCTGTTGTCAGGAAGCCTCACCTGAGGATCTCTGAATGGTAATGGTATCTCGTAATGACCGTCGTCCAAGCGGATGCCATCTGAGACTATCTTCATAAATTTCTCGTCTTCTTTAGAGAGGCTGGGACAGTCAGCTGTGGCTGAGTGATCGTTAAAATCAAGCTCGAACATTCTGAGGACAGATTGAGGTGCAAAAACCTCCTTCGCGGATTCGTGTTCTATGACTGTGATGTTGTTGGAATAGCAAGTACGCGATTGGTGCAAATTTAGTTGTAATGGGCCGTTTACTGTCCATCCATGTCTTAGGCGCATGGCGAAAGGCCCTTTCCCACCACTGGGTAATACTTCCAAGGGCTCTAGAGCTAGCGGGCAGTCACAACCGATTAACAGCCCGATCTCCACATGAGGCATTAGATCTGGAATAGAGTCCCTTAGTACACGAAGGTTATCAAGCCGTTCAATCAATTTAGGTGTGGGAATCTGCTCGTGAGACACTGGTATTTCATATCGCGAGTAACAACGAGAGAGCTCGATTGGATTGTCTCCCTTCAAGTCGCAGACTGTAAGTTCCTTTATGATAGAACTTTCCACTGAGCTTTGGCCATGCATAGTTCCTAGCTTGAGGCTAGTCTCTACTCCTTCGACCTTGAGATCTTCCTTCAGGCTTTCGGTTATAAAACTGCCGGAACTGCCGTTATCATACAAAGCGTAAGTTACTGCGGAATGTCCGTCCTTACTTGTTACTTTAACGGGGATTATCGCTTGGAGGACTACATTAGATGGCTGACTCTTGCTAGTGTCTGTGCAAGTGCTGCTGACCGTGTTGGATGTACTGCTTTGCCCACCACTTCTGTGATCGTTCATCGTGAAGTTCTCCAAGTGGAGAGTTGTAGGGTGAGACTTGTTACATTTTGAGCACATTCTTTTATTTGTACAATCTTTGGATCGATGATTCGCGCCAAAGCAAGCGAAGCAAAGGTTCTTTTCCGCGATAAGTTTCTTCCTGTCCACGACGTTCTTGCTTAGGAAATCCTTGCATTCTTCTAAATCGTGTGATTTGTTACATAAAGGACACTTCAACGGTTTGTTCTCCTGCTGGCCTGTGAATCCGTGACCTGACCCGGCCCCGTGTGGGGACTTGGTCACGTGAGAGGACCCGGTCCCGGGTGAGCTGTCGGAGGAGGACGATGTTGCTAGACTGCTGGTGATTTTCTGTCTATTGTGAGAAATAGGCTTCTTTGCAGACGGCTCCAACGTTAATCGACAAGATCTTTCTTCAAGCTGACTTAGGGCCTCCTTGCTATAAACTGGATCATTACTTGTTTCTGCGGCGTGTTCCACGAACTGTGCTAGGTCTGCAAAGTTGACACGTCGCTTCGACTTCTCTCTGATGCTGAGAACCCTTTCTCTCCACCTGCTCTGAAGAAAGGGAGGTAGCTTCTGAACGATAGTCTCTAATTCCAGTCTATTCATGACGAACTCTTTGATTTATGTGGCGATGATCAAAGAGATAAACAATGTGATTATTTCTTTGCAAAACAAAGCCAGTCAATTGAGTTCAAAACCCAAGTAACTCAATGGATCGAGGTCGCCGAGTTACGGCTAACAAACACAGCCGAAAACCTAAAGGCCCACTCAGTTATAACACAGGCTTCACGACGATCTAACCGTAGTGGTTCTACAACCTCTACACGCTCGTGTGCATCATCTCGAGAGAGAGAACGCCTAAGACTTGCCGAGATGATGGCCGAAAGATCCTTGCTGAAAAGACAGCAAGAAATCGACCGACAAAAACTCGAGATCCACGCGGCGGCTGAAGAACTCGAGCTTGAGCGGAGCATTGCACGATCCCGCGCAAGGGAGGAAGTGTACTCATCCATGCTACAGGAAGAAGCGGAGTTCCACAGCACACCGTTTAGAAATGATGTAACGCAACGCACCGAACCAAGGATCAGCAACGAAAAAACCGACGTAACGCAACGCACCGAACCGAGGCTCAGCAACGAAAACACCGATGTAACGCAATGCACCGAACCAAGGATCAGCAACGAAAACACCGATGTAACGCAACGCACCGAACCGAGGCTCAGCAACGAAAACACCGATGTAACGCAACCCACCGAACCAAGGATCAGCAACGAAAGGACCTATGAAACGCAACGCACCGAACCGAGGCCCAGCAACGAAAACATCGATGTAACGCAACGCACCGAACCGAGGCTCAGCAACGAAAGGACCAGTGTAACGCAACGCACCGAACCGAGGATCAGCAACGTAAACACCGATGTAACGCAACGCACCGAACCGAAGCGCAGTAAAGAAAGCACCGATGAAACACAACGCAACCAACAGAGATTCGTCGATGAAGTCAACGACGCAACGCAACGCAACGAACAGAGATTCGCCGACGAAGTCAACGACGCAACACAACGGAATGAAGAATCAAGGATGTTCAATATGTGTTCCACTCCATCCCCCGCTTTGACGCAATTGTCGGAACACACTTTCAGTAATTTGCTATTAACCCAGATCGAACAGCACAAAGAAATGTTAACGTCCCACCAGAAAATGACAGCAGCCATGAGGTTACCACAGCCAAAGGTGCCTTCATTTAAAGGAGATGTAATTGAGTACAAATCCTTTATAATGGCATTTGACTCGCGGATCAAGTCAAAGACTGCGGATAGCGCCGACCTTCTCTACTATCTGCATCAGCATCTCTCTGAAGGACCCAAGGATCTGATCGAAGGGTGTTTGCATCTTCCTCCGGACGAAGGCTACCACGAGGCGAGACGTTTACTTGACAAGGAATACGGCGACCCATACAAAGTGTCGGTAGCGTACACTAGTCAAATACAGAAGTGGCCCTCCATCAAGAATGACAACGCAGTAGCCTTAAAGAGACTTTCATTGTTCCTCACAAAGTGCAGGAATGCCATGAAGAGCATAAGCTACATGGATGTGCTAGACCACACGCCACATATGCAGACTATCGTTCAGAAGCTACCTCCCTTTCTTCAGAGCAGGTGGAGAGAAAGGGTTCTCAGCATCAGAGAGAAGTCGAAGCGACGTGTCAACTTTGCAGACCTAGCACAGTTCGTGGAACACGCCGCAGAAACAAGTAATGATCCAGTTTATAGCAAGGAGGCCCTAAGTCAGCTTGAAGAAAGATCTTGTCGATTAACGTTGGAGCCGTCTGCAAAGAAGCCTATTTCTCACAATAGACAGAAAATCACCAGCAGTCTAGCAACATCGTCCTCCTCCGACAGCTCATCCGGGACCGGGTCCTCTCACGTGACCAAGTCCCCACACGGGGCCGGGTCAGGTCACGGATTCACAGGCCAGCAGGAGAACAAACCGTTGAAGTGTCCTTTATGTAACAAATCACACGATTTAGAAGAATGCAAGGATTTCCTAAGCAAGAACGTCGTGGACAGGAAGAAACTTATCGCGGAAAAGAACCTTTGCTTCGCTTGCTTTGGCGCGAATCATCGATCCAAAGATTGTACAAATAAAAGAATGTGCTCAAAATGTAACAAGTCTCACCCTACAACTCTCCACTTGGAGAACTTCACGATGAACGATCACAGAAGTGGTGGGCAAAGCAGTACATCCAACACGGTCAGCAGCACTTGCACAGACACTAGCAAGAGTCAGCCATCTAATGTAGTCCTCCAAGCGATAATCCCCGTTAAAGTAACAAGTAAGGACGGACATTCCGCAGTAACTTACGCTTTGTATGATAACGGCAGTTCCGGCAGTTTTATAACCGAAAGCCTGAAGGAAGATCTCAAGGTCGAAGGAGTAGAGACTAGCCTCAAGCTAGGAACTATGCATGGCCAAAGCTCAGTGGAAAGTTCTATCATAAAGGAACTTACAGTCTGCGACTTGAAGGGAGACAATCCAATCGAGCTCTCTCGTTGTTACTCGCGATATGAAATACCAGTGTCTCACGAGCAGATTCCCACACCTAAATTGATTGAACGGCTTGATAACCTTCGTGTACTAAGGGACTCTATTCCAGATCTAATGCCTGGAGGACCGAGTACTTAACCACCTTACAACAACGCCAAAGGTGGCAGCATCCAAGCCGAAATCTAGCCGTCGGCGACGTTGTACTGATAAAGGATGACAGTGCTCCCCGAAATAACTGGCCTATGGGAGTAGTCGAGCAAGTTGAAGCAGACAAACAAGGACTTGTTCGAGCAGTTGAGGTTCGAACGAAGACGTCTAAGCTAAGAAGGCCTACTAACAAGTTAGTCCTTCTACTTCCCGTAGAGGAACATTAAATGACTGTGACTTTTATTTTAGTTATATTTTGTTACCGTTCATTGAATAAAGCAAACCTAGTAGGTTTACGGGGCCGGGAATGTCGCGGCTGTATGGCTACTTAGGACTGGAATTAATTGAATAAAACGTCTAGTTCCACTAACAACTGTTTGACGATATGAACGTTCTCTTCATTGGACATATGAGCTGTAATTTTTGTCCTTAGTTTTGAGGTGGCCGATAAAGCGGAGGTTCTTTTGCTTTTTAAACGTTTAAGTTCGTCTTCGCGTGACGAGTTTTCTTCATTGTTTATTGTCGAGTTCTGAGGATTAGCAGGGCTTGGCGCCGAACAGTCTTCCTCGACACATTCCAAACATTCCATTGTCGTGATTTAGATTTGGCGAACGATCAAGCATGGAATACCGAACATCGCTAGATTTACTAAGGAAAGGTTAACTGACCTTGAAACGGTGACGAACGTTGACTTGGGTAATTTGTGAACGAATGTAGCTGCAGAATTGTTGTGACACGCGCCAAAGATAGCTTACTTGAAATACGACACATACACGCGTCCCAATTAACTTTAAAACTTTACTTTACGTTGACACAATCAAGTAATCATTCGATTAAACGGTTCACAACTGAGAATAAAGATAATCATACAAATTACATATCTGCAAAAGGCGATTACAAGTAATAAAACAACGTAAAAACTTACATTTTGTCCCTTCTGAGGCTACATGATACCATCAAAAACGTGTCGTCGTGATAATGAAATATAATACGATTTAATCAGTTACTTAATCAATTAATTCCAGTCCTAAGTAGCCATACAGCCGCGACAAATAGCCACAAAGTGGATTTGAAAAAACAGGTTATTTATCGGTATAAATGTAACGCAAAAAAAGCAAAAGTCATTCTGTTAAATTAAAAATCTTAGAAATTGCATTCTCATGCATCAAAATATCTAAAGCAATTATTGCATGCTTTTTCAATGTGTGTGGGAGTCTATAATTACTCAAGCGTATATTGTTTGTTCAGTTAATAGGATTAAAATTCCAAGTTAAGACAGTATACTATTACCATAGTTAGTATTAACTATCTATTAACTATGGAAAAACGTAAGATTTCACGAAAAAAGCGTAATTGCAGAAATTCGGCATTTTTCTGCAACGATATATTGTTGATTTTATACAAATATTGTATACTATGCAGAATTTCTGCATCTTTTATCGGAAATTGTAAAAAAAATTGTGAAATATTCAATAAATGATAGTAGTCATTTTTGCTTTCCGTGATATTTTCCCTACTTAGAACACTTTAGTACTTTATTTAGATTTCAGTGAAAATTGTGCAAATCCCAAGACGTTTTATTGGTACTCCGACAAATTCTTGCAATTTTCAATCTTATCATTGTTGATAAAATTTGGTGAGAATCGGCATTTTTTCTCTGAAAAATCGGAAATTCGGTGAAAATAACTCTATATTAGCGGGAAAACATTCAAATTTAAGTGAAAAACGATGATTTCTCGCGAGATTTCCCAAATTGGAAAAAACCATTTTAGTTTGGAATAGGTTCGCTACTAAAGATAGAAATTGGAATTTGTGAAAGCTAAATAACAAAAAATACGAATTCAAAACTCCGTTGATAGAAATGTTGACCAGAGTTAGTATTAACTCTGTGTTTACGCCAAGACTAGTTAGAAACCGTACACGTGCGATTGTATATCAATTCGTTCGATAAGTTTGCCAGGGAATACAGTAAACACCCGCATATAAGAACACGTGGATTAAGAACATCAGGCTGAAATTTTGCAAATAAAGCATCATTTTTATAAGAACAAAATCAGCCTGAAAAATATGAAGTGTTCTTATAAAATGGATTAGGCATTTACAAAATCACAGATCATACAGAAAGCCTGCTGCTGTACAGCACATGAGCTCTGATGTTTTTAATTTGTTTGAACATTTTCCCCTTCAAATGATCTAGTTACTTGTGGGGAGGAATACAGTTCTAAGCTACAGTACACTTTGATGTTGTCATAATAATATAATTGGATATAAGCATCAATTCTTTGCACCTGCAGGTCAGGTGGCTAGTGATACATTATGCTGGAAAAGTTACAAACACATGTACTGTAGATCATTGTTTCTTTCATGAATGCAATATGAGCCCACTACTGAGGTGCAAAAAAAACATTCAAAAGTAAGCATAAAAACCTTAACCATAAAAACCTGAACCATTTGAAATACAGTCAGCAGTAAATAATATGTAGTTCCTGCATGTTTCAATTTCAAGTAAAACAATGACTTGCTTCTTTACTGGCTTGCTCTTGTCCCCTTTGTAATTTGAAAATGATACTCAGCACTTATTCACTGTGTTCATCTTCCAGTTGTAATTTGACTCAGTGTTCTTTTTCTTTAATTTTTTAAAAAGGTTTTTCAGATATTGAGCAGTCCCAACCAGTCGATAGTCTACAGGAAGTTCTAGGCCGTTTCCACGTCCTTTGTTGAACCTGTTGCCAATGCATTCCGCTTCGATTTTCCCATAATCTGACAAAAACTTGTTGAAAATTTTCGAAAGCTCAACAGGTACATGACCAACAATCTTTTCGTCTTCATTTTTCACCACAACTGCATATTTACTGTGTTGATTATCTGGCTCCATTTCGCAGGAAAGGATTTCTCCGATGTACACTGTGGCGTCCTTGAAGTAAACATGATAGCCCCTTATACTAGCCTCTAAATAAAGTTCATATTCATTTGCCATATCTTGATATTAAATCATAAAGAAAGCCACGAATTTTCGAACTGTTTTGCTTCCAAGTTCAAGATGGCTGACTGCTCAATCAGAGCACGAATTGCCTTTTGGGTAATTTAGCAAAGAGACCGCTGGACAAAGTGTTCCTCGTGTCGTACCGTGTTTGCACCGTGTTTGGAATTTTTATTAGTTTAGAGAGAATTTTCATGAGTTAAAAAAATATGAATCGAACTTTGTTTGATTGTGGCTTTCGGAAATCAGTTGAATTGAAGAATGGTTCTTTGTTAGATATTACACCGACGATGGAGAAGATTGCTACGCTGTCAAATGGCTACGATGTAAAGTGCAGCTGCTGTGGTAAAGTGTTCAAAGGTCAACAGTATCTTGACAGTCATATGACTTTTAAACATCCAAGCGTGTTGACACAGAAATCTCACGAAGGTCCACAACAAAGAGATATAAATGAAGCAGCGCCCAGTGCTTGATGATAGCCAACCAGAAGCTCCTACTGTTGCTAACGAGGCAATTCCTGGAAGCAAGCGAAGGGGAAGTGAAAACCGTAAATCCTACACAGTTGAATTCAAAAAGAAAACTCTTGATCTATTAGATTCTTTAGCATTATCAAAAGATAAGTACAAGATTGTCTCGAGGGAAAAAGGAGTTCATCGATCTCTGGTTCAAAAATGGAACAAAAATAGAGTCCAGATATTCAAGGAAATAGAACTAAACAAAAAGTGTAAAAACACTGGTAACATAAGAGATTCCAGACAAAGAAGAAAACTGGTGTCTGGCAGATCGAAGCAAAATGAGAAATATCCACTTGCAGCAAATCTATTGATTGCTGAATTCAAAGTTCGAAGAGCAGCTGGATGCAAAGTCACAAAAATGTGGCTCAGGAAGAAGATGAAATCAAAGATAGAGATGTGTTATGGGAAGAGTAAAGCTGACAGTTTCAAAGGGAGCAACAATTGGTTCCAAAGGTTTAAGAAAAGACATGGTTTGGTACTTAGAAGAAGAACCAACAAAAAGAAAAACAGTGCTGATGATGGACGAGAAATCATCCAGAATTTCCATAAAAACTTGAGGAAATCCCTTAAAACACATAGGAGGAGAAATGGATTATCCATTGATCCTAAATATGGAAGATGGACTCCTGAAAATAGGTACAATGTAGATCAATTGCCTCTTCCTTTCGTAGTTGATCAAGGGACAACTTATGACGAAGTTGGTGCCAAGCAAGTGTGGATTTCACAACCTTCGTCTAGTCTAGATAAAAGGCAAGCTACCTTGCAACTGTGTATAAGGGCTGAAGGAGACCAAGATGTTAAGCCTGCTCTTGTATTCAGAGGGAAAGGCAATGTGAGCCCTTCAGAGAAAGACAGCTATGATGAACGAGTTGATGTCTACTTTCAACAGAATGCTTGGATGGATGAGGAGTTAAACATGCAGTGGAGTCACAAAACGCTTTTTGCTGGGGTTGGTAAAACAGAACAGGAGAAGGTCATTTTTGCAGACAATGTTAGTTTTCAACAATCTAAAGAGTTCCATGAAGCATGCAGGAATGAAATTAATGCTACTGTGTACATGTTGCCGGAAAACCACACCGATAAAATCCAGCCCATCGATGCAGGGTGTGGGCGAATGATGAAAGTTAAAATTGCTAATGCAATGGATACGTGGCTAGAGACAGATGAAAACCTGGATAAATGGCATGATAAACTTTCAGCTAAGGACAGGCGTATTTTGATGACTCAGTGGACAGGGGAAGCCTGGAGTGAGCTTAAAGAAAGCAAAGAGTTTCTCAAGAGGTTATTTGAGAAAACAGGCTGCCTGTTGACAATTGATGGATCTGGAGATGAGTTTATTACTCCTCAGGGTTTGGATGATTATCAGTTTTAAAGACAAGAATACAGTACAGTATACTTGATGCTGTGTAGATTGAATGTATAAGAGGGCAAGCTACTGCCCTAGAACTACATGCCCTTCATGTTAAGGCCTGTTTACATTTGGTAGGGTGACCCTGCTTTTAACTCCTTTTGTTTCATAATCACCTTTTGTTCACTAATTAGAAAACAATAGGAGTTATCCCTCCCCTACGGCGAGCTTTCCACATGTAAACAGGCCGTAGAGTTAAGTTTTACTAATACTTTAAGTCTGATTTTTTGTTTACAGGCTATTTGTTACAATAATGTTATTGTTTGTCATGAAATTTGTTATATTTCTTCCATAAATTAAATATGCTAATTTCATATCAAGTATTTTTTTTGCATTGTTGAATACTTAATCCCAACCAAATTTAAGAACAATTTAAGAACACCGTCAGGCTGATTTTGCACTAAGCACCCGATAAATAAGAACCCGATCAGGCTGACCTCCGAAATCGGGTGTTCTTATATGCGGGTGTTTACTGTAGTTGTAATTCTGTTATTATCTGGACCAGGGTTAAGCTTGAATACCAGATCGCTGACGTCAAGAACAACATGAAATGTAGCAACTGTGTTGGCATAATATGAACAAAGTCTTTTGTGGCGCTTTGTTTTTTATCCTCAGTGAACCGGAGCAAGTGCCAGATTCAATTAGCATAGTATTTCTCCGTGAAAGGTTATGAATAGATCTTGCAAACAATGGGAACAATTGATGGCAATGAATGGTTCGATGAATATTCAAACCTTCACTGAGATAAACAGACGAAGACCAAGATAAAATGTCCAAAATATCTGTGTAATACTTGTAGATATTTGACTCAAAACTGTTCCAAACATTGCACGTTGTGTTTAGGTGTAACCCAGAGTAATTTTCAGGTAGTTGTTGTCCAAAAAGGATACAAAGAGTGATAAGCACGGACCCAACAGCGCGGTGACCAAACATTGCTAAGATATAATGTCATCTTCACAGCATGATAAGACTGGAAACATTCGTAAGTCACGTTTTTGTAATCTTTCTTAGTCCTCAGAAAGGTACTGTGGAAATACTTGACAGGACATGTTACATAAAATAATGTCAAGTGTTTGAGTGGAATTCGAGCTCTTTTTAGCTGTTTTAAAAAGTACATTCTCTTGGATATGCGGATTATTTCCGCGACATGACTGTTTCATTTCACAACATCAATTAGAATGTTGTTTTTGTTTTATGTAGATATCCGATAGATTCTAAGATGATTCGGCACTCAGTTAACTCGTCGGCAAGAGTATAGACCCACAGGGTCGGATGATTTCAGACATGGGCCATCAGGGAGTTTACTGATTCAGGAAGACGCGATGGAAAAGGGGTGCCGATAACGATCCTTCATTTATCGCTGTCATGTGTTGTGTTCTTTACGATGAAATTATCAAAGGAATGAATAAATGACCGATACTCCAATGGATCGCCATTAAACGCATGACTTTTAGCTCTTTTATTTTCTATTGAATGAACGTATTTGAATATGTTCAAAATGCAAATTTGTAAAGCCATTCGAATGGTTTCTCACAAGTGTGCACCTTTTCAGACGATCCATCTCCGCTCGTCTTGCCTTGAGTTTTGTAAACAGCTTTTGTTTTGCAGATTAAGTTGTCTTTTTAAGCATTGATAATTTAATAATAAATAAATAAATTATTTCTAGATTTCTAGCAGGTCACCACAAAGAGATCTAATAAGTGGCAGTGATATCAAGCATCAGCACCAAAAGAAAACAGATACAGACTTCCCCAATAATGTTAATTATACATAACTTTACTAAGTTGTTCTTTTCCATAGTTTTTTGACATGTCCTTTCTATGCTAATTATTTATTAATGTTCTGCAGCACAACTCACTGTGCAATGATGAACAAATGAATTCTGACTTTTCTGTGGCATTGGTCAATATGTTAGTTTGAAAACTTTTTAATGAATGTTCAATTTAAAAAAAAAAACCACACTTGAGACTGTAATTTCACCAATTTTTTTTACTGATATTGATTTTTTCCATCAAAAAAAGACAGTCATTTCAAAGTGCTGTCGCCTGAAAGGTTGCCATGTTTACAATTAAAAATGGCATGTTCGAGGCTTTTTTGCACAAATCACACTATAAAACAAAAATAACTTTGCAAAAAATGATTTAAAAATTTGTTGTGGTGTTCACAGTACCATATGTCAGTTGCACAATAATTATAAAAAGCTACAGTCTGGTAACAAAACTATTATATGAACTCCTGACACAAGTTGTTGTTACAAATACAAACAGGTCCATTTTACAGTAATTCTGATTCAAAGGCTGTTCATAATATTTGTGTAGTACTAACTCTTGTAAGATGGTCAGTTGCAGTGAATTCCCAACACTATCATAACATCCTCTTGTTACATTTGCAAGAAAAATAACTACTATATACATATTGATCAATTTTAACAGTGAGTAACCAAATTTTTTTTGTCTAATTGCCAACTATACATTACAGGTTTTGCAAACTGAGTGAAAAACAATTCAACGTTATTGATACAATATCCGTATTATTCTACAGGTAGCAGTTAACAGTTATATGTTACATATGTATAGAGTATTGTTGAATATACTTGTTAGAAATATCCACATTCCTAAAAAAACAACTACATGTTGGCTGGTGTGATGTTCTTATAATGCTCGCTTTAATCAAGAAGAGGACTAAACATATCATGTTACACATTACATAACAGTAGCCAAGTTAACTATTAATCTAGCAACATTACATCTCTCCCCTTTTTAGAATCAAAGATAATTACTAACAGAAAATCAGTGACCATATTATAAATGTTCAGTGTTCAGATGATCAAGCCTCTATAGATTATTCCTATATTATTGATACGATCCTAACGTCGCATGTTCACAACTAACAATGTTCTATCACTTAAAAAAAATCAATAAATCAGTAAATCAGTTCAACTACAACAGTTCTGAGTATCTAGTCAACTAAACGTAATCTTGGAGGTATCCAGGTGGTCTTCTGGAACTTCTCTCAGGATAACGCCTCACTGGTTCATCGGGCAGAACTACAGGTGCTGCAGAAGGGCGGGGTTCTAGTGCTACATCATCATCATCAGCTTCCTGCTTGACTTTAGTAGAGTCATCTACCTTCTTGAAGAATGACGAATTCCTAGCTACTTCTTTGTCTTCCCTCTTTGCAGTTATCATCGTACTTCAGTAGCGTTAGTTGGTGGTTGGATATTTAGGATGGCTTCCACCTTTTTCGGGTCTGCTGATATGCCTTCTTTGGAGAACGTGTAGCCGAAGAACTCTAAGCTGTCCTTGGAGTAGACACACTTCTCTTTGTGCAGGGTCAGACCTCTGTCTCGCAGCCGTTGGAATGTCTTTCGCAGATTGTCGTCATGGTCATTGGTTGTTCTTCCGTAGACAAGGATGTCATCGCTCAGGTTGATAGCTACTGGTATACCGTCAAGGGTCTCATGGATAGCGTTTTGGAATATCTCAGCTGCATAAGATATACCAAAGTTCAATCGAGCAAACCTCCTGAGTCCCACGTGAGTGCTAAAGGTGGTAATGTAGCGTGACTCAGGGGCAAGCTGTAGCTGGTTGTAGCCTTGGTTAAGATCGAGTTTGGAAAAGACTGTTGCACCGTTGAGATCATTTCCATATTCAAGAACCCACGTTAATCTTAGCTCCGGTTCGCTTAGTGCTTTTCTTCGTAGCTTAGATGACATGCAATTAAGTATAATCTGTGACTTGATCTTGCGATCAACGTTTAGCCTCGTATAGTATGACATAATTGCCTCGTCATAGAGAGCCGTAACGAAATATCCTTCACAGTTTAATATCTGGATTCAAAGTTAGAACTAAAAAGAAACAAAATAGTAAGTTGACGTTATGTTTTGATGATTAGTCAGTGCAATATGTTAAGGTCGGGAAGAGAAAATCACGCAGATCTAGTATGCATTCATTCATTTTGAAATTTAGAACTAAATTTTGAGATATATTATTATAATTTGACTAGTAAGTAAGAAATTAGCTAGCTTTGATGAATTTCAAGTTTGGTAATATACCTTTTCTAATATACCTCTTCTCTTTTATATCCAAAGCATCACTATCAAGTGTAACAAATGAAGGTGATAGTGATAGTGACTTGGAGTTAGGTATGGCCATAATGTATTTTGTTTTGTATATATTGCTATATGAACAAAAGAGTTAGTACCTAAGAAATTGTTTTTAAAACGTTTCTGCTTGAAAAAAATATGGTATAGAAGCTTATGAAATGGAAATATTTTAAAGTCAGGGCAACACCAGAAAAAGGCTAGCAGGATCTCAGTAAGGAATATATGTCATACAAATCTTTATATTTGACAATATAAAGGAACTTGATAATCAATCGTATTTCATCTGAGTATAGATCAACAATAAACATTTACTCAAACCTCTACAATTGACAATGAATCCAATTTTCACCATTTTAGCCAAGACCTATATGGCAATTGCATCTTGAAAAAATAAAAATAGTAGAAATATTTCATACTTTATCTGTTCTAGGCCTAACATCAACACCAAAACCAGCAAAAGAAAGTAAGTATTCACTGATCTATTTGAAATGCACTAGATTATCAATTGAAAATGAAAATGTTTTTAAATTCATTCTGCAAAATTGATGCACATTTGAAAAACTATCCACAAAAAGAGTACACTAATTGTCCTCACTAGAATAATTAATATTTTACTGTTTTAGGAAACACATTGAAGCTAGCAACAACAAAAAAGAAAAGTAAGTATTTGATATTGTGTCTTTATCTTTCAAAACATGTTGCACACCAAGTAATGTGTTTATATTGCAGTATGACTAAAATATGAAACCTACAGAGACAATTCAAAATACACAAAAGGCTATGAAGAACATTTACAAATCATAGTTATTATAGTTCAGCATTTGGCACAACATATATTAACTAAGATGATTTTAGTAGAAGTTACGTATAAAACTACTTAAAACTTTCAAAGGAAAAAAATACTATGTTAAAATTGCTCCAACTTTTTATGTTTAAAATGAAATGCTTTTTGGCATTGTTGCATTATGCCACTCCCACAAATCTTGTCTTAATCCATTTACAATTTTTACAATAAAAAGTTGGCATGATGTATATATGAAAACTACTTCTCTAAAAACACAGACACAGTCCACACTAGAATATATCACTAGTTTCCACCTCTATTAAAAAATGCTAATAATCTTTTATGAAGCATATCCACTGAGTGGTTGTTCATCAGCACTCTCACCACACCTCTTCACTTATGTTTCAACTAGCTGATTGTCAGCAGCAAAATATACCCCTTTCATTGAACTGCTGCTCTCAATTATTGGCATTAAGAAATTACTTGATTCATTATATTCACAGCTTTGGAATTGGAAGAAGTACCACAAAGCACTGAGGATGGTCTAATGGGTAATGATTTTAAAATACGTTTTTACGTCTGATACTCATGTGGAAAAATTGAACTACTTGTAAAGAGGAAAGCTCCTTTTTTCTCCAGTGTGTTACACAGTTCCTTTTATTGTACTGTTTAATCTAACTTTACCTTCATTATTACATGATAATTGCTATATAATATAATTAAGGTATGCCTGCAGCTATAGACAGAAAAGGAGTGACCATATGATGATCATATGATTTGATGACAGCAACTTTTGAACATTATATTATTTTATGTCTATTTCAATGGGAACGTTACAAGAGGACATAAGTTTCCTTCGTGGAGATGAAGGTATTATTAAATCTAAAATATACTTACTAATTCTGAATCTGTACTCCTACTTGTACAACTGAATCTGTAACATATTTGAAATAAGTTGTAACATAAATATAAATGTATGCTACAATATTATTGCAGAAAAGTTCCAAGTTATACATTATGTTCACAAAATATTGCAGGAGACTGGTCATATTCTCCTTGTGGAAGAACGAAATGAGTTACCATCAACAAAGTTTCTTTTTCTAATATTGAGTTAGATATCACACTGTGATGCTAGTATGCTTTTTCTCTACCTATAGTGGATCAAATCAATCAATGAATCTTGCAGTGATTATCCCCTTGAGTTTTAATATAGGCAATGGGTGCTCAGAAAAGGATGTACACTGGGTAAAAGAATTAGTCAGATGCAGTTTAATTGTTTCTTTTGTGGCAAACCTGTGCACTATATAAAAGCTCAATTAAACAATCCTACTACTAAGAGCAATAATTTCAGAAATTGTGTTAAATGGGATTGTGGGAAAAGCTTTTCTTCTAACATGAAGGAAATGTGTTATTCAAAACTGCATTAAGCATGATCAATTTTGTGCAATATGGGAAATGGAGAGGGCTTTATTTGTGTTCCTGCATTATCATGAACTTTCTGGATTAGATTAGTATGAATCATAAAAAAATTAAATTTAAATAGTGCCTGCAGAAACAAATCCAATTAGTCAATGTTGGTGTTTATTAATGGTCATCATACTGGCATTCTTGTAATTCAGAAAAACATCATATGCCCTTGGCAGGATATGAACCCACATCTTTGGTATTCAATTAACTGGTCATACTAGAATTACTGAAGACATTGGGTTCAAATCCTGCCAAGTGCATATTATATTTTTCTTTTAATATTTCTTTCATTACTAAACAACGAGTGGATTCATAAATTACTACTTTACAATATGTTTCTATTTTAGAATACTTCTTGAGATAGCAGATGATGACAAGGTTCCTCTCATAAAATATGTTAATGAGGATAGTGATGAAAGCAAAGAATGTATGTGCATCATTTAACCCAGACTATTTATCATTTAAAATTGGAAATTATCATTAATTTGTATTTTATTTATTCTGACATTATCATGCAAAACATTTCATTAATTTAAGTAATACCATTGTTTGGGGGAAGTTAAGTTGACTTTTACTTAATTTCCTGAGGCTGAGGTACATTTAATCCCTAATATCCAGAAGAAGCCATGGTATTAGTTTGTAATACCATGATAACTTCAGTGAAATATACATTGACTTTGTAATGAAGACTGCCAAGATGATAACAACTGTGTACATGCATGTGCAACAATTGTTTACCATGTTTAATTCTCACCATGTCTATGCCACATTTGTTAGCAACTGACAAGAGTACAAATACAACTGAACTAGCAAATATACAATTTTCGAACTGGGTTGCTCTTTCGAATCAAGTGTCCCTGTGATTATCATATGAGGGACAAACTATTATGAGTTACATGAGAGACGATTCTTTTTCTTATCATCCCTCATATTATTAGTGAGGGAATTATGTTGGCTATTAAACATACCTCCAAAAACAATAGATACGGAGGTGATTATGGTATTACCCTATACATATATTATAGAGTCTTGCTCCATGTTAAAGTAATTGTTCTTTGTGTTGCAGTTTATGAAATGTATGATTTAAAAGGGTTGGCGAAAGCCATTTTATTGGAGCCAAAAAAAGATGATGAACCGTTAAAAGTGATTTTTAAATTAGCAAGTGCCAACATTATGCAAACATGTATTGACATTTTCTCTTTATTTCATATTTTTGTACCTACAACTGTGAATTAAATATATATACAATATGAGTGGCCGATCTGTATGTCGAGCCAAAGTCCAGACATTTTATATTCCATACAGACCGCACGCAAATATTGTGTATGTTAATGCTGCTATTCTAGAGTAATATTTTTGAAATTGGATTTAATTTGGCCAAGATATTTCAAGCTAAACCTCATGCTAATCAGGACGATTTCTGTATCGGATCGATATACAGATGCCATCACGGTAGTGATTTTCTATT
The DNA here is from genome assembly GCA_918843875.1 of Diadumene lineata. NCBI lineage: Eukaryota > Metazoa > Cnidaria > Anthozoa > Actiniaria > Diadumenidae > Diadumene > Diadumene lineata. The sequence continues at coordinate 1,122,464 of CAKKNV010000001.1, read as the reverse complement.
GTTCTGGGTTCATTAATTATTCATAAATTTTATCATGTAGATGGTCAGACAATTGTTGGGTGTTGAGGTATAAGATGTAAAAATTGCAATTTTTCAGTGTTTTGCGTCTTTTTCAGAAAAGCTCGCCATCCATGTGCTATACAAGCATTTCTGCTAATGCAGGAATTTTTTTTTTGTGACAGACAAAACAATAAATACTGAATGCACCAATATTTCAATATTCAATATTTTTATAAACTATTTTATACTTAATAATTGATACTTAATAATCTTCCCATTTTTGTCCAATCTTGATAATGTAAATCATTGTTATTCCAATTTATGTACAGTTATACCATTAAAAAATATATGTTTTATCCATAGAGTTTAGTACTTCCACATTCAGGGAGATTTGTACAAAACATTTCAAAGTATGTAAGGCTGGAACTAACTTTAAGGTGTATTACTTTGTATTTTATTATATAAGCAAGCCAGTACTTCTCTAACAGAGGACTGAGAGAAATATTTCAGGAATGTTATTGTTCCTTGGCCAATCAAAGACAGCACACTAATGAACCCTAACCAAAAAATAATTCTGATTGGGAAAGAAAATATTCCTGAAATATTTCTGTCTGGCCATGGTTTTTGTAGTCACACTTGAATTATTGCTGTTGCAAAACTTAGGAAAATAATTCTGTCTATATTAAAATGGGAGGGTTTCATAACATGGTCCCCAGGGATGTGGACTAATTCATGGACCCTCTTTTCAACTACCAATTTTTTCAACTACTTTTTTATATTGTTTATTTTTTTACTTCTTTTTCTCACAAAGATTTCAAATGTTTAGACTTACGAGTAAGATATGTGAATTACAAAATGTCAGGAAAACGTACGATAAATGGTTTCATGATGCTAAAAAATGTATTAACAAGGAATTGAAACGGTGAAAAAAACGTTGCTTTGATTAGTATATGCAAATCATGGAACTTCAATGTAGATCAAGAATTCGTGCTGTGAGAATTGTTGGCCTGACATACAATTTTAAACATTCAATTGATCAAAAAAAAAAAAACATGGAAAACCGGAAGCTCTGCTGAAAATTATTTCAAAGCTTTTTTTTGAGAAAACTAAATATAGCCAAAAAGAGCAAAAGTGAAAATATTTACAATTTGTTGTTATACAATTAAGTCAACTATTGTCTAACCTCATTATTTTGTTCATTTTGTAGATTGAAGAGAAAGACTTTGATGATTGTTGTGATTCACAGGTAGGGGGGCTCAAGTCTTTTTAGAAGCTTGGTATGGGGGTTCACAATATTGAATGTGTTCTGAAGGGTGGTTTAGGAATTTTGTGAGTTGCATGGAAGGGGGAGGGGTTGATATCATTACTTAAACGCTGGAGGGGGGAGGGCAAATAATGTATGCAGACTGCTACAAGAAATTTTGCCATGTACTAATAAATGAATGCCACCAAATTTCTGAAAGTAATTGTATCTCGAATTTCCTATCCAAGCTACCTAACGCATCATAGCTCAAAGTAATTTACTATTATAATTAAGGTTAAATGCTTCAACTAAAACCGTTGCGACCGACTTTGTTTAGTCAATTTCCCTTTTCTGAGATGTCAATCCAATATGTCAAACAGTCGTTTGTCAAAACATTCAGGCCGTGTTAATGAAAAACAAAAGTTTTCCCAAGAAATGATCATGTTCAAAGAACTTAAAAATGCAATAGGACTTACATATGTTTTCATTCTCTTTGCAATATTTGAAAGCTGTTTGAATCTTTCCATTCAAGCTATTTATCTCTGCTATATATCAAGAAAAGCTCAAGTAAACTGTCAATTGTTGTTAATGGTCTAACTTATTTGCACTTTAACAATTGATATAAATTGTTTATGACCAGATAAAGAGATATATAGAAATGTATAAAACTGCATAAATGCTGTCATTTCAATCTATGTCTTATATGTAAAATATGTCTCGGCAAAACAATAAATGGTTTATACCTAATATTGCAGTACTATCAGGAATGATGTTATTGGTAAATATACTTATTAAAATGGCGTGATAAAAAGTTATGTTCATGCAATGATGATAATCATAAATGATTATAAGATTAAATAGAAATCATTATTTATTTACTAGAATGTAGCAATTATAAGTTTTGAAAGTAATTATGGAGACACAAAAACGTCTGGACAACTTATTTCTTTTGTATGTAATTAATATCTTTAATAGGTTAAACATGATATAGATAGCAGACTGAGTGAACATGAAGTGAATGGTTAAGATGAGAAGGTGAGTTGGGATCTACAATTTTAGCTATATCTTCATGTAGAAACACCATTAAAGGGTCTGATTTAGTAATGATTTTTTTTTCATTTCCAAGATGGAGATAACAAAACTGGAGAAGGACATTGAAAGTCCAGAGGTCAAACGAATGAGAGAAAAAACACGGGAAAGGTATTTTTGTGATGAAACTGGATTTTCATAGAATTGCAATATATATATATACAATAAATAAACTTATGAGACAAATAATTAGGTTTCAAGCAGAATACTTTAAAAAGATTGCAACCAATTTTATCTGTGGAGCATAGAAGGTGCAAGGATTGTACAGTTGGTTGTTGTGAGCAGCCTTCTTTCTATCTGTTTTAAAATTTTGACAAAATTTACAGTTTTGCTTTTGTGTCTGACTTGAGATCGCTAAGAAAAGTTATACCCTAAACCACTTATCATCGAGTCTTTTGTTGAAAAGTCAACAGGATTTTTTACAGGTACAATTACGTCATTGTAAGACATTGGACGGAAATTTGAATTCGCAAATTATGGGACAGCTTCCTGAGGAAAGACTTCACCTCCATGGCATAATACAGCCATCGATCTATTCGGGCCGATGAAGATAAGAGATCAAATAAAAAGCAAACAACCGGCAAATGCTATGGGGTTCTATTCAACTGCGTGAATACTAGAGCAGTTCATATTGATTTGGCATCTGATTATAGCACAGAAGCATTTTTACTGGTGCTCAGAAGATTTATATCCCTGAGAGGATACCCTGACAAGTTATACTCTGATAATGGTTCACAATTAGTGTCCGCAAATGAAGAACTTGGAAACATGACGAAGAACTTAAGTATTAAAGAATCAAAAGAATTTGGAATAACCGAAAGACTAAAATGGGAATTTACATCAGCTGACGCACCATGGCAAAATGGGATCTCTGAAGCCCTTATCAAATCCGTCAAACGAGCCATTACCGCAGCGATTGACCAAAGCATCATGACGTTCTCGGAACAGCAGACAGTATGTTTCGAGGTGACCAATTTAGTGAACGAAAGACCAATTGGACGTCATCCTACATCACTCTTCGTCCAAATGATATCTTATTGGGACGTGCATCAACGAGAGTTCCTAGTGGACCGTTTAAGGGGGACGTCAACCCAAAGGAATGCTTTTATTTTGTACAAAATATCATAAATGGATTTTGGAACAGATGGACATGTGACTTCTTTGCAAGCTTATTAATCAGACAGAAATGGCATACTGACAAACGTAACGTATTGGTTGGTGACATTGTACTAATCCAAGACTCCAATCAAATAAGAGGTACATGGAAGCTCGGACGTATAATATCTGCCAATCCGGGAAAGGATGGTAAAGTTAGAACTGTCGGCGTTCAGTACAAAAAAATTGCACCCAATGAGAAAGTTAACGTCTACAAGGGTCGAGGTTATGTAACAGTGGAACGACCAGTACAACGACTTGTTGTTCTAATTCCTGTCGACAAAGATGAAAATTCAAAAACAATTAAAACTTAAGGACTGACTTCATGTAACCTTTGGAGGGTGGGGAGTGTTTCGTCCGAAATGATATGTCTCAATATACAACATTGTATTAACATTCACACGTCATAATCGATAATTGCTAATTAGATCAGTATAGCTGTAAGTGCCAATTAACATCAAGCAACAAACTTTTCCTCCTGAATTCAATAGAAGCCATCGGCTGCGTAAATGTAATATCGTTCGATTAATGACTATTGTAATATTCGCCTAACCCATAAGTATGTAAATCTCATAGGTTTCGAACACATAGACTAAGAAATAAACGGAGTCTTTGAAAACGTTGGCTACTTTTGCTGATTGTTTTGGTCGAGGAAACAGTTTAGTTCAAAATTGTTGGCGTCTCTTTGTTATCATTTTACAGTAGAATTCATACTCGTTAAAACGAACCTTTCACTTGCTTATCATGAATACGCTATAAAATCCGACAAAACTTATATCACTCGAAAGCGTAAAAGATAAGCTACTGGAATTTAAAGTTTTTACTGTTGTGATCTCAACAGGAAGTTTATAATAAAGAGAAGTTTAGTTCAAAATTGTTTTTAATATTGAGATCTCAGGAGGAGAAGAGAATGTTATTTTGAACTCGTTGGCGTATTTCTCTGTTGTCATACTAAAAAATAAAATTTCCCTTTTAAGATGTATCTTCAATTCAAGAACCTCAAGCTGAAAGTACAGGAATAGATGGTAAGTTCTATTTATTGTGAGTGTTATGTTATCTAATGGAAACCATCTAATGTTATGTTATCTAATGTTATGTAATGTTATGTTATGTTAAGTTATGTTATCTAATATTATGTTGTCTTGTGTTGTCATAGCCCATGAGCCTGTTCCACTGCCAGAGGTTGTACATGAAGAAACGATGGAAGATTCCATACCATTGCATTTAGAAACAGGTCCAGCACCAGCAATTGAGTACGAAATAGTTGAAGAGGCAACAAAGAGAAGACGCCAGAAACTGATAGAAAGTACTGGGTACCAATACAACTTCAAAGAGACAAATACCACACGTTATTGGCAGTGCACAGTATGTCCAAAGATAAACCCATGTAGAGCCACCATAAAAGAATGTGGAGTGTTCACACGTGGTCGCAACAATCACAATAATCAACCAAGTGCAAGTGCATTGACTGCAGCAAGGATAGTGAGCAGCGTAAGAAGAAAGGCAGTAGAAGACTTCTTTAGACCAGCCAGCAACATCGTCGACGAAGTATTATTAGAAGAACTCAACAGTGAACCTGCAAGCGCCTTACCAAACCCGAGCTACATTGCCAGGGCTGCCAACAAACTCCGCCAAAATCTCCGCCCTTAAGACCCGAAAGACCTTTACTTTGCAGTAAACACCGATGCCCTTCCTGAAGACTTCCTGAAAAAAGATATCCAAATTGAAGGTCGTCGCCATTTAGTATTCGCAACAGACAAACAGTTGAACCAGCTGTCAAATGCTAGATCGTGGTATCTAGATGGTACTTTTAAGTTGGTGAGGGAGGCCTTCACACAGTTGTTTACAGTTAATATTAGCCTTTGTACAAAATGACGATCATGCCAAGCAGGTTCCCTTAGTATTTGTGCTAATGTCAGGTAAACGTAAGCAAGACTACACAGAGGTAAGATAAACAAAATAATTAATAAATTTGAGCAAAAGCAGGTAACAGTGACAATCTTGTTCATCCATGTTGGTCAAACCCAGTTGCTGAGCCATACACACTATTGAATACAGTTAAATGCACCGTTTAAAATATCTCATTCTACATTTTAAACTCATTTTTTATCTTTCCTAGGTATTGAGAGCCATTGTAAACCTCCTTCCATCAGAACCGTCTGTCCGTCGCTGTATTTTAGATTTCGAACAACCACTCTGGTCAGCTGTCAATTTAGTTTTACATGACGTTGATATTATGGGCTGTGTTCCACTGGACACGAGCTCTGTGGAGAAAGACAAACTTGTAATTCACACTAGATTTTTAGAAACGTTTAAAAAGCTTTAGGGCGAAACAACCTGTTAGTTCGCGCGAAACAACTGTTGGTTCGAGCTACTTTCAAGCGAAATGACCGCAATTCCTTTGGAATGGGAACTGATGCATCATCCAGATATCTCTTTTACTTTCTTTATCGGAAGTCTGTGTCAAACAAATATAATAGAATTAAAACTAATGTAATGATGAAAAAGCATTAAAAAACATTTTAAATGTGACTTGTTTTACCTATCGAATGAATCGCCAATAAATGATGTTCAATCCTGCAATGCTATTTTCCCCTTTTCCTGCCCCAGACATGGTTAGTTTTTATAAAGTTTTTTTCAAAGTTCAGGCACAAAATATATAATTGTGAAACCCAATAGTAGATATTTTTTTCATGTTGCTTATTGCAGGAGAGGTAATTGTAAACAAAAAGAGAAAAAGAAAACCAAATCACAAAATATTGGGGAATCAACAAGTAAGTAAAATGTAAACTTAAGCAGCACAATTTTAAAAACAGCTATTACCATTCATTCATCAACTTTTATCTAGCAACATGTATCATTTGATGAAACATTTCTGAGGTCATAGACATACAAAATGATGATGATGACAGCAACGACAATAACATTACTGTTATAGAAGCCCCAAAGAAGAAGAAAACAAAGAAGGTGAAAATGAAAGTTGAATTGTTAGCAGATGTTTTGTTGCACAACTATATCCAACAAAGGAATAATGATTATGGAATTGATATGATAATTGTTTATCATTATTATGCAAGAGGAAGAAAAAGGATTAAGGCATAATGAAAGAGTCTCCACAATGAAATAATGTGCACTCTAGTAATAATTTATTATAAAATATTCAACTAATATATCGCGACTAATTTTTTTTTCTTTTTTTCTTTTTTTTTTCTGCAGACTATAACTCCACCCGATGAAAACAAAATAGAAGAAAAACAAAATAAACAAGTAACTTTTCTTATTAATTATTTCATTATTCTAAGTGACAAATTTTCAATTGCTTTTTGATTCAAGTTGCAAGAAACCTCTCAAAATAAAAGAGCAAATGCTATCCTGACCAGAAAAAGACTAGGAAGTCCGACAATAACAATTGATTGCAACAACGATAATAATATCAATAACACTGATGTAAATAATCCACTGACTAACTATAATATAAATTCTTCACCTGCTAACCATAATTTTCATAGTACACCACTGACACCATATAAAACTAACATTAATTATTAACCAGCTCACAATAACCAATCACCAATTTATAGTAACCAACTTTCTTTTTTCACCGAATTGTAATCCTGTCCACCCACCAAATAACTACGTCTCACCTCCTCAAAAAGACAATTGATTTGGGCGACAATCCCAAGAGGCCAAGCTACCGTGAGATGCTTGGTGTTCCAAGCAACAATGACTGGGTTTCATTCACGTCGAGCATCACTTCATCCTTCAGGCTTCAGCCTTCAGGGTTCTTGTTCTTAAACTCTTCACTAAGGAAGAACTTCTGAAATCATCCTTAAAAGGTATCAGTGGAAACACTGGTGTCAATTCCTCCAATTTGGAGCTTCTGTATGGTAAGTTAAATAAAACTCATTACAGAATGGCAAAATTAGTATTTCTGAAAATGATCATCATGTTTGTTTATAACTTGTGTAATGCATAAGAGCGGAGGCATTTACATGATTTTGTTTATCCTCTCCCAATTACTTTGGTTTGTTGCCTCAATAATCTTAAATTTTTGCTAAATCACATTTCATGAACAAATTGAAGCAAAACTGTCACTATTCCCAAATATTGTTCATATGCTAATAGCCTTGAACATAAAATACCCTCAAGTGAGGTTAAAATATGTTTCATTCAATATGTCATTCTAATGAAACTGACAAAGACTATATTATTTTTCAGCAACTACGGCAAAGATGTTTCCTATATGTGAGCGTCCCAGCATTGATAAATGGATAAGAGGGCAGCAAAAAAAGTACCGGGTCCAAGAGAAAAAAAGCACAACAAGCAATGACAATTCAAAATAGAACATTTCTATAGAATATTATTCAGATTCTCACTTTAATTTTGTTTCATTCTTTTTCTTAAACTTTTAAGCCATTAAACATTCAAATTAATAAATCATTTAGGTTAATACTGAAGGTCCGAGAGAAAAAAAGCACGACTAGTTGATCAATTCAAAAAAGAACATTTATCAGATTTTAAATTCAATATTATTTTGTTATTTTTCTAAAAAAATTAAGCCATTAAAAAAATGAAATTAAAATATGTTTTAGATCTAGATTAATGCTGAAGATAAATTTGTGTTGATTTGTAGTTGTTGTGAGTGAAAGCTCAAGATTCTTAGCAACTCTTGAGAATTTCCAGAAATTCCTAAGAATTCACTTTAGGTTAATATCCGGTTTAATTTCCAAAAATTCTAAGAATTCCCAAGAATTTTTGAGTTTTTTGGTTTTTAAAGGAAGCTAAACATTCCTAGGAATTCTTGATAATTCCTAAGAGTTTGGTCCCAAAATACCGTTATGGTGAACGACCACGTTCCAAATCGGTGCTAAAACATGGTCACTTTATAGCAAGTTAAGGAGCTAATTCGAACTGAACTATTGAAAACAAAAAACAAATTAAAAGAACTGAGAAAAGTTTATACCTGTATATAAAGAAATCGGCCCAAAACATGTTGAACAGTTACGATGATTTACAGCACAAATCTTCCAAAAAAAGCAGCAACAACACCTCAAAGACATAAACATTCTCAAACAAGATATCAAAATAGTGGACAAAAGAGCCAACAAAGCACTATTTGAAGTAGATGAACTAGCACAGTATATTAGGCATAACTGCAAAACAATTAAAAACACCATTCTTGGCTGCCTCTACAGACACCCAACATCTAATTTTAATAATTTCCCTAATGCATTGGGAGGTTCAGTAAAAAAGCTCCCTAGGGTTCAGGGAGATTTAATCACTAATATCGCTCGAGCCATGGTATTACTTAAAATAAAAATCCCATTAAATTATATTGTAACTAATTAAATAAATTAAAAACAATCAGCAAATCACAATATTACCAGAAGCAATTTGATGGACTATTATCGTGTACATCACTTATTTTCTTATGATTTTGATTGTAGGTTAAGGCTGGTGACTATTATTGTCATTGTGCATCGAGTACTACGCATGCTGCTGACGAAGTTTGAAAAACAAACACTTTCAAAGGCCAATCGTTTTGTGTTAAAAACCGTCCAAAAACAAGCTAATTTAGCAATCAATCATCTCCCATAAACCTTTTCCTAAAAGAAAAACATTTCATCTTTGGAAAACTGACCATAAAATGCACTTTTTTTTATAAAACAGCTTCAAAAGCGACTGTTATGTGATCAAACTTCCGACAATCTTTCCCGTGGCGCCATCTTGAAAATCTCCCAAAATGCATTGTTAATTCTTCTACTGTCCAGGGAGGGACAGGAACGTTTGTGCAGTTTTTGCAAATTTTGTTTAAAATTCGTGCTTTTACAACGATTATCTTATTAAATTGCACTGGTTCCCCTATTTTTCATTTATTTGTTTGATAAAGTGATAAAAAAATATTTCATTCTGTGAGATTTGTGAAAATTTAAAATTGGAAGATCATAGAAATATTGGTGATTTCTCTAAGGGTAGCTAATTTGAAAATGTTAATATTCATGCGTTCAACTGCTCTCGAAAAAAAGATTTTTTTAATTTTCTTACCTTCAAAGACATTTATCTACAAGAATATTATGTGTGTTGTGGTTTAAGAGATTTTCCTTTAGAAATCAAAGTTATGTGACAATTTATGAGTTTTTTCCCTTCCAATTACAAATTACCTAATTTGTAATATTTGATGACGTATAACTCATTAAAATGCACGGTGACCCAAATTTTTTTCTTTCAATCAATGAAGCACTTAACTAGTTCTTTACAGTTAGAAAGGAATTTCGATAAAAAAATCACTTTTCAATTAGTCATTACCAACCTTAAATCTGAGACAGATGTTACTGTCTCACCTTCAGAAGCAGCTGGGACATCATCATCATTGGTAAGTTGATTTTAAAATCATGAATTCCATAAATATATATGCTGTAACAGTGCAATGATTTCATTGCTAGGATATAAATTATATATATTTGTAAGTTTTATAAAAGTGTTTTTGAAACTGCATGATTTGAAAATTTGATTCAATTTCAATATGATCTTACTCAACAGGTTTATAAAGGGTTCAACCTTTTGTCCATTTCGTCCGGAGAAGATCCAAGAAAGTTTGGGTTAAAAGTATTTGCCCATCTTTTCACCAAAGACGAGATGACCAATGGGATGATAGGTCCCATAGAAAGGGTCAAGACAAAGGGAAAGCTTGAACTAGAGAGAAATAGGGTGGAGCTCCTGAAGAGTAAGTGTAACAGTAAGTATTATTAATAATTGTAAAGTTTGACACAGGCCTTGCATAAATATTATTATTTAATGTGTGTTCCAATCGACACTTATTTATTACATTTTCTAATGAGGAGGAAGGGGGTACCACTGAAGATGTTATTTCAATAAATCAACAAATTAACATTGATTTGACAAGAAATAAATGCCATCAAAGAATGACACCCTTACTAGGTCAAAATATTGTTTGGTCATTCATGGTATATAATTATACAATCAATTTCTCTACAGGAATTATTTGAGGTATTATTACAAGTAATTTATATTGTTTTATTATTATTTACCTTTCAGAAGCAATTGCACTAAAATTCAATGCAGAAACATTGAGCAAAAGTTGCAATCAGAAATGCCTCAATACTAAAAAGAAGAGCCTCTGTAAACAGGAACTGACAGCAGAAGAACCGACACTGCCATCATATGATCAGGATGATGAGGACGATCAGGAGCAGTAACTAGATTAATTGAAGGGCCTAAATGACTATTTAACCCACATGAAATTTTTTTTTTTCAAAGTGTAAAGTTTTTTAACTTGACATGCGTTATTTTGAGCATGTTATTGTATGTTAGGATGTTTTTTGGGATAACAATTTATTTTGCTTCAAAACACAAAACATATTGAGAAAAAAAATCGTCAAGTTTGATACATAATAATATCAATACAGTATTTTATTATTATTATTATTTTCTTGTTACTTTTTAAGCAAAAAAGGTATTTTTATCGCAAAAAAAAAAATGCATTGTGAAAGACAGTGACAAAACATGTACAACTTTATTTGGACAGCTAAAAACGTTAATCAGAAAAATTAAAAAACAAATGTTTTCATCTAGATTGAATAGTCCCTTGGGCCCTTTTGAAAGGCTTGCCTTACATTAGACAAATACTGATTTTGCTATTGATGTTTCTTTTGACATGCAGTCAGTCTACTGGATAAGAACATTAACAATATAATAATTTTATTTTACTGGACAACATTTGATTATAACCTATTTAATTGTTATATGGAAAAATCATTTTGCCTTTAACGTATGGTTTCAATTTAGCTGCGCAGGAAATTTTATTCAGATCCAATAATTTTTTTCCTCATTTCACCTAATTAGGAAATATTATTAATTGTAGACACCTACACCAAGGACTAACGTCCAAAACGTCAGTTTTTCTCAAATCACTCTATGGTGTACAACTTATCGTTATATTTACAACTGTTTCTTTAGAAACACCGACGCAGTCCTTGCTAGTATTTTTTTACTAGTTTTTACCTCTAAATTTGCTTTATACGTTTGAGCCGTGACAACTTAAAATGGGTATTAAAAAGTCTCAAGAATAATAAAGAAATTAATGTGAAAAAAGCCGACAAGGGAACTACCACAGTCATACTCGATACTACTGGCAAAATTAAAGAGGGAACAAAACAGTTAAACGATGACAACTTTTACCGCCCTCTCAACGAACCTATAGTAGAGCAAACTGCCGCCAAAGTTCGAAATCTAATTAATGATTTGCGATCAAGTGGTCATATCGATACAATGACTTTTAAATGGTTATCCCAAACTCAAACACCCACTAGAATACCAGAATTCTATACGCTTACCAAAATACACAAAGAAACACCGGTAGGGCGACCGATTGTATCTGGCAGTGGAGGACCAACAGAACGTATTTCTAGTTACGTAGATTATCTTCTACAACCAATTGCTAAAAAGCAAGAGTCTTATATTAAGGATTCCACTGACTTCATAAACTTTATCGAGAAAACTAAGATTCCAGACAACTCAATCCTTGCTACATTAGACGTTTGTTCACTATACACGAACATTCCACAAGAAGAAGGAATAGAAATTGTTTGTTCATATTACGAACAACACTATGGGTCTAACTTACCGATCCCTACCGATCGGTTAAAAGAACTCATGAGGTTGATTCTGAAAGAAAACTCTTTCAAATTTAATGACAAACATTACCTTCAAATACACGGAATAGCAATGGGAACAAAAATGGCTGTTGCTTTCTCAGTCATTTTTATGGCTCATATTGAAACAACTTTACTCAAGGACAGCCCTATCAAACCTTTAATCTGGAACCGTTTTATTGACGATATTTTCTCTGTGTGGACTTTGTCAGAAAGCGATATTTCAACTTTTGTAAATTTCGCAAACAATTTCCATAGTACAATCAAGTTTACTTGTGAAATATCGCCACAATCAATTACATTTCTCGATACTACAGTTTACAAAGGTCCCAAATTCCCTAGTTCAGGAATACTCGATGTTAAAACTTATTTTAAGCCGACCGAAACTTTCCAATATACTCACTTCTCATCCTGTCACCCTTCAAGCGTAAAAAAGGGTTTTATCAAAGGAGATGCTTTACGACTATTAAGAAATAACTCAGTAGAAGAATCTTTTGAAAACGACAAACTCAATTTTGCTAACCGCCTCCACGACAGAGGTTATCCTAAGGAATTTGTCACAAACATTCTTTCAGAAGTTAAATTCACGGAAAGAAATAATGCGCTTAACAAACAACGTAAAACATCCAAACGAAAGTTATTACCTTTCGTTACAACTTACAATCCAGCCGTATCAAATATAAAAGGGGTTTTAATGAAACATTGGCATCTTCTGAACGACAATGAAAACCTTAAAAGAATTTATCCTGACCCACCCTTCGTCTCTTACAAGAGGAATAAATCGCTAAAGGACTTTTTAGTCCGAGCGAAAATCCCGAAAAGAGACTGAAATAAAACAAAATTAAAACATTGTGGTCTTTCACACGTTGAGTATAGTGGCAGGGCGGTGACAATATTTACAATACTTTGATTTACAAAAAATTCACTTGCCCGCGTAATGCAGTCCCATGAGACACCTATACTTCATTCCAGTTACGGATTTTTTATCCACTAACACTTTATTACGACTACACAAATGGTTTTTATTTGGAAAAAAAAAGGTTTATTTTATTACAACGTTTTTGGTGAACTTCACACTGTTACGCGACTACACAAATGGTTGTAATCTCGATCCTTTTCAATTTAATTTTGACCAATCAGGATTAATCTTAAGGTATAAAAAAACAGGTCCAAACACCCTGATCATCACATTCCGCTCACACTTCTGAGCACGATCAAAGCAACTGACGAAGATAGCTATTACAGTTATCGAAACCGGTATTGCAAAGAAAATGATCAAAAACAGTTCTACTAGGAACTATACCACGGAGCTTGATTTAACAACATCACAAGCTGCCGCCATATTGACCGAAATGACTGATTCACAGCCATTGTCACTATCACCACTGAGGTCTCCACAAAAGTCCACAACCAGCGATGACGAAATACCGTCCAGCCAACCACCGGCAAAAAGACGAAAGTTGTCCTACGCTGAGTATAAGCCTGACTTGAACAGACTGACGTACCTACAGACCAGAAAAGCAAAAGCACAAAAGTCATTGTCCCACCTAAAGGACTTCAAGGATAAAGGCACTTGTCCAGTCGGATTACAGTTCCGACCCAAGCCCCATATCCGCCAAGATAAAGACTTTCAGCTTGCCATGAGACGCATTTGTACAGAGGCAGAACAGAAACTCCTAAGCCTTATGATACGCCAACAGGAAAAAAACATCCAGGAGGACTCACAAAACATAGAAAGTTTGAAGAGCCACCTACCACAGGAAGAGAAAGCTGTGAAATCAGCACTAAACAGAACTAGAGGTCGGATCCATAAGAGATCAAAAAATACTGTAAACTTAGAATCGATAAACGCTAAATTCAACGAATTAAAGAAATTGTTAGATAATGTTAACAATGATGATTTAGCACTTAATAAAACAAGATGTGAACAGTATCAAAATGTCTCTTTTATTGACTCTAATATATATACTAGAAATAAAGCACGTCATATAAGACGAAAAAAGGCTAAGAAAGTTGCATCCAAAACTTTAAACAATAATTTCACAAAAAATTTATCCAATAAAGTTTTGACCGACAACGAACTTAGTATTTTATCACGTGGTCTTAAATACATACCTACTCCACCTAAACCGGTTTCACACAAACCTTTATTACAAGACTTTGATAGATTTGCTCGTACATTAAGATTAAACTATATGTTTGCAAACTCAAAAAACAAAGTGCATCCATTCTACGTTAAGTCCACATGGCAACCACCACCACAACCATCGGTTGCTCTTGAGACTTACATTGATGCTACTAAAACCGAACTAGCAAACCTGGTCTTTAAAGATCAATCAGATAATCTAACAAATCTAGAACGAATCGCTTTAAAAAGTCTCAAGAATAATAAAGAAATTAATGTGAAAAAAGCCGACAAGGGAACTACCACAGTCATACTCGATACTACTAGCAAAATTAAAGAGGGAACAAAACAGTTAAACGATGACAACTTTTACCGCCCTCTCAACGAACCTATAGTAGAGCAAACTGCCGCCAAAGTTCGAAATCTAATTAATGATTTGCGATCAAGTGGTCATATCGATACAATGACTTTTAAATGGTTATCCCAAACTCAAACACCCACTAGAATACCAGAATTCTATACGCTTACCAAAATACACAAAGAAACACCGGTAGGGCGACCGATTGTATCTGGCAGTGGAGGACCAACAGAACGTATTTCTAGTTACGTAGATTATCTTCTACAACCAATTGCTAAAAAGCAAGAGTCTTATATTAAGGATTCCACTGACTTCATAAACTTTATCGAGAAAACTAAGATTCCAGACAACTCAATCCTTGCTACATTAGACGTTTGTTCACTATACACGAACATTCCACAAGAAGAAGGAATAGAAATTGTTTGTTCATATTACGAACAACACTATGGGTCTAACTTACCGATCCCTACCGATCGGTTAAAAGAACTCATGAGGTTGATTCTGAAAGAAAACTCTTTCAAATTTAATGACAAACATTACCTTCAAATACACGGAATAGCAATGGGAACAAAAATGGCTGTTGCTTTCTCAGTCATTTTTATGGCTCATATTGAAACAACTTTACTCAAGGACAGCCCTATCAAACCTTTAATCTGGAAACGTTTTATTGACGATATTTTCTCTGTGTGGACTTTGTCAGAAAGCGATATTTCAACTTTTGTAAATTTCGCAAACAATTTCCATAGTACAATCAAGTTTACTTGTGAAATATCGCCACAATCAATTACATTTCTCGATACTACAGTTTACAAAGGTCCCAAATTCCCTAGTTCAGGAATACTCGATGTTAAAACTTATTTTAAGCCGACCGAAACTTTCCAATATACTCACTTCTCATCCTGTCACCCTTCAAGCGTAAAAAAGGGTTTTATCAAAGGAGATGCTTTACGACTATTAAGAAATAACTCAGTAGAAGAATCTTTTGAAAACGACAAACTCAATTTTGCTAACCGCCTCCACGACAGAGGTTATCCTAAGGAATTTGTCACAAACATTCTTTCAGAAGTTAAATTCACGGAAAGAAATAATGCGCTTAACAAACAACGTAAAACATCCAAACGAAAGTTATTACCTTTCGTTACAACTTACAATCCAGCCGTATCAAATATAAAAGGGGTTTTAATGAAACATTGGCATCTTCTGAACGACAATGAAAACCTTAAAAGAATTTATCCTGACCCACCCTTCGTCTCTTACAAGAGGAATAAATCGCTAAAGGACTTTTTAGTCCGAGCGAAAATCCCGAAAAGAGACTGAAATAAAACAAAATTAAAACATTGTGGTCTTTCACACGTTGAGTATAGTGGCAGGGCGGTGACAATATTTACAATACTTTATTCTATATCAAAGGAGAAATGTTCCTGTTTTGAACTGTTCATTTGATACTTTTACTTCTATAACTGCTGACCAACTTCACAAAATCGCGGGAAAATTAATATCCAAATCATGTAGTCTTGATCCTCTTCCTGCTAATCTTCTAAAACAACATTTATCGACGATTTTGCCTATAATAACTACCATCGTTAATAAATCGCTTGAATCTGCATCATGACATGACGAGCAGAGAGTCACGTACTACAAACATGAACCCAATAATCTGCAAATTCACAAGATGCCTGGCTAAAGATGATGTCCTCAAAAATAAACAAAACTTAAAAGACCTAACTCCAGAGCGCCTTAACCTCAAAACCTCTGTGCCGTATCTAAAAATCTTAATCTTCCGTCACCTCATACCAAGATTGCAATAGCGCTCCGCACAGTTACTAAAAATAGAATCACGCGAGGTTACCCCCTGCCGTGACTCAGACAAACTTTAGCAAGGCGTATAAGACAATGGCTGTGTGAAAACCATAATCGTCGCGAATGTATTGCATTTGCGCTAGCTCCAACTGTCAAAGACATTTCTAATTTGGTCCAAGATGGTCAGTACAAAGCATTGTTGCTGGGGAACATGCAATAGCGATTCCAGATACCCTGAACGACTAGCAAAGTCGCTAAAAGAGTTGGAGGCCGAAGGAAGGAAACCCTTCATTCCCTTCCCGAAGCCGTCTCAAGGGATCGAGAAGTGTAAGCGTTGGCTAAATGCATGTTCAAGAGAGGGATTCGATGTCTCGAAAATTACAAGAAACACTTATATTTGTGCCTTGCACTGGGTTGGAGAGAAAGGCCCAACAGCCGAGCATCCCGATCCGTTAAAAGCTAACCTAACGCCAACGCAGTACAAGAAGGCGACGGTACTTAAAAGAAAGGCACCAAAAGCAAGATCAGCAAGGGTTTCGTCGCCTAAAAGAGCTAGGATGGATGTTGAGGCTAACCTAAAAATAGAAGTGAAACCCGAGGAAGAAGTTGTCGATTCTCATGAGCCCATAGTTTTAGAAAAAAAAGAGTATATTTGCGAAAGCACTGGCCGAATGGTTACAAACATGGCGTCTCAAACGGAATACTCTAAGTATGAGTGAGGGTCGAAAGTCGAGACAATGATTTTACGAAATGAAGTTAAAGTGAAGAGTGGATCAACGAGGGTTATTTCGAATGTATCATTCGAACTAATTGTTCAAAACACCAAGTCAATGAAGCATTTCACTGGGCTCGACCCTGAACAGTTTGAGGTACTGTTTAAGTTCTTAAATGATGTTTGCCCATTCAATGAACTTGTTTACTGGAATCCCAAGAAACAATCTCATTATCATAAGGGTAATCGCGGACCAGATTCCACAATAACAGATCGAGAGAAGTTATATATTACGCTCTTACGCCTTAGGAGAGGATATACAGTCGAATCAATGGCAGTAATGCTGAGTACTCCGCAACGAACAATCAAGGCGACCATGATTCGAAAGATTTTTACAACTTTTATCCAATTTATTTACAAAGTTGTGAGAGACATGGAACATGTTATGTTCCCTACACGCGATATCACTAGAAGACATCTGCCTAAAGTTTTCAAAGCAATGAAAAATGTTCGCTTCATGATTGATTGCACCGAATTTGCCGTGGAGATGTCTAGGAATTTTGCCAGGCAGGGCAATACATACTCGTCCTACAAGCACACCAACACATTCAAATCCCTCATAGCAGTAACTCCTAATGGAACTGCATGTTTTGTATCAGAACTCTATGAGGGAGACATTGACGATGTTGAGCTCTTCAGAGATAGTGGAATTTTGAAACACATAAATCCTGGAGACATTATTTTAGCTGATAGAGGCTTCACTGTACAAGAGCTCCTACACCCTTTGAGAGCTGAGCTGAAAATACCTGCCTTCTTGAAAGGAAGAAAAAGTCTAAGCGCTGCAGAAGAATTAGAAACTCGCAGAATAGCAAAGGCTAGGATTCATATCGAGAGATTCAATCAACGGCTAAAGCAATTCCGTTTAATAGGGAAGAAAATCCCACTTTCCCTTTCTTCTATTGCAACCCAGATGGTTGTTGTCGCTTCTGCACTGGTTAATTTTCAAACTACTCTTTGTAAGTAATTAAGAAATAATTGCTGATTTTTTTACAAAATTTCATATCTGAAGATAACACAAGTTTGTCACTGTATCAATATATATGTATATACATCACAAAATATACAGCTGATTATAATATTAACACTCATTTGTAATTATGTTCTTTGTTGATGAACACTGTTTTTGATTTGAATAGAAATTTATATGAAGTATATGGCACCAAAAGCATGCAACCCTTTGCCTTTTTTACATCTAAACAGTGCCACTAACTAAACATCTATTATAGTAAACAATAGATTCAACTATGATTTAGCAGTATTTAGTGGTTAATTATGATGCACACTCATAGTGATTGTGGTCTGAATGAATGCAATATTTTTCTAATATATCAGTATATCAAACGTTTTATTATATGTTTATTGATAATGTTCATTTCTTTGTAGAGTATTAGAATAATATTATATTCCTTTGCTTCCTATTGTCTATAGCTACTGATTTGATATCTAGTACTATTGGTTTCACAAACACATGCATGCTCTATATTGTACAATCATGTGAATAATGCATATTAGATAATAAATAAATAAATAAACAGTATTTTTTAAATCTATGCCGTCTTTGAAAAGCTATAAATATTTTTGATTGTGTTCATTGTTGGTCTTAAAACAGTATACATGTAGAGTACAATTACACTAAAAGAATGCAACATTTTGTTTTTATATGTTCTTCTTAACACTGTTTAGTTGTATTTTATATGTACCATTTTAGTGTTTGTATCCTAAATAAATACAATGTTTTTGTATTACATCAATAAATACAATGCTTGGTTATATGCTTATTGATGATAATATTTTCTTTGTACAATATTAAAATATATATTGCCCATTCTTGATGTTGTTCATTTTTTGTGCGAAAGCAGCTATTGTCTGATATAAAACACCTACTACATGTAATATCTCATTTTCAGAAATATAGTTATTAGAATTTTTTCAGCTATTTACAAGTCATTTATTATATTATATTATGAAACATGTTTTACTTATCAATGTGTAATTTTTGTTAAATCCAAACAATTTATCTTTTTATTTTCATTTTTTGCATTTATTTTTTGTTTGAGAAAACCACTCTAATGATGTCATTGTAACAATGTTTCTTTTTGTTTGAAATGACTAGGTTTCTTTTAATTTGTTACAGGTTGATCATTAATGCCCAGGCTATTTAAAGAAATGCAAATTTTCTATTCAAATGGTTTTGTTAGCATTCTAATCTTTTAGAGTACATTCAGTTTGTCCATGAAACTATTATAAAACAAAATTGCACAATATTGTGCAAATTACTTTGTGTTATATATATTTTTTAATTCCTACAATTTAGTACAAAATAGTCATTTGTATTCTACAAATAAACTGAATGTACTCCAGTGTTCATGAAAACACTTATCAATTATCAAAACATATTAGGATGTACTTTTCACAATCATGGTGAAACACAGAATATAACATAGCTTAACATGTAACCCCTAGGTTCATTGAAAACATGAGATGCATAAGTAATTCCAGTATTCTTTGCTCGGTTTTCCTTTAATCCATCGTACAGTAGCCATCCATTGTTGAATCGGAACATTCCAATGTAATGTCCACCATTCCATAGTGTTGCAGCATAGAAACTAAAAATCTTTCCTTGAATTTCTATGGATGATGGTACTTGGGCAATCTTTAAAATTCCCTCTCTACTTAGCAAATCCACAGAGAAAATTATGATATTCTTTAGGTTGACTGATATGCGTCCCTGTGGACACTCTCTGTATCCAGAACAGTGCCAAGATGGGTGAGATTTCCCTTGATCATCTAGAGTGACATCCTCGGTGTAAGCCATATGATTCAAAGGCTTTGATGGAAATTTCCTTTTACAGGTTGATACATTAGGCTTAAGCCATGACTTAAGGGAATCTGATAAAACATTGTCACTTGTCCTTGAGGCAGGATTACCAAGATTAACAGTACATGTGGTAGAGGTGTGAGTAACACATGGACAGGTATTCAACCTGCATGTGGTTGTGACTTGACTTTGAAGGTATGGCCTAAGATGTTTAATAAAGTAGTCATCTTCATTACCATAGAAGTTGATATGATTAGATTGGACCTGGGGTGGCTGATCCAACACTGCAAGCTTTGCATCTGCAAATTTCCCCTGGTCAATTAAGTCCATGATATTGTCAATATAATGACCTTTTTCAGGAAAATCAAGGAGATTGATTGTGTTTGATTTAATAAGTGCTTGGAAAATCATGAGCCAGTTATCTACTGTGCAGGTGTTAATCAAATCAATCCCATTGTGTAGTGTTCCTCCCCATGGAATGATGTGCAGGGTATTAACAAAACTTGGGGAATTATTAGCTTGGATATTATCATGAGGAAGCTCGTCTGCATCGTTTAGTGGTTCAGTGTCTACAGAATGGACAGTAGGAACTTGGAACGAGACAGTAGGAACTTCAGAAGGAAGAACAACAGTCTCTGTCGAAAGGATGAAAGGATTGAGACGTCTGGGCACACGCATCTCAAAGTACTCAGGTGCAACAACTTTTTCCCATAGCAATGAAAGGTCCTGAAGGATCTCAGTAGCAACTACAGGGTCAGGATATATACGCTCTATTGAAACTGGCCCCTCTTGAGCATACAGAATAAAGTCACAAAAGTGTCTTTCAGTGACTAACAGCTGCATTTGTATCTGGTAGTAATAGGCATGTGTCTTCTTTAATTCGCACTTACCATCATTGATAGCAAAGCACTGTCTCCCTATCAGGCCTTTGCCTACAGCTGCATCACCTGAGACTATAGAGTCAATAGTGTTGTCCTTGAATAGCTTTAAGCTTTTTATTTCTATAAGTCCATCACTGCCGACAATTCCGTCAGGTGAACATCCAAGAAATGGGTGCTTAGGATTCACCCATAGCCCAGTTTGAGAAACAATATTACCAGTCTGCTCTTGATATTTTTTCACGGCCTTTGACTCACTCTCAAGACCATACTTCATGTATGCTGTAGTGTATTCAGCGGGTTCTAACTTCCAGATATTTGAAGAAATATACTTCATGGATCGAACTGCCGCACTTTTGTCGTTTTCTCTCACCAATTTTGCAAGTCGACAAGCCTCAAGGCATTTTGATGCAGTCAGCCTCCAGAAACGCTCATTACACCAATGCTCAGACGAACTTTGTTCTCTCGTTCCTGGCATTTCCTGCGTTGCCTCAGGTGCTAGATTGACCTTTAGCTTTTCTACTTGTTCACTGAGAGCTCGTTCGTTTTCAGAATCGAGTTCATAGTCTTCATAAAAATATTGCAAAGATGTCTCCCACATTGATACTTCGTTGTTGTTATTGTGCGAAGAAATGTTGTTCAGACCTCTTATGAACTTGTTAAGACATTCTGTGCTGACATGCCGTCTTTTTGTTGGCCTAGGATCAAAGTCTATTAACTCAGCGTTAGTACTTTTATTCAGCTTTGTTGGATATTGCGCTGCGGAAAGTCTTTGAGGGTTCTTACTTCTCTTTTTTCCTTTGTTCCACGAACACGGCTTACTTGTGCATGGCACATTTACTTTATCGCCATTCGTCTTTACGTGATCATCTAAAAACATCAAAAGGGCTACAACATGACTACATCGCCCAAGAGCAGATACTTTACAAGGCTCACAAGAGCCATGAATCACAGCGCCACTTGTGTTTGATAATATGACCAGAACATTGTGTGGTAGTTCATTTCGCATTGATGGCCATACGTGAGCTCGAGCGAAGTAGTGTTCTTCAGTCTTAGCGTCCATCACGTCGTGCACGAAGTCAGAATCAACGTATTTTCTACCATTTTTCAATGGCTTATCAGTCATATGTCCGAGATCACAGTCATCATTGAACTCTGTATCACTACTAGCTGCTTCAATTTCTATCGATTCCAAGGCATAGTAGTGAATATGTCCGTAGTTAAACATTGAGGGGATGTCCTGAGACTGAAATGTATTCCAACTAGTTGATGGGACTTGGGGAACGCTCAGCACTGATTTTTTTGTACTTCTTTCATTTGAGGCTTCTTCGCGGCTTTCCCTCAGGACTTTAGTGGCAAACCACTTTCCTTCATCAATGCTGACGTCCAACATTCGGTGATTTCTTGAGCTGATGCAGTCTTTGACTCGCGTAAGGAGGTCATTTCGCTTACCGCTTTGTTTCAGTCCACGACACTTCAACCATCGTTTTAGCTGATCAACAGTATAATTATCCGGTTCTTGATCAAAACGAGAACCGGGTACACCATCATCTTCAGTAAGAACTGTTAATCTTAAAGTAGAAGTGCTTGTAACGGAGTCCATAGTTATTGTTATTGTAAAGACTTAAACGCACGTGTAGCAATGTTTGTCTGAGTCACACTAGCGTGACCAAATCTGTGACGTCATCTGTGCGCAGCGCTATTGCTCCTCAGCATGGCTAAAGATCTTAAAGTGCAATACAACTACAAGTACTGCTGGGCCAAGGATGCATGTATCTTTCTCAGGATGGACGGCAGTTCAAAAATCATCAAGATTCGAAAGAAGATGACCTAGATGCCCTGAGATGAGCAACATCGACAACCAACCAGTTGAAAAGATAAGAATATTATTTATTTATTAAGCTTATAACTTATAATATGTTCTTTACTTGAATTCAAACAAAACAAAACTAATCAAAAGTTAGCTAAATTATATTTCAAGGAGCTACCATATTACAATGTTAATATTCATTTTGTTCATGGACAATTCAATAATTTACTTGTCCTGAATTTACAATCAAAAAACGACTTAGAAAAGCTCCACAGTTTATATGATTTAGACTTATTCAAAACCAATCTACCTACAACAAAAAATATGGACCCAGACATACAAATTAACAACATTCGTTCATGTATCTTTCTCAGGATGGACGGCAGTTCAAAAATCATCAAGATTCGAAAGAAGATGACCTAGATGCCCGGAGATGAGCAACATAGACAACCAACCAGTTGAAAAGATAAGAACATTATTTATTTATTAAGCTTATTGATCGAATACAAGCACAATGAAATGAAAGCACAAATCCCATTGCATTGGATACTCATAAACATCCAATAAGAAATATTGTTAATCTCGCCGATGCTTTCTAGTCATCATTTCACACTTAGACACTGACAGAATGACGAGATAGTCGATCAACATAAAGCACCCAACCGATTTGCTAGCCAGAATGGAGGAGAAAACCGGATTCAAATATAAATTTGATTCTAAAAAACATGTTCGACGAAGAATTACAAGTAACCATGAAAAAAAGCAAAAAACAAAAAGCAGAAAAAAGACAAGAAAAAACAGGCCATATCCCAATGTTCAAAATATGACCTTGCAATGCTGCACTGAAGGCACGTGTCATTTAAACCACGGCCATCGAGTCATAGCAACTATAAGGAAAGAGTTTGACCGTAAACTGTACGACGAACAAAACTCTTTCTTGAGGTCTCTTATAGACATTAAGCTGCGAACTCAGAGAAATAAGATAACATATCATGTTCGAGGTGCCACTGGCCTGGATAAAGTTAAAGTATGCAAGACTGCTTTCCTCAAGGTATTTGGAATAGGAAAAAAAAAGTTCTGCTAAAAAAGATTCCGCCGTTCTCTGGTCGTGTTTTAGAAGACCAAAGAAGAAACAACAGAAACCAGAAAAAGTCCCGTTAATAATAAAAGCAGAGGTATAAAAAGGAATATTTTAGGAGTAAGTAGAATTCAAACTAGTCCAATTAAACACAATAAATTTCGCAACTATTTTCAACTCACTGTCTTTTCTAAACCATTGCGATTGTTTGCGTATTAGACATGCGCAAAACTAAACAGCGGAATTAGCAACTTTAACCCAGACTGAAAGTAGCAGGGAACAAAATCGATGTGATTTTTTTTGAAAGTCATGTTACATGTAATTTTTAGAAGTTAACCCTAGAAAAGTATATATTTTCTGAAAGCTAAAAAAAAATAACAATAATAATATGGTTGTGTAATTTAGATGATTGATTAAGTTTTAATTAGTTATCAGTTGCTGAACTCTGGCGACAATTTCGAAGAAAAAAAGACGAAGGCAGACATGTGAGCCTATCATACACCACGTACAGAAGTATATTTCGTTAATTTAGACTTTCGTTTCGCAAGCCTTACGTTGATACGTGTGGAATGTGCGATGTATGATGACCAAATATTCGAAATACGAGAAGGAGAAGGAACATGCACAAAGGTTAAAACGTGAACATGTCAGAAAAGCAGATGAACACTACGATAGTATAAATTATGATTTTAAGAAGTTTGTCAAAGAAAAAAAACAAGGAAGAACATAATTGGACTCAGCCGGCTTCATGGGTTGAGCAATAAAGGGACTTAAGCTATTTTCTATTTTTTGGATTTAAAACTTAGGAATATATATAAAAACAACAACAACAACACAACCCGGTTTATCACAAATGGAACTTTTGAGAGAAAATAAATAATTACGTTATGTATATTTCATTTTATATCTTGTTAGTGAATAAAAAAAATATTTGCCTTTCATTTTGTAGTTTGATTCGAATCCCTTTTTACACTATTTTATAATTAATCAAATCCGATAATCCGATAGTTATTACCCGGCCCTTTACGGTGAATGTGAAAAATTACGCATAATGGGAAGGAGGTGGGCTTCCGTTTGAAACGGATGGGGATGATCTTCGTAGCTCTTAGGGGTCAAAATCAATAAGCCGGTATATACGTATTGCATTTTAGCAAGCCCAAGAACTAGACGTAAATGTAAGTCTTATTTACACTTGTGTTTTTGCGTTTTTACTGACTCACATTTTCATTTCATTTCTTGCGTTTGCGTTGCTCGTGTGAAACACCTGGGGGGACTCAAAGGGGTAAATGATCGGGGATGCCTGTCGTATCTATTATCTGTTATCTATTATTAAAAATCTCTTAGGGTTTTAAATATGACATTTGCCAAATCCGCACTTTTTGGTATCATTTATGCGATATAATGAAATTTTATTATTCCCGCCCCACGATATATGAGAGATCTTCAAGGAAGGTTTTTGACAAATTTGGAGCAACTCACCGTTATTGTTTCAGAATTTATGGATGACAAATCTGACCGTTTTAAAAGCCTAAATTTGGTTTATATAATCAAATTGTAGCAGATTTCTCGGACAACAAGGACCCGAAATATCTGGCAAAAGAGTTAGGAAAACAACAAGACTTCGAAAAAATAGTTAAAGTGTACATGAACTACTTAAGCGCTTGTCGTTTTAATACAAATTACAACCCATCATCAATAATAACTTTTAGCAATGACGAAGCAAGAGAGTTCGCTCAGTGGGCAACAACAGCGGTTGAAGATGAATCCGCACCACCATTTGTAAGCGCCTTAACTGCTTAAGTTTATAACAGAACGTTTTTGTTTGACATGGATGAGCCTTTGCACTATGAATGTCATACTGATAATTATTCTGCATAAAACTATATACTTCGGATTGGTTTACTTGTCAATTGTGATGGAGAACAAAAATGTACTTAAACTAGCAAAAACGTATGTGATAATTTTCCCATTTTTTCATCGTCAACATATAATAATAAATAAAATAAATTCTCAAATATGATGAAACAACTCCAATTAATACATTTTCCACCTAAACCGCATTTGATTCATTCAAATATGGTGTCAATTATAACTCTAATTAACTGTGAACTTATTGATAATTCCATAAGCTTATTTAAAATGAAAATGTTTTCATTATGTATCCAACCATAACCAATGATCAAGTAAGTGATCTTTTTAAGGTGGTACTGGAGGCTATCCGGTGTCATTTTTGGTCAAATTTATACCTAATTAAAATAAGTCATAAATTGCTCCAAAATTCACTAAACTTTCACACACACACACAAAAATAAAATGTCTTCTTGCGAAAAAAGTTGTTTGATTTAGAGTCAAACTGAAAAAATCTTAGGAATGTTGGAAATTGTTATGCACAGTCGAGAGACGTAAACAATAAGAAAAGCAGAGCTTAATTGTCTGGCTTTAAATTAAACTTTCTGTAAACTTTCTGTAGTGTTAAACATGAATAAAGGGAATTTCTGACCGACGTATGTCAAAAAAAGTTACAATAGAACAAAATAATGGGCAAAAGTTTGACGAAAATGTTGTTTTTTTCTTGTCAAGATGATCAATCGGTCCCAAAATGTTTCCAACTACATCGAACTTTGGTAAAAACTTTCTAAATTAATTGTACTTTTCACCTACAAACGTTTAGGCTTAAAATTAAATGTCTTAACATTACAATACTTTCATTGTGATATAGTGCGATGAGAAAATCTTCTAAAGAATTCCTCGAGAATCTCTCAGTCAACGTAAAAAATCGTATTGCGTTACACTGATTCATCATCTATCAAAAATAACCTTAACTAAAAAAGATCATGGATGAAACCCAAGGTAAAATCTTTTTAGTTCATCTTTTTCGATTTTTGTTTACGCACGCAATAGTCAACGAATCTCCAACAAATCAGACGCTGCAAGCCAGGTTTCAATAATTTACAAAAGTCGCTCTTAGAAGCACCTAATTACTTCTTCTAGGAGTATTTTTTGTTTTTGCGTTTAAATTATTAAAATTGATCCTGTTGCTGTAGCAACTGTATACAAAATCACGAGATTTTTTTTTTTAATTTTTCGCTGAGTTCACACCTATCAGTCCTCTTCAGCACTTGGAGTTCAAGAATTTCAACAAATTCCTCATTTCAATAAATGTTTGTGTAGAATTTAAAATCTGGCACCCTTGACCTTTCTATGATTGCTTTCAAAGTGGTAAATGCTCAGCGTAATACGAGACATGTTGACGGTGACCATGAAGTCACAGAAAAGAAAACAAACTAAGGAAAGAAAGATTATTGATGAACACGAGGAAGAAGAAGAAGTAGTAAGCGATTTTAATTGCGAGTCTGGGAGTTGACTCTCTCAACGCTAAACTTAGCAAGGTAAGATAGAAGAGGGTGTGTCGTAGCATATGCTTATGATGCAAACTATGTTTATTTAGAGTTAGCTTGGTTGTAGTAAGTATGATGTTGTCGAGGAAGACAACAATTCTCCTTGATCTCGTGCAGGACCACAAAGACATGAGAAAAATCAAGAAGACAAAATCCTTTGTCTTTATCTAAATTTCCCTCTTGTATATTTGATTAAGTTTGGTATTGTAAATGCAGTGGAAGACAAAAGAACACTAGGTGATCAGAAAATGTAAAAAAGCTAAAGTACTTCAGGACATCAATGATAACAAACTCCATTAGATATTTGCTGTAGTTCTTAATAATGTTAGCAAATATACACGCCTTCTTCTGTACCTATAAATGCCATTTAACAGCTCAAATGGTCACTGGCAATCTCATCTTAGCAACTTAACTAACAAGTTGTAGAATCAACAATGCCTGCACCTAACAAATACAGCAAACGGTAAGAAAGTATCAAATTAATTTTACTTGTTTTTATTTCCACCGCTCATGAGTTATGGTCTTTTTTACAGATCAATGTGCAGGATGAGCAGATCTTCGCACTTTTCAGCGCCTTAAAAGTATATCTTGAAGCGCAACTGGCTGCCTTTGACCAGGTAAGTAAAGTTTTTTTCTTCAAATTTATAGCATACGAAAATAGTGGGCTAAAGCGTTTACGTGAAAACGCATATCACCAGCCTTTTCGGAAATATCCTCAAAATATTTTGATAAAAATTGTTGGCTAAGTAGCGTTTTCTTGTAAACGTAGGCCTAAACGGATAAAAAAATGAGCATTTACGAAAACAGCCGGCTTTGTGTGAACGTTGCCTCAATAGTATTTTCACTAAAAAAGTACAAATCCACAATTTTTGGTTATACTTTGTTGTCGTTAAACCTTCCGACTTTAATCCCTTGTTTTTCCCTTTCAGAACTTTTCAAATCAGACAGATATAGGCAGATGGTAAGGTCATATGAAGGCAATGAGATTTGAACCACTTCTTGATGTCAGTGCTTAATAGTAAATTAATTGAGCTATTGTTATTGTTTTTAATATAGATAGTTAGATAGGTAAATAGATAATTTGTTCAATACAATTGTCTCTAAATGATCACATACTTTCTGTTTGCAAAACTTGTTTTTACCACATTCATAACATCTGGAAAATCCGCAAGCACATAAGTCAAAGCACCTGTGAAACACTTGTCCATGCATTTATTTCATCGAAACTTGATTTTTGCAATTCTATATTATATGGCCTCCCTAATGTTTCCTTACAAAGATTACAGTATGTTCAAAATGCAGCAGCAAGACTTGTCACCTTTTCTAAAAAGCAAGAACATATAAGTCCAATTTTGTTTAACCTTCATTGGCTGCCTGTTGAGCAACGTATTCAGTTTCAAATTATTTTACTTACTTTTAAAGCGCTACATAAACAAGCCCCATCTTATCTCTGTGATTTAATAGATCCATATGTTCCATCTCGCCTATTAAGATCTGCCTCAAAGAATCGCTTGGTTACGAAAACATACCATTACAAAAGTTATGGCAAACAAGCTTTTTTCCTTTGCTGCCCCTGAGCTCTGGAATAAGCTCCCACAGAATGTCATACAATCTAGCTCAATTCCTCAGTTCAAACGTGAACTAAAAACACATCTTTTTAAAATAGCTTTTAATTTATCTCCTACTCTTTAATCAACATTTCTTGATAAAGCTTATTGCAATTACTTCTTACATTTTAAAATCTAGGGGAAAAAAACAATTTTTATGATATCCCCATTTTTTATTCGTTGCAAAGCGCTGTTGAGCCATGTGGAATTGGCGCTATATAAAACATCATTTATTATTATTATTATTATTATTATTATTGTTATTATTGTTATTATTGTTATTATTGTTATTATTGTTATTATTGTTATTATTGTTATTATTGTTATTATTGTTATTATTGTTATTATTGTTATTATTGTTATTATTGTTATTATTGTTATTATTGTTATTATTGTTATTATTGTTATTATTGTTATTATTGTTATTATTGTTATTATTGTTATTATTGTTATTATTGTTATTATTATTATTATTATTATTATTAATTTCTTGCAGCTCAGACTGAATTACAAATTGTAGGTCAAATGTGGCACGCGTAATTACAATAAATAAATAAAATATATAAATATAATAAATAAATTAAGTATATAATTGATTAACGTAGCAGAACTAGAACGAACATAATAACAAGTAATAATATTAGTGGTAATAATAAGATAATATAAGTTAACTCACTAAATTTTCGAAATCAATTGCACTACCATTGACAAATCCCAGTTATTAGTCCAAGATTGATATGTTATTGTCAAATCTCAGTTAAAGCGACCGTCTACCGTCAAAAAAGGTTTCTCACAAAAGGTTATTTTGCACACTAGCGTTTATCGTCTCAAAGCTAAATCAGTTTTTAAGAGCCAGCCGGATTCGCAAACGTAAACGGCAATCTTAATTGTTAACCCTATTGTATTCTCTAATTTTTTGTTGTTTTGCAGGGGTGTATTACTAGAAAGGGCGTTCAAGGTTTTAACGAACTGCCTTTACCACAAAGTTGCAGAGCAAGGTAAATAGATGTTGCACATGTGTTATGTTTAGCTTTTATAAGCTTTCAAATACAATTTTTTTTTTAACTTTCTTTTCAAATTTTCAGTCTCGGTGGGAGAAGAAGTCGATCACTAACTAGGACGCTGGCAACAAACAATATTCATAACAATTTTAAATAACTTATTATTATAATGATGACTAATATCAACGGGACTATGCGATATTTTGTATGATTTTAGGGTTCGTCCTTTTTTGTTACTTTTACGTTCTATGGTAGTTTTTATTGTTTATATAGGTAGTATTCTATAGTTAAAATATATTTTGTTGTAACAAAATTACCATCAAGTTTTCCTAAGAAATGCAGGCATGGTAAAATCGTCTGAAGAATGGTTGATGGAGTACAATACGAAAGGAACGCAAACTACTGATGACAAATACCAAAGGGACATGTTTTACTATGCGATATTGTGTATGATTTTGGGATTCATCCTTTTTTGTTACTTTTACGTTGTATGGTAGTTTTTATTGTTTATATAGGTAGGATTTTATAGTTAAAATATATTTTGTTGAAACAAAATTACCATCAAGTTTTCCTAAGAAATGCAGGCATGGTAAAATCGTTTGAAGAATGGTCGATGGAGTACAATATGAAAGGAACGCAAACTACTGATGACAATTTTCTGGATATATGATGAAACTTGCATGCATGAAAAGAAAAGAAAGAAAAAGGGAAAAAAAGAAAGGAGCTCGAGAAAAAAAAAACAAGAAGAAAAGGAGGCTAAAAAGATTAACATATACACATCATCAGAGCTAGAAATGATAAATATCTGGAGGACCTCAAGAATTTCAGCAAGATCTGGCAGCTGATGATTACATGGTCGAAGATGAATTGCAAGCAGAAATTGGCCAAGATGCAGGCACAAGCTCAACAACAATAGCTTCAAAAGTACAAATAAACACAAGGACAACTAGAGCAAGTTTTTCAAGGCCAACTGTTGGAGGGAAGCGTCCAAGAAAACATTTTGTAGCTCCATCACTGGATACTGCATATGATCATATGAGTTGTCACAGAAGTGTCTTGCCAGAAAACCCTTAGATAACCCTTGCAGCTAACCAGAGCAAAGTCCTTTTCGTGGTTAGAGTACAAGACGTGACATCTCTGCTGGTTGTGATGAACCTGAAACAATCTGACTTGAGGTCCCATGACACTCTGAGTGCCTAGAGAGGTTCTTCAGTAGTAAGACCAAGTAGTGCTGCTGGTGATCGTTGCTCTGGTTCGATGTTGCTCAGCACAGTTTGTGAATTACTTGCCCATTACGTTAAGTTTTTAAAAGCTGGTGCTTCCATTATGTCCGTTCGTGTTTGAGATATGAGAACTAGTTTTATGAAAAAGAAAGATAGCCCTTATTGGCGTGTGACGTCATAGGTTATCACGTGTCCTGAATTGGGTAAACAAAGCGCGCATTTGAGATTTTCATTCAACACAATAGTCGAGTGTCTCGATGAGTGAAATCTTTTGTTTTAATACTATTGATATGGTTCATTAGTATATTATGTTTATAACTGCAAAAACCATTCCACAACTAGTGGTTTGAGTTTCCACAGTTTTCCAGCTGATACAAACCTAGTTTTGCTAATTCCTTTAGTTGATATAAGTTATATTAAACTCCCTCTACAGCGTCAAGCGGAGATTGAAACAACAAGCTTGTCCAAGTATGTTTACATAGACTCGTAAGCGACAAGAAAGGCTACTTCCCAAAAAGAGAGCCAAAATCTAGAAGAACTACAATTACTTCAAGCCGAGATTACTGATACTGCTTCTGAAGAGGAAGGAAATTTTGATGATAATAGTAATGAGGCATTTTCTCAAGGGATTCAATATTGAACTAACATGCAATCATATTCAGTATTCTGTAGCGTACATTAAAAGTTTGTGTAAATCCGCACTGCACAGGTCGTATGACTGGTTTAAATAGTGTTTTGCTCATTGTTGCCTATTTTCGACCGTTCACAGATTAGAAACTGGGACACAAAAGCCACAAAGCAAGTGCCAGATCCTAATTTCCTTTTTCGATTCTGACCCTGAATGTGATGACTCTACATCAGGATCCGATGATGAGGAATAAGTGCTAAAAGGATTACTTCGTTGAATGTTTAGGATGAGTTATTTTTAATGAAAATTAGATAATTAATAAATAAACTTATTCTTCTTTTTCTTGCCCCCAACAGCAATGTTTTATGCTAACCATATTGTATGTATCAGTACCCTGACCATCTTTTCTCTTCTATCCCAGATTTCACAATTAACACTCGAAGATAAACAAAACTTTCACAAAAATATAGGACCGAAAATGAAAACATCCTTCAATCTTAACCGCCTTTTGCATCCCACTAGGTCTGATGCTTTCTCAAGGTTATTTGTATGACCAGGACTGGTAGGATTGGCACTACTCTGAATCAAAAATTTGTAGTTTTTCAAGATGTCAGATGTTTACACTAGTTATGAAAAGCTCTGTTTGAATAAAGACCTTGCTAATGTTGAGCTATCTTGTGCAGAGTTTCATTATGCTTACAATAGAAATTGTCAGAAAGTATTTTTTCAGTGAAAATACTGTATCACCTCCTTAAATTATGGCATGAATATGTACGAAACGATCTGTACAAAGAGAAGGTAAATTTTGTCGATCTACTACAATGGAGTATTCCAGGCGGTGCTTTTGTTTTCAGTTCGGATGAAGAACTTAGAACCAGCACCTCCACCTGCTAAAGCGACCTATAGTTGTGACACCTGCGACAGAACATTCAAGACTGCAATTGGGATGTCCTCCCACATATGCCATAGCCACAAGCTCCCACCCGCATCATCGTTGTCATCAACGGACTGCTAAAGAAGAGAAGACATTTAATGTTACGAGTAACTTTTTGTTAGACTGCAAATCAAATTTGATCAAAGTTTGTCAACCGATTTACAGAACCCAGTACATTACCTTGTAAATTATTAAAATTATTGGGTGTATAGCATGTTTGCTTTGAACTAGCTTCACCAAATACTATTTAATTTAAAAAAATTGAACCAATTGAAATAGAAGCTACCATTTATTCTAAACATTTGATGAGTAACATAATGACATCCTAAAGGTTTCACTTGTCTCTACTCGTAAAAAATTCTATCAGGAGAAGATCGAAAGCTATGTAGGCGACCAAAAAGCTATGCTTGCAACACTTAACAATATTCTTCATTGTGTTCCTGAAACTAAACTTCCAGTACATAATGATTCGTTAACACTGGTGAACAGTTTTGCTACTTTCTTCACTGAGAAAATTGCAAAGATCCGTGAAAAGCTTGAGCAACAACCATTTCCTGAATCATCTACCTATCTAGAAAGCTGTACATGCAAGATGTTTTTCCTCTGTTAGTGAGGAAGATGTTTAAAGGATGGTGCAGCCTCGATCTTATTCAAACAAGAATCCCGAAGCAATATCTATTACCATTACTACCAGTTATTACAAAAATTATCAATCTATCACTGAACTCACGGCGTACCTCAAGGATCGGTACTTGGATCTAAGCTGCTTACACTACACATGCTACCACTAACTGACATCTCTCGTCATCATAATGTAAACTTCTAAATATACGCTGATGATTGTCATTGGTAAATGTCCTTTAAAAGAGAAAACACTCTTATCTCTACATCTAAGAAGGAAAGTCTAAACAACGATATCAATAATTGTTTTGCCATCCAAACACATGTATATTTCCATTTTCAAAATTTGTTTATATTTATTTGTAAATAGTTGTTATAGGTAAGCTTATTTTAGCTATTCGGTAAAAAATATAAAAAAAGACTTACATTTCCCTTGATGTTTCGCCTCGAAATTATTCTTTCCACAGCACAGAAAGGACCAGTCAACTTTCTTTTAAAGTGTCTCTTTTTAACTGGCTCAAAAAACCAGTTAACTGATTTATTAAGCTTCTGATAGTAACCTGGTAGTGTTTTAGTACAGCATTCGAATAAATGCGTTTCCACGATCACACCCCGCTGATTGCATAGAATTTTTCGCCATGTGTAAAACAAAGGTGAGTGCGGGACCAGCAATGGGACAAAAAAGAATCTATTTGATCAAGTTAGCTCTTATTATTTTTATTACCTTTTTATCAGGAACTGACAATTGAGTTTGCAGGCTGGGGGAAGCATGGATTCATATTCAATCACGTGTGTTGCACTCACTCCCAAACGTGGTAGTCAAGTGTTTTGTCCAATATTGTAGCTAAAGTACAGTTTAATAAAATAAATAAAGTGAATGTGAATGAACATGTCTTTGATGATGTTAGCAAAATACGCAAACAAAAAAAGCAAACGAAATGAAAGATTTAGAAGGCCAAATGGTGTATGGACAATAGAGAACATATTGAGTTCTGCAATAGCCCAGAAGAATCAAACACCAGGCCCTCCACTTCATCACTTCAGATCTACAACAATAAACAAGGAGAATCAATACTTAGAAGACTGTTGGAAGAGTTGTATCGCAAATAACATAGTGGTTCATGCTACTAAGCAAAGGGATCAAGATAACAAATGACAAAGGTTGAGAAATTGCTGTCACTTGAATGTCAATGATGCTGATGTTAATGATGTAATGATGACCAAACAACAAGAAGATCATGCTATTATTGTGAGGCGCAAGTCAAATGATTTTGAGCCTGACTTTAACACTGAGATTGTGACATGTGTCTCACAGAGATTAGTATTAATCACAGTGATATACCTAGTGATGCACTAGATGCTCATGAGAACATTGTTGAGGAAAGCAATGCCACTTACAAATTTGGGCACGAACGTGAGAGCTTAAACAACAATGACCTTGTTTATACTGATAACAGCAGCTGTAATATGTTAAACAACTTACCAGTAGGTTCTAAATGCCCAAGCAGTCAACAACAAGGTCAGCAGCACCTGAACAAAAAAAAACTTGAGACCTACCAGCTATGCTATCAGCAAGTTCCCACTCAGGGAGGAAAGAAGAAGGTACTCAATGTCGAGGACGTGTTGTGATGAAGGAACCACAAGATCTGTCTTTTTTGCGAGAAGATGCAAGGTTCTTAAACTTATATGGTCGATAAATTAAAACCATTTAGGCCGATTTTTAATTGACTGTGTAAGGATTTACCCAAAGATTATTTCATAAAGTAAATTCTCATACAATTTTTGCTCGTGATTTTGGAAAGATCGATCATTTTTGATGCCAAGACACTGTTTTTTAGGCTTGGAAAATTTTTTCCCCTAAATTTTTTTTTACAAGGTAGAGTATTCAACAATAAATTTGTGAAGTTTTGTTCTTTTTTGGTTTTGGAAAAATCGCCTGTTTTTGTTCACAATTAAAATCGCAAAGATTGGGCGTTTCGACGTGTCCTTGTTCATGAAGAGAAGGAAACAACTTCGAGAGGATGCTGTTAAGAAGCAGAGTAATTAACGAAGTACAAGAGGAGATTGAAAGTTTTGAAAAAGATTTAGCAGTTGAGAAAAAACGAAAAGATTCCAAGATGCACTCTCTCAAGAGACTCGATGAAAAGGTAAGCTTTGTTTTCATAGCTGATGCATGTATTTCATACGAATCCACAAAAAAATACCGTTAAATTTAAAAGGACAAACAATGAGAAATAATGCTTTATTAATGCTTTTATATTTGTTTTGTTCAAAAAGTTGTCTAAGAAGCAATTATATTAGAATGAATTTGAAAGCTCTTGACATCAAAATAGTAATGAATTGGTTTTTTTCTCCTTCCATTGCTGTATATCAACTTTCAAGATATGATCTAAATACTAGTTTAGTAAGAAACTTAAGTGTACGATGTAAATTCAACCCGCACGACTGAATCAAACTATATTGTCTGGCAAGCCTACATCAATTTTTCACTTTGTCGGGAATAAAAAACTCTGATCTATCCATTTGTATTTTGAAGAATGACAATTTCATTCAATTGAAAACCAGTTAAATCTCCAAATGGATGTTTTCATTTTCATTTTGTTAGTGTTGTTATTTTTACAAACTAACTCATGTAAGTATTCTTATTGTAAATTGATTTTTTTATGAGATATGCTGATCAGTGTTCAGGACAAACAGTAAATCTGAGAAAACTCTAATCAATATATATAACAAGTTAAAAATGAAAATTAAATACTTTTTGTGTAGTTGTGCATTTTTAGTACATTCTGAGCTTCATGTTGATATAGTTTGCACTCTAACACTAAAAATGAATTTGTAAAGCACAAAATATCTAAAATCAAAATATCACTTGATAGATTGAAAAGATAGTTGAAGAGACAGATAACCTGCCTCCAGTAGAAGAGCTTAATGATTTTGAAAACGACATGGTTAAGATGATCCAAACCACTAAATTCAAACACCTTAACAGCACTTTCCTCGACAAACTTAAAGACGACACAGACAAGATTAAAAACGAACCAAAAATACTCATCGCCGCCGATAAAACTACAAACTTCTACAAACTAGAACCATCAGCCTACAACAACCTACTTGAGAAAAACATCACTAATTCCTACAAAAAAGCACAGACTGACACCATACAAGCCATAAACATAGAAAACAAAAACATCGCTACGAAATTTTACATTGACGACAGAGTGGACACAAACCAACATGTGGACTAATCAACCCAACCAAGACCGAGATAGTCAAGATCAGCAAAAGAATCCTCTACAGAATCAACAGCAAAATCATGAAAACATCGAAATTTAATCAGTGGCAAAACACCACCATGGTTTAAAGGCGTACAAAACAAACAACAACTCAGTTTTATTTGCTTTGATATGGAAGAATTCTACCCCTCCATCATCCAAGACCTTCTCAACAAAGCAATGGACTAATCCATGCTAAGAAATCCATACATAAACAAGCGACAACCCTGGCAAAAGACAAAACATTTGATGTCACAATGGGTAGCTACGACAGCGCTGAAACATGCGAGCTACTTGGAAGTTTTCTTTTGTCACAGTTACAAGATCTAAACATCAATGTAGGCTTTACAGAGACGATGGACTAGCAATAACCAACACTACACCACGAGACACCGAAAACATAAAGAACGAAATTTGCTGCATATTCAGACACATATGCAAGCCCAGGTTCTTGGGGTATAAATTTTCTTGCCCAAGACCTTGCAGACAAGAGGTTTCTGCTGGCTGACCCTTATGTTTTTCCACCGTTTGGAGTGGCAGCTCCCGTGGAAAGGTTTCCAAGTTCCTACAGGCTACCATGTACAATTGTGTTGATGGAATTTTGTCCTCATGCATATTGGTGACCAATTCAAAAATGAAAGATGGGGAATGGCTGTCCAGGATGTCCCACCAACAAAAACAGGTACTTTAATATCCTGTTTACTTGTAGAAAGTTACCAAAGAGAGAAACAGCTTTTGGCAATATTTGTAGGCTAACATCGCTATGTATTGTTTCAGGGAAACAGTTCATTAAAAAAATCATAGCTGTATTTGAGAATTAACTCTGCATTCTTTTGAATTATGTTGAAGTTTTCAAATGAATTATAAAATTTGTTTGTAGTCCTCTTTGTACTTTGACGTCAGCGTTCTTACATAAATAAAGCATGCCACAATTGACCATGAGGTCTCTGCAATCCGTGCTAGTATGGAGGAGACTCTGCCAAACCTTTGGGAACGTGCACACAATATTCGAAGATGTTTTGACATTGAGTCAAATTTAATTTTTAATTCAATTCCTCTGTCTTTTTCCCAAATTCTTTTCACAATTTAGTTTAGAGAATAGAAAACCTTTTTCATAAAGCTGTAAGTTCTTCAGTTTCATATCACCACAGCCCCCAAACCACCATAAATTTTCAAAAATAGCAGCAACTTCTGATTTTGCACACTCCTGAAGATGATATCACAATGTTTGTCCTAGACCTTGAAACCACATTATTCAGCTGTCCTATTAATCAATTGATAAAGTTTGCTCTGTTTCATGCTTCATATTCCCTAAACAACGCATCAAACCATCAGCATCTAAAGTAACCGGGCTATCCACCACGTACGCGAATGCCCAAAGATATTGCTAAAGAACAACCACAAACTAACTATTCTATTATAAACTAGCTATTTCTTTTGCCAAGTGCATGGATCAGCTTATTGCAATTTCACAACAAGCAGCTGATTAAGGAAAACACCAGTAATTTTTGCACATAATGGTTTCAATTTAACTTTCCTGTTCTAGCTAATAACCATACCAGTCACAAACCTCTGTACCAATTTCTACAACTACCCTGTGTTTTTGTTGATACTTTGCTTTTGCTGTAATTTTGCAAGATGTTTTGTTCATCGTGTGGGTTTAACAAAAACATGGAAAAATGTATAGTTAAGATAGTGAAAAGGCTAAGGCTACTTCCACCAAAGTTACATTTGAAGAATTTCGTAAAAGAAATGAAGAAAACTGCTCCCAAAACTTTCAGCGAAATCACATGGCCAAGAGGTCAAAAGTAGACAAACCAGCACAAGAATTAAATTAAATTATTCTTTCAGAATTGAAGTAAACACACTGATCAAGGAACAATGACAAAGCCGGCATAAAATGGCCTGAAACAGCTGTAGCAGTACTAGGTCGGAAAACAATAACCAGACAACATATTGTTGTTAAGGCTTTAGGACAAAACATCCATTCTTAGCAGTTTGCCAAAAGAAAATCCTAATTGAGAGACACATGAATTGAAGGTCACATTGAAAATGTCACACAACTCCAGTTTTGACTGGGCATTTAGATAAATTGATCCATTTTTATTTATTTACTCGACTAACTGTCTTATCACCAGTTAATTTATATAGATGTTTCATTCATTTATCTTTAATCCTTTTTTCATTCACTTATACTCGTATTCATTAATGCATTTTTCACAGATAAGTTTATTCATGTGCGACTGACTAACCCATGGCAGATTGACTGACTGGCAGGGTGGATGTAATTGTTTTTAAATCTTTTTTCTTTAGATGTTTTTGAATTATGTAACAATGCGTGCATTTTGCTTGTGGGAAATGAAGCAAATTTCATTTTGGCATTGCAGCGCTTTTTAAGAATTTCATCACGTTTCAGCAGCAGGATGCACATGAGCTGTTTTTAAGTGTTATGTGAGCTATTGACACACTAGCCAGGCAAGTGTCAGTTAAGACATAACAACTTCTATTTTTGGATATTGAGATGTTGACTTGATTTGTTTTTCCATAATAGCAATATGGTGTTGCCATTTAAGTAGATTACCAACTTAACTGTCACCTATTTACAATAAGCACTGGTAAAGAGCTGCAGATTATTACTATACTGTATATCATGTGATTGTATTCAAAGTATTAAAACATTTGTGTTTTTATTTCCAGTTAGATGCTGTGTATGCAGGAATAACAGCTATTGCACAATTTCAAATGTTTCCATCCCGTATGGTTTTGCTCCTGGTCATTGTTGGATTCTGGGGATTCAGGATAGGTATGTTTGTTGTGATTTGACATCGTTTGGCGTCTAAAATTTGATGTAACAGCACCACTAACATTTTCATACATGCTTTGAAAGGGAGTACTCCCACCCTATCTTTCAGGGGTAGCTTTTCTAACGACCATACACATTACTAAGCCCTGGTGTGTCCCTGCTGTTTTTTGCTGTTGTTGTTGTTTGAAGGGGGGCGAGTGTTGATATGTTATTGTATCTGTACTTTATCTTTATCTTTTAACAGACATCATGTCATTCCTTAATACATGGTTTGTGATGTTTTCACGTTCCTCATTTTATAACTTATAGATAAAGATGCATCAAATTCAAGATAACTGCCGAATAATTAGGTAAATGACTTATTATTAAGACAATATTTGTTAAATAATAGACAAGTATAAGAAACTCCTTGAAAAGAAAACCAATAAAATGGTACGAGCCGTGTTAACAATATCTCACAGATTTCACAATGCAATCGTTTTCATTTAACCCTCTCATTCCAGCCTTAAAATGAGCTACTTTTGTATGGTATTTTCATTTTATCCAACAACAAAAACTGCTTTGGTTCAAGGTCCACAAAGCCAAAATCTTAAAGTAAAACTCTCTGCATTGATTAACAAATCCCACCTTTAACCCTCCTCCATAAATTGATGCGAGCCTATTATCACGCAAAGTGGATAAGACGTTCCACTGCATGATACTGCATGATGTAAAAGTGTTGTTGAAGGGAAGAAAAGAGTCACACAATTCAGCTGGTTCACAGAGAAGTCAATGGTGGTAGTTACAACACAAAATGGTTCTTCTTTGATATGCATGGAAATATTCATGTACATCTCAATGGCGAAGCAATACAAAGAAAAAAAGAACTATGAACATCTAGTGTTTTTTTAGTTATCTACTAACTTTCAGCTTGTAGTCCAAAGTAAAGTGTCAGCGAAATTGAAGAAATGGTGAAATATATAAGAACACTAGTCAAAAGATATTGTTATGAGATGGATGTTTTTTCGTTTGTTGTCGACTAATTGTTATTACCTTTTAGAGAACTGTGTAATGCAGCAATAGATTTTATGAATTGTGAAACTGTATAAAGAAACTAGTAGCAGTCGTGAAGTAAGAACTCTTTATTAAATGTAGTGTATTTTGAAATATATTTGAGGATTGCTATAATAATTTTACTGTTGAGATTATACATAACAAAGTCCAAAAAGAAATAGTGTATCTGTTGATTGGTTCCTCAAGCATGTTAAGGATGGATATTTTGCATTTTTTATTTGTTTCACATAAAACCCAACAGAACCAGTGTTGTGTCATACGGTTGGGATGAAGGGAGTATTTTTTAGTATTGCTTTATTTATCTTAGGTGGTCATGTGACCTACAACATGAAAATACACCTTTCAGAATGGGGTGGCGAGTAAAAAGTAAAACAAAATGTTTTTATTTGTTGGTGTTAACTCTGTTTGGAATGGTTTTCTTCATTTGTGTTTTAGTTATAGTTTAAATATGTTACATAACATAGATAAACAATATATAGATGTTTTAAATATACACGAATTCAACATGTCTTCTATACGTTTATAGTTTTTACCAACATCGATAGATAGTTTGTACCAAACAAAATGTTATGGTTTCTATTAAACATTTTAAGCCATCTTGTTTTCTGTGCACATTCCTCACAAAACGTCTATACAATCGGCATCCTCATAAAAAATATGAAATTAAGGCTTTTTTGCAAAAGATAAATACCATCATATGGCTGCCTGTGATCTTTCTCTCTGAAAGCCATTACCCAGATAACACTTATAAAAATACTAGATTGTGTTTTTTTATTTTCAATTTTCACACGAACATGCCCTAAAAAAATTTTCATAGGGTTTTTAACTCTGATGAATGAAAACAAACCAAACATTGTAGAAACATGGCAGATGTTCACGAATAGTGAAGTTTGTTCAATTTCGGAGTTACAGTTGACATCAGCAAAAACTACAAGAGGATCATTCAAGTGTTAGAAGAAAACTGCAGTAAATACTCGCAATTTCCTGTGAATTGAAACATATCTAAAAAATATTACTTAAAGTTTTATGCTTTAATTACGAATTATTAACAATTATTAATGAGGAATATAAACTGTTTGTTGATGGTATAACAAAAAAATTAAATGACCAGTGGGAGGCAAACAGCATCGAGGAAGATGTCTCCAAGGCTGACAGGCATGTTGTCCGTCTGGCGGCAGTATTGCATGTATTTTACCACCACCTTAAGAACAGACTAGGAAAGAAAAAGGCAACTCCACCACTGATAAACATCAACAGAGCGACGCTTCTCCAAGCTACAGCCTTGGAAGCATACTTTTCTGGTCAAAGAAAAACCCTTGTATTTGTGCATATGCATTATGGTAAACTTCACCACAATTTCTCGCAAGTCAAATTCTTTTTCTCTACCCATTAAGTGACTATTCCCATATATTAAATGTGATCAATGATTCTGTAGTATACTGGGCTACCTGCATGATCACGTGACCAGAAGGTTGACTAAACCTTTGAAGATTAACTTTGTGTTCTGTTTTTCTTGTGTATTTCTATGGCCTTAGTGGCATATTACATTGGCAACAAGGATACCAGGAAAACAATTACCTATGTTAGATGTTAATGGATCAGCTTTGCAAGTGGCAGAGCACTGGAGGAAGTGGAAATGAGCGGTTTTTTGTACAATTGTGATGGCGAAGGTCTTAAAGATGCAAATAAGAAACAAGCTCAGTTGCTCCATTTTGCCGGTTTCGATGTTCAAGATATTTTTGACAATCTGCAAGATCCAGGTCCAGTTCCCAATGAAGAGGACCATGTGTTTCAAGTAGTGATTGGAAATCTGGGGGATCATTTTCGAGTCAAAGAAAAAAAAAATGACATGCAAGGCAAGATAATTATTGTAACTGCAACTCCATTTGAAATAAACAAGGTATACCAAATTTGAATTTTTTTGTCATAAACTGGGTTGGTGTTTACTTAAGGATCCCTGCAGTACAACAGCCTCTACCTTTGCAAATCTGTGTTTGAATCTGGTGGTGTCACGAAGAGAGTGTGGATGTTGACTTTTAAGCTCTTGATAACAACTCCCTTTTACAAACATGAACTAATTAATTTCTTTGGTCTGACTTAAGAGCAGTTTTAGAATAGTATTTGTGTACTTATCTTCGCTTAAAGTTACACAAAACCTAACAACATGGCCGGTCGAACTTGTAGCCAAAGTTATCTCAGTGAGTCTACAAATCAGAGCTTGATGATGAAATTATTCAAGGAGGAGCTGAATGAGTATTTAAAGTCTCATGAATTTAAACTCTGATACCTAATGCTTTTGTTGAAGTTTTGCAAGATGATTCTTCTGGCTTGGTGAAGGTTATTGTGAAAGCAAAGGAGCCGCTAAACCTTAAAAAAGGAAGAAATACAAGCCTGAAAATTTTTGCAAAAAACACTCAACTTTTGGAGTAGACCCGGCCTGTTTGCAAGGTGAAAGGTTAGACTTGCACTGTCTGTTGTGCTGGGAACATTCACAAAGAATGAATGAGCTGCCTATATTAATATGAATCATTGCAAACATGGAAGGAACGATTGCTTTGGGAGATTGTCTAGGCTGTAAAGCAGGACTGTTTGAATGTTATTCACATATAGGAAGCGTTTTGGAGTTGTGACCGTGACCGTGACCAAGATGGATGCTTCTTTAAGAGCGGAGATTAAAAAGCTAATTTCGGAGGTGATCAAATCTGAAATTAATGGAAAAATCACTACAATTACTAAGAATGTTATGCAGATTGAAGATAAGATAATAACGATCGAAAAATCACAGCAGGTAATCTCAAATAAGTTTGACGAGATTACGAAATCATGGGCTTCTAACAAGAAGCAAACTGAACCACGAATTAAAGCCCTAGAAGAGAAGAACACGAACTTGCAAGATTCGTTAAAATCGACAAGAGAATCTTTATACAAGCTACATTGTGAGATTGATGAAGTTGAGCAATACATCCGTCGAGATTGTTTAGAATTCGTTGGCATACCAACCGTTACAGTTGATAACCCCAAAGAACTCGTCAAAGAACTGAGCCATGAACTAAATGTCCAACTCGAAGAAGATGACCTATCAACCGTTCATCGCCTTCCGGATACGAAATCTACCAAAAATCGAATCATAGCAAAGTTTGTAAGAAGAGACAAAAAGAACGAGCTCTACAATGCTAGAAAGAATCTCAAGAACAAGACCGCTAATTCTATTCCCTCGTTCAGATCAGACCCGAATGTGCAAGAGAAACATGGGAAAGTATACATTAATGAGTCGTTGACACCATACAGGAAAAAACTGTTTGGAAAGATATGTCAATACAAGAAGCAGCACAAATTCAAATACATCTGGACGACAAATGGTAAGATTTACCTTAAAAAAGATGACCAATGGCATACACATACTTTTACAACAATGGAAGACTTTGATACGGTTAACTCAAGTAGTGGGTAACTATGAACTTATATATTTGATAATAGACTATGAACTCATAGATTACATAAATGAATCCACAGGCTAGTGCAGAAGATTTATACGAACTTATCATAAATCCAGATAGATTTGACGATCATGACTCAGAGAATATGCTACAAGTACCTTCTTCTGAGTACTTTACTGCTTCAAATTTCAATACCATCTTAGATTCAAAAGCCTGTTTAGCTAAATCATCCTTATTTTTATTACATAACAACATTAGAAGTCTAACAAAAAATTTTGATACGCTAAATGAGCACATATCTACTCTCAACAAATATCCTGATCTGATAGCTATAACTGAAACAAAACTTAATGATCAATCGATTTCCAATCTTAATATTCCCAACTATGATTTTTTTCATAATGATTCACCTACACAAGCGGGGGAACTGCTATATATGTCAAAAAGAGTCTTAATGCTACACAAAAAACAAATATAAAAATTAATTTATGCGGAGTTGAGTCTTCCTGGATCAACATTAAAACCAAAAATACAGGTTCAATAACAATAGGTTGTATATATAGACACCCTACTGGGAATTTCGAGGAATTTTCATGTAAATTAGAAGATCTATTTAAAGAATTTAACAATAACAAGCAAGAAGTATATATTTTAGGCGACATTAACATAGATTTCCTAAAATACGAGAATCACACTCCTACTGAAAATTATATAAACATGCTATTTAGTAATAACTTCTGTCCAGTTATTACTAAGCCAACGCGAATAACATCGCACTCATCAACGCTCATTGATCATATTTATACTAATTCAGCAAATTTTGATCAAATTTGTGGTATTTTAGCAATGGATGTTAGTGATCATCTGCCGATCTTCTGTCTTATAGAAGGCGATTTGACAAAAACAAATAATCAACCAATCTATCACAGAGATTACACTATTTTAATAAATATTGAAATATTTAAAGATAAAGTAAAATTAGCTAAACAACAGCATAATTACAACACCCGTTATGCAGCTAAAGATAATCTTGTACGCCCTGCAGCAAGAACAAACTATGGGATATTTACTTTTGAATTTGAAATAACAAAAATATGGGAAGAGATTCCATATTCTACAAAAAA
Organism: Diadumene lineata; assembly: GCA_918843875.1. NCBI lineage: Eukaryota > Metazoa > Cnidaria > Anthozoa > Actiniaria > Diadumenidae > Diadumene > Diadumene lineata. The sequence goes on along the minus strand of CAKKNV010000001.1, from coordinate 1,077,565 downwards.
TGTAGATTCGATCAAACTCTTACAAAAAAACCTTAAAAATAATTTAATACTCGACCAAATGGGCTAACGGAACTAATTGTCCTTAGCTCATATGGTTTTAGTTATTTACAAATATTAAAAAGAGTAATTTGTAATTTATTTTTCATCGCCATTAGCTACTCATTAACATTTTGGTCACGAATATTTAAATAAGTTAACTTTACAGTGAGTGGTTTTCGACTCGAAAGTATAATACTAATACGAAAACCACACACACCAAAACTTTGTACATTCAAATGCAATTAAAACTATTCTACTTTTTCTTTCAATAATATTCCTTAGATTTAAAATTGGTTGGTACGTGGGCATCATTATATAGTCAAATAGTTGTTTCTTCCACGTTTTATTTTGAGCCAAGCTTTCGCGCTAATTGCGCATCTTCAGGGCAAAATGAATGTGTTAACAATTTGTTACAACTACATAGTTTTAAATCTATTGGTTGTTTGTAAAATAACGCATTCTTACACTATGTAGTTGTAACAAATTGTTAACACATTCATTTTGCCCTGAAGATGCGCAATTAGCGCGAAAGCTTGGCTCAAAATAAAACGTGGAAGAAACAACTAATCCTTAGATTGTAAATATTTGTATAGTGTGTGTAAATCAATAAATCAATAAAATCAATAAATCAATAATTTTAATTTATATTGAAGTGTAGAATCATATTCACAGTACGTTTGTGTTCATTCAAGTGAAATGTATGTGTCTGATCACGAAAAACGTGGATGAGGAAATAAACTTTCAGTCAGTAAGTTGAAACAAGAAATAGATGACAAAATCAATAGTGCTGCTGTAAGCGTCAATATTTATAGGGGTCTGGGACTAGATACTTGTACTCCTGGCCCAGTCCCCCTCAGGGGGACTCGCTCCCTTGGAAGAAAAAACAACTACAGAACTCAGCAACTAGGAGGAAAAATTCGGTAAATATTACTTTTAATTTAAGCACTTTCCACCTTTTGTGAACTACAATAGTTTAATATGTGCTTTATGTTTATTCCAGTGAACCACACAATTTGGTGCAGGTTCGAAACACAGATTTGTGACACAATTTAGTTCTGAACAGATTCCATTGCTGACACGGTTTTGTAAACTCAAATCGACAAATGATGTATTTTCTAGTCAACCTGAATTAAAAGACGTGAGTTTGCAATTGACTCTAATGAAATTGCTTTGTTAGACGGTTTTCATGAGCCAACGGAGCCGTAAATCCCACGCTGCTGTAAACCCTACTTAAAGCAAACTTTAAACTTTTTTCCTTCGACCGATACTCCTACAGACAAAGAAATAAATGCATTTTTACTAAAATCAACAAGAGCGAGAAAAAGACAGTAATACTGTCTTATAGAAAGGGAAAATTTATCGCTTAAAGACTTTTAAAATCAAAGCAAAACTTTCTTGTATACTCTTTAGTCACTTTTATATCTTTCATTTATGTTACTAAGGAAACAACAAAACACAATAAAAAACAACACAATTGCTTCGAATATATTTTAAATCTCTATTGTAACCTTTAGTTATATTTATGTTTTAACTAATCAAAAAATCCTTTAAAAACAAGAGGTCTACATGTTTTATTGGATACACCATAAGGATTCAACATAACCGAATATATATTAGCGGAGCTCCGCGCGGGCCGAAGGCCCGCGCAAGCGGAGCACCATAATTAAGAAAATATGGTAAACCATCGAGCTCATTTGAAATCGACCACAGGAAGCCCGGATTTCGAAAATACGTCCAACGTCCGTCCGTGTACCACTGCCGCGCGAAAACGCTGACCGGTTTTAGTGGGGACGCCAAAATAATTTTTTGCAGTTCACTGAAATTTTTCTACAAAATGTATTTCTACAATGGATAAAGAGCATGAAAATGGTAAAGCTAAGCTGACGGCTTGAAGAGATTCGACTAAGAAAGAGAAACAAAGACCGCGGCGTGAAAACGAAAAATAACTACGATTCAACGATGAAAAGCTACTTCAAAATATTTTCATTGACAAAATGGGTAAAAGTCGCTCATGGCGCTGTTTTTAACCATCCAAATGTGCAGTCATGCAGAGCTGTCATAATTCATCAATAGTCCTTCAAAGCTGGAGATTTTACAAGTTGTATTTTCTGGAAGAGTTTATTTGACAAGTTTGTCAGATGGTAAAAAAGGCCGTATTCTTCATGGATTCCTCGTGGCGTTTTTCAGTCATTGCTTATCGACTAATCTACTTTTAAAATTAAAATCGACTGCGATAAAACTTTTATAAAAACAAAAACAAAACAGATACGCGCTGCATTTGCAGCAATTCAAAAGAGGTGAACAGCAAGACGAACACAACTCACGAAGATAATTTCACTCTGTTCATTTATCAATTTTTACGGAATATTCATACCACGGAGAGCTGTAGGATCAATGCAGATTTATCAACTATTCACAACAAAAAAACTTTTCACACAAGATGTTTGTCAACAAAGTAGGACTGCCAGTTCAGGGAGTGGATGGAAATGCAAATTTGGTAGAATGTGTGATTGAGCAACACGAGCTTGCCATCGCTGTTCAGTTGAACTGTGTAAACGTTTTAGAGGCGGTGAAAATGGTTTTTGCCACTTTTAAAATTCTAAAAACATGATCAAGCTTATTGTAATCAGAACTTAGGACAAAAAGTTCAGTAGAAAAGTGACACAACAGGACAAGAAACGTAGCGCCTGTATGTTTACATTTTTTGACGATCTTTAATGAATTTCTTTTTTACCATCCACATGAAAGCAGTTTGCAATAATTATATTTACTTGTTTTTGTAAGATATTTATCCATCGTTGATATCTTTATGTGTGTGGGTTTTTTTAAATTTGATTCGTGTAATTCTTTGATTTGTTATTGAAAATAAAACGCTTGTATGAATTCGTCAGTGTACTCATCTGCAAGTTAAATTTCAAAACTTCATACTAGCTATTTTTTAATGAGTTACACAGTATTCACATTTGATAATTAAAAATTCACAACCATTTTAGATAGCTAGATTACCAATAAGTAATTCATTACACATTTCACCAGAAAAGTGAAATTTTTGTCGATTGTTATAACATTTTTTTTCAATCGTGAAAGAGCGTAAAGCTAGAAGCGCGGGGGGATTTGTTTACAACTCAAAGAAGCCATTTTAGTGCTTTTCTAACTTCTCATTGGACAATCAATTTTAATTGACAAGTGCTATTTTTATCATGCATAAGGTAACAACATATTTTTCGCATTTTTGCGTATAATAAAATGTTGTCGCATGCATAAAGCTTTGTGTATTTCAATTGATTATATGATTATTTGATCATGAAAAGAAAATAACATAGCAAAAAAAATTTGATCAAGAATTTGATAATTCGTAGTGAATAAACAAATGAAAGAATGAATGATTGAATAAATAATTCATTTAATTAAATCGGAGCTCCGCTATTAGGTTTACCTAATTTTTATATTATTGAATCTTCAGAGAATTATAGCTTGTGTACCACCGAATATATCTTGAATTGCCGAAGAATCATAGTTTGTGTGGCTTCAAATACATTTTAAATCAAAGCTGCAGCTTTGCCTGTCACGAATAGGCGGCTTCAAACTACCATTTCTGATATTGTCATCTGTTAGAGCATCTTAGCTAATGGCGGTCAGCCATTTACGTCTTTTCTATAATATTGAGAGCTATTTTGCCAACTATCCTTGGTCTTTTATGACTGTAGCTACGCGAAAAAAAAACTAATTTGCTGGGTCACAAACACTCCTTAGAGAGTAAGACAAAGAAGCATAATAATAAAAACCCAAAACAATCAATAGCCGTTACATGTACATGTACGTTGTGCAATATGGCGGATAGCAACCGTTGTCAAGAAAAAATTCATGTGGGTGAAAACACAGAATTGTTCGAGTTCTCCACTATGCAACAATGCTGCTAATCGAAAGGTCAAAAATTGATTCTACAATAATAAGTAAAAGTAAGGGTAGAGGGCAATTCAGAAAAAAAAAGCCTTGTAAAGACAGAAATTAGTTATTATTAACAAATTCACGAGTGCGGTGCACGGGACGCAAACCCGTTTTGACGACGGCTACCAAACTCGCAGAATCGAACAAAACAACAATTTGAAGAGAAATATTACTGGTAGAAAAACTAAAAAAACTTTAGATTTATTTGTTGTTATCTAGTACACCAAATAAATAATGTTTCATACAGACAAAAATAGTCAGTAACCGACACGTGCTCGAAAGACATAACACTTCTTCGGTATAAAAACAAGACTTTTTCCGCAGATTATGGAATAGAAAATGAAACTAAATCAAACAAAATAGTATCTACAACTGTTTTTAAGGTACAACAAACATTAACAAGGAATAAAACAGTGAAAAACTTACCACATTCCTGTCAGACTTTCACCTCGATCTGTTGGCACAACCGCTCACCTATGCCAAACGTGGTGAGTGATGTCACGTGATTAACACAGGACCACAGGCAGCCCAAACGGATGCGGAAAGAAAGAAAAAAAAAAAAACAAAACAAAACTTAAAAACAAGAAGAAGAAGAAAGAAAAACAACAACAATAAATGAATTTCTTACTTTATTGCTTGTTCGCATACTTTGAGTAATTTTTGTTACTGATTTTGCAAAGTTGATTCGTTAGATTTGTCAGTTATGTGTTTTTTTATCAGTTTGTTGTTTGGTTGCTTGTTTGCATGCTTTACTTGCTTGTTTTTTTCCATTTCTTTGTACTTTTGTTGTGTTTTTCGATTTAGTTCTTTGTTTTTTTTGCTTGTTTGCTTACAGGATTTTTCAGATGTGGGGATCAGAAATAAATAGATAGTTGACATGCGCCAGTTAATATAGCCAACAACGCAACGAAAGAGTGTTTAATATCAACAGAACAAACGTGTTTACATTCACGCAAAAAACAAGATGGCTGACCCCATTATCAGACAGGCGTTCCTGTCGCATGCGCACGCATAATGACTAACTAATGTCCGCAGGCGCTTGGAGCCTGCTGGCGCAACCTCTTCTTTTTTCTTCTTCTTCTTTCTTCACTCTTATTTCTTTAGAGATGATAACATTGTCTAGTAAAACATACAACAGTGTTCTTGAACAACGGAATGAAGTATTTCAATGTTTATGTATAGTTTAGGTTAGAACGTAGTCTTTAAGGTAACTAGGTAGTTTCCTTTCACGCTGTGGACGTGTCGGAGGGTTTAACGTATCCTTGTTGGTGCCGGTGGAGGGCGTGGAACTTGATATGTCGTCCGGAATGGAAAGTGCGCATCCATCGTCTGTGCTTGTGTCTTCCTCTATGCTAGTTATGGTAGGGCTTGATAAGCTTGGTGATATAGCAGAAGGGTTTGTGCCATCATCGTAAGGTTGAGTGAGTTCCACAGGAGGCAGAAGTGGATACTCGCAAGATGGACTATCATCGCTTTGTTGATCGGTGGCTTCTTTGCGATTCTGCACTTGACTTGGCGCAGGGATTGAGTAGCATTCACAAAGTTTGACTTTGTAGGACGTGGTACGCAGCTGCGATCCGGTAAACTTCTTAATATGGCACCAAGGATCATCTATTGCTGTTACAATATAGCGCTCACGTGCTCTGAGCTTGTTTCGGTCGGAGATTAAGTATACAATATCTCCAACTGCAATCTTTAGTTGGGTTACAGATGTGTTCTGAGTGCTCTTTGATCTTTCGCTGTAGGGATGATTGGTTGATCTTTGCTGATGTTGTGTGAGGAGATGTTGGTAGTCAGAGAGTGGTAGTTGTTCGCCAGTATATTGATTGCGCTGGGTCCATAACTCACGAGCAGAGAGACCATGATAGCGTAGTCGTGAGTTTAGACGGGCAGTGGCAACGGCGAGGTCTGTGACGGAGACAGGACCTCCTCTCGGTTCTTGTCGTAGGAATTCATCTTCCAGTTCTTGTATAGCCTTTTCTGCTACAGGGTTCTTGTTAACGTTTTTAACGCGGCCGATGTCAAGCCACGCGTTAAGGTGCTTTAGACCATCATTGTTGGATAATGATATGAAACCTGGAGCAGGGTCAACACGAATGATTGCTCTAGGACCGTCAATGGGATGGAGTTCTGCGAGTAAACGAGTTAAACCATCGCGTAATGTGTCGTGTTTTTCATCCGGAATAAGGCACGTGGCAGTGTAAGAAGTAGAGCACTCTCTCAACAGCAAAATCAACTGACGCTGGCGTTTGATTACATCAGCTGCAAATGTACTGCCAACTGTATCTGGTGGTTCTTCGGATGACTGACTTACATGTTGACTTGGGATTTTCTTTACGGATGCACATGTATGACAATTAGTAGATACTCTTGCTATGGCATCATTCATATTCAAGGCGTAAAAGTGTCGTTGTGTGACAGTTTTAAGCTGGTAAAGAGACGGGTGTTGTAATCGGATATGGAGCGCCGTGAGTAGGCCATCCAGTACAGAACGTGGGACCACGATAGCCTCGGTGGTGGGTGCAAAGGGTTGACTGCGTTTGACGATAAGTAGACCGTCTTTAGAGATAGAAGAGACATTCAAGTAGCGTTTGACGTCCTTTATGTTGGTTAACTTCTTGGATGGACGTGTACCTTGTTTCAAGTGGGCATGAACTCTGCGAAGATCAGGACACTCGTTCTGCAATGCTCTCCATGTTGATCTTGTTGTGAATGGCAGTGACTTTGTGTTGTCGACAATATCCTGAACAGATATGTCCCGAACGACGGAGTCTTCATTTTCTATGATGAAGGAGCATATCTGGCACGCAGGATCGAGGCAATCTGGTGCGTTTCGAATTGCAAAATCAGAGGGAAGGTTTGCTGTTCCAGCCAGATGCTGAATAGTTACTTGAAATCTGCTGACTGTTGTTAGAAATGATGTTACGCGAGGACTTGCTGAGAATTCGCCACGAGCTAACTTGTCGATGGCCTGTACGCAGGGTTTGCTGTCGGTGAGAACATATGCACGTTGTTCGGACTGAATGATATAAGGGCTGAAATGTTTAACAGCAGCAGCAATACTTAGTGCTTCTATCTCACAGGGCAGCCAGGTAACCTGATGCTTGCGAAGTTTTGCACTGAAGAAGCCCGCGAGGTAGAGATGTTTCTCTCGTAGGACGTATAATGTAGCGCCAAGGCCATGTTTCTTTACTGACCCATCGGTGACTATCCATAGGGTGTCGGTCGGACGAGGTAAAGTGATGGCTTTAGTCGTATTAAGCGCCTGTTGTGCAGTGTGAAATTTGTGGAGAAGATCGTCGTTTAATGTTAGTTTATCTTGTGACTGTAGTCCTGCTATCGAGCTTTCGAGTGGATCAATAAGGGAAGAGCAGTCAGGCAGCACACGGCTAAGTACTTTGTACGACCCAATGAAGGAGCGCATTCCTTTAACTGTTGTCGGTGGTGAACAAGTAGATAGAACAGACACGCGGTGAGGACTGGCAGACAATTGACCTTCAGACCATACCCATCCGAGAATGATGGTAGACTTCGGGCAAATCACTGTTTTGGTAGGAGAGAGCCTGAGGCGACACTTTTCGAGTTGTTCGAGTACTCTTGTCCAAGTACGGAGAAGATCTTCTGGTGTTTCGCCACCACAATATAGGTCGTCTGCAATCTTAGCAACGCATCCTTCTTGGATAAGGTCGCCAAGGACCCTACACATCATCTCTTCTAACGCAGTCTCTGAACCAGGCATTCCCATTGCTGATCGGTTGTAGACGCGGATGCCTCGGAATGGTGTTGCGACGCCACAATACTTCATTGATGACGTTGATAGTGGGATCTGATAGAAGGCACTTGAGAGATCAGATTTGATGAGGTACTTCCAAGGTGCTATTGTGCGAAGTGTGGAATCGACATCAGGCATTAATGACGGTTGAGGCTTACTGTAGCGGCCGACATCTTCGAAAGCGGTCACGAGTCTGTGACCTCCCGACGGCTTCTTCACAAGGAAAGATGGATTTAGGTATTCAACTGACACGCCAGCATCTTCGGGTTTCTTAAACACACCTGCGGTTTCTAACTCATCAAACTTTTCTTGTAGTTCCGCCAATTGGTTTCGGGAATACTGAGGCAGACGCCCTTTTCTTTGTGGTGGTTCTACGGGTCCCATATTAACATGAGCTTGTACCGGTCCAGCCACGCCATTATATCCTGGGATATCTGGCTTGAAGACATCGTCAAACTTCTGTAACGTTTGTTGAAACTTGCTACGGATGTCGTTTGAAAGGAGGTGATCTGGGTCCAGGCTTACGCTTGCTGAGAAAGGTTGGGCAGTGTTGGCCCTCTTTGGTAGAGTTGTTATATCTAAATGTGGTTCTGGAGGTGATTCGTTGATAGTAGTCGTTGGGCGTGCTACACAGATATGTTCATGTTTATGGATTGTATAAGGCTCATCAGTAGTGTTGCTTAGACGAACTTTTCCCCCAACTACATCAGTTATATGTGGTGCGGGCCATGGTGTAGTGATGTCAGGAGTTATCTTTGATGGGATGTTGCCAGACTTTGGTTCGACTGCGATTGGTGCATCCGCTTCGAGTTCTGGGGGGAGATCAACTTCAATGTACTCACCAGGCCAAATGACAGTGGTAGGTGAGGATGATCGCAGAACATATGACTTGGTTGCGCGGATGTTAGACGTGTGGTCGGTATGACTGTTGTTGGTGGAGTACCTGAGTGTTTCTGAGCCGTGGATGGTGATCTGTTGGGTGGCAGGGCGTACAGAGATGTCGTTGGTAGTTAGGAAAGGGATTCCTGCTAACACATCGACGTCTAAATCTTCTACGACGAGAGCGTCAAGTACCAGTTGTTTGTTTGAGCGCGAGAATGACACGTGTACTTCACCAATAACGACGAGTGGAGTTGTTCCATCTGCTTGTAATGCTTTTTGAGAGGATTTTTCGATGTTGAGCCCGAGTGAGCTGGCAAGAGAAGCCTTGATCATGCTGGTTTCTGCACCAGTGTCTAGTGTTAGCTGCACAGGCCTTTGTCTGAAGAATACATTGAGTTGTGGTGATTTTCTGGTGCTGACCCGTCGTGAGATTGCACGAGTATGGGCATGTGTCTCGACATCCCATGTATATTCATCTTGATAGTCGCTGTTGTCCTCATCAAATGCTATTGTAGATCTTGTTTTAGTGAGGTACTGTCGGTCCTCGGTGGGTAGGAATGGGCATTTACTAAGGAAGTGCTGGTCCCCCCGACCTGCCTCTTTACAGAGTGGACATACTTTACGTTTGGAGGTTGGTTGACGGTGTTGTTGTGATTTGAACTTTGAGACAGCGGTACGTAGCACTCTGGAGTCTGCAGCTGAACGTAGCTCATCGAGCAACGAATCCAATGCCTGTGAGATCTCGGGTTTTAAGGAGGCTAGAGTTCTTGATCGTAGTTCGGTACCATATCTCTGTTTTACAAGAGCTGGTAAGTCTGTATGGATTAATCGTAGCCAAGTAAGAACAACCAGGTTTTCGACTGTAGGGGTCAACTCTTCATCTGTGTTAGGTATCTCTCCATGGTGGCGTATGTTGCTATTGGCAACAAGGAGGTTGTCTTCGATAAATGACATCAGGCGCTGAAATAGGTCTTCGGGGCGCTCGTCGAGGCCATGTTTGATAGTATCAAAGTCTAGAAAGTGGGCTCCTGTTGACTGAAACCCAAAATGCATACGAATACTTTGCCATATAGACTGGATTGAAGTTGAATTTCTCACTATGGCATTTCTAGAAATGACAGGACAATAATTAGCGATTTGGCCAAGCATTAGCTCAAGATGGGTAAGCTTTTGTTGTGCTGTACGTCGTTGGGCTTGAGGGATATTTTCATCATCGTCGGTTAAGCCTCTAAGCGGGCCTTGTGATTTTTTTAACCATGTTGTGTTTTCACTTAAAAAGGGTGCAAAATTAGGGTCAAGAGATAAAATATACATTAAATTCTGTCTCCATGCTTCGAATGTGGTTATTGTTTCCGTTTTGGTCAGAGACCACTGCTTTGGTGCCCGTGTGGTTGTCATTTTGTTCCGGTTTTCTTGTTGTAAACTTAGAAATTATACTTATCTTCGCTTGTTCTTCACTACTTTTGATCCAATCGCCGTTAGATTGGCTCGTTACGAGACCTTTGCTTTTAGTTGACTGTATTTGTGTTTGGTAAATCGTGGATTCTTGAATAAGCTGCCACCACGCCAGTTAATATAGCCAACAACGCAACGAAAGAGTGTTTAATATCAACAGAACAAACGTGTTTACATTCACGCAAAAAACAAGATGGCTGACCCCATTATCAGACAGGCGTTCCTGTCGCATGCGCACGCATAATGACTAACTAATGTCCGCAGGCGCTTGGAGCCTGCTGGCGATGGGTATCCCGCTATCTTTTGGCCCTGACATGAATCTGAATTCATTGTGGAAAGTTGTCTTATATTTTAGCAGCTACTTAATTGCATGTAAGGATGCAGCAAGAAAATAATCTCCTGTTTTTTGCCGAATTTTATCTTCGTCATTGATCAAAATGGCGGCTTCACCGAATTCATCGGTTTCGAAACATTAGCCCCCACGTGATTTACCTCATTTTGCACAAAGCATTTTGGAAACCAAATAATAAAAGATGATTATAATTATGCAAGTATAATAAAAAATACATTGTTTCTTTGTTAATTTGCTTGTTTTTTTTTTCTGTTTGTTTGCCTGTCTTTTTCCAATTTAATTTTCTCTTTTATTGGCATATTTAAAAAACTTGATTCTTTTTTATTTTGCTTTTTTTTTCTTACTTTGAGACCAAAAAAAATTAAATGCGCGCGAAGGAAAATGCGCATGCATAAGGTGAAACGATCAATAAATGGTATTCTAAGAAAGAAAATGAGAAAATTGAGTCGCATTCAAAACGGCTACCACCAATTTCAACGATCAAACGACCTGGAATGCTTGTCGTAACTTTTAGGGATAAAAGTCAGCGTTTTAGCCTCACTCCCTTTTCTAGTCTTTGTTTTTAGGGTTAATAAAGAAAATGGCCCATTTAGGTAATCTCGTGATTTTGGTATTATTTAGGGATGAAAATTTGTGAGGCCACGTCGGGTATCTTTTAGGGTTAATCTGACCACAGGCACTAAGCTAATTATCTGTCAATATTTATAAAACTCATTTCAGTGTTAAACTTGAAACTAGAGCCACTGGGTGGCTGAACCGTGCCGATATTAGTGTCTTCGCGCATGCTAGTATGCGTCATGTAGATTCACAGGTCCCCAAAGCTGTAAAATTCTAAAATGAATTTTGGTTTCTCCTTAAATAAATTTAATGGTTTATATAGGTAGAAACAAAAAATTAAAAATCACTTAAAACAGCTTAGACTGTCTTTAGTTAAAAACTTTGCAGAAATAAAGTAAGTTTTAATAAACAAGATGGGCTAAAAATATTTTATTAATTTGTATTTTGAATTTTTTACAACTTTGGGGACCTGTGTTGATTACTAATTTAGAAACTATCTCAGGGTATTATAAAGAAACAAAGATATGTATGTAAATTTAAAAGATTTTATTATTGAAAATCTGTTTTATTTTATTTTTCCAAACAGTAACATACATCAACATTATAACAACAACGAATTCAACTATGATGTTCTTGTAAAATAAACTGTAACTTTTGTTAACGCCTTGTTAAGTAAGTTCATAATTCGTGAAGCAAGAAATTTGCCGTAACGAGACCTCAATTCGCCTCTTTTTGTAGTATCAGCGATGTATACACGGGTAGACAAATCTTCAGCTTTTTCAAACAAACAACATTCGTTTGCTAAACATGTACACACAAAATAATCATTGAACTGCAAAAGAACATGGAGTATAGCGGCTAGACTAACGACAACCATTGACAATATAAAGAGCAAAACATTATGAACAAAACTGTTTAATGGTTAAAATATCAATATACATAAACACAATAAACTTATCGTGAGATAGCAAGGCCAGCTTCGTGGCATAAAATTTGATCTCGACGGTTTGAGAAAGTCCAGCAGTTCATCATGAATGTACGGAGCCTTTTTAGTGCCATCCCCTCCACTATTTTTCTGGCGACTTATTTATGTCGACTTATTTATGACGACTTATTTATGTCGACTTACTTTTTGTACAAGTAAGTTAAAAAAAAGACTAAAGCCTAACAACGGTATAATGGAATGTTGTGATTCCGCTTTACATTTCAAAATACCAAAGACATATGGTAAATGGGCATACTTTTGTCTGTCTTTTAAATAATATTTTATTAGAATAAATTAATTTTTTACTTGATGTCTCAAAAGATGTTTGCACGTAAGGCTCTAAGCTTTCTTACAACAATGTTAATTGAATTGACAATACAAAGGTCACAGTTAAATAGTGCACCACTTGTTATTTTTAATCTTTTTTTCCTTAACAGACCAACAATGATAAAGGACCAACAGAAAAATGTTGCAATTGTGCACAACTGATCCCAATAGTTCAACTCCGCCAACACTTAGATAACTGCCCTGGGGGAAGTAGTGCCGTAACAGTTGATTCATCTGGTGATGAGTCAGAGAAAGAAGGGGAATCATTGATCAAACCTGGTCCAGTTATGCTAGGTTAGTTATACATAGAAAACATCGTTTTTCAATAATAATCTTCTCATCATGTAACACACTCCAGCTAGTTCAGACATGAAAAGCTAAAGTACAACTAAATAATTGTGAATTATGCACATGAAATCTTGAAAGTTTTGATATCTCACTAAAAACTAATTTTCAAATTTTCCAACTAACATCTTGAAAAGGTAAATATCAAGATGCTTAGCCCTTTTCTGTTTTTTTGGTTATGTAATAAATGCTGCAAAACGTTAACGTATCCCTTTAGGAAATAATAATTATTTGCTTATTATTAGCAAAAGAATTCCTTTGTGAGAGGACCTTTTTTAAGTGTGCAAAGCAACATTCTTTCAGTTATCTAAAATGTAAATCACCACTTAAGATAATCAATATATTTTTTTGCTATTTTCACAGCAAAATTAGAAAAGATGAAAGACATTTTCCCACAGATGAAGGAGGTAATCAAACACATTGGTGAAGTCGATGTGGCAATATCAGCAATTTTAAGCAAAGATGAGTAATGGTAATGCAGATTAGAGGTTCTGTTGATACTTTCTTTTGACACCTTAATCATATAAATATCTACTCCATTATTATAGGAGATGCTAAAGTGGATAGTGATGAAAAAGCTCCAGAAACTTTGTTAGAAGCATTAAGAAACATATTAACAAGCACGGATCCTGATGACACAACTTCTATTAAATAACAAGGAAGAATATTGTGCAGAAAACATTTGAATTATTAGAGGAAGAAGTCATTTATATATGTTAACTTTATAGGGGAGGAGGGGATAGATACAGGAGGGCTGATGAGAGAGTTCTTTTCAGACTTCTTTATTGGTCTTACAAATGAAAGTGAAATGTTTCGAGGCAGTAATCCTAATCTTACATTTCGTCATAATTTAGATGCGTTAAGAGTGAAAAAGTTTGAGATCCTAGGTGCATTGGTGGCAGTAGCACTGATAAATGATTGCCCTGGGCCCCATTGTTTTTCGGCTATTCTAGTTAATGCACTATTTGATATAACCTCATCAGAGCCCTCATGTTTGTCTGATGTACCTCAAGAGTGTGAATATCTCCCACAGCTTAAGGAGATTTATGAAAGCAAAGAGGGAGAATCATTTTATCAGTCAGTTAGAACATTTTCTGAGTGTTTTGACACATTATTGTAAGTAGTGTTGCAGAGGAGCTATATAGTTTTCGGAAGGGTCTTGTAAATTTTGGTGTTTTTGATGTGTTATGCAAATTTCCAAATGGAGCATTAAAGCAGTTTGCTCTCACTGAGTTATCTGTGGAGAACGTTAGGAATTATTTTGTACCTCAGTTTTCTGAAACACCTGCTGAACGAGACATGGAAACAGAGGTTGTTTATAATTGGAATCAGTTTCTTAAAGCAACCAGTAAAGCTTCTTTAAAAGCTGAGGTTACTCTACCTAATATGTTAGATGTACCAAAGAAAACAGTTTTAAATTTACAGGATATACTTCAGTTTGGGAGTGGGAGTAGATTTCCTAATTTCAAAGGTATTTTGGCATTTGACCATGACAATACTGGAAGTTCCGGAAGAGTTAAGGCAAACACCTGTGCATTTAAGATAACTATTCCTATGAACAGCAGATATAATTGTATGCTAAACAGTTTTCCGGCAATTTCATGGAAAATATATTTGACACATATGGTTTTGGTTTTGCATAAGAGTTGATATGACAAAACTTCAACACGCCTTCAATGTGCTATTCTCATATTTGTTTCAGTGCAGATCTTTAAATCTTGCTTTTCCTCACTCCATAATGTCAAAAATATAAATGCTACAAATTAGACGTTATAGAAGTTGGCAATATCACAAACCTTCTGAAGTTGTCAGAAAGACGTATTCAATTTGATTGGCAAATTTTTCACTACAAATGATTTACCCAGGAAAACATTTATTTACAAAAGTCAATTTTCCAAAATTATAGGACTGCTTCTATGTCATGACATTTGTATTTTGAAATCTGATTATCATGGGAAATATGGAGTGAGGAAAAAACAAGAATAAAAAAAAAACATTCTTTTATAATCATTTAAAGGATATTGTGCAATGAAGTAAACATTGCTTCTAACAGTATGTTTACTGACTTTAATAATGTCAAGGTTTTAAATGAATGTAACCCAAATATGTTTTGTTACATTTTTGAGATATGTTATATTATTCTAGACAATTCTAGCCAACTTATGTTGATTGTTAATTCAAGTGAATAATAAACAAGCGTTTTGATCTATCTTGTATTTATTTGATTTTTGGAGTCACTTATGATATATAGTTGATATAATGACAAAAATCACATAAAGCTACATGACTATCACATGGCTATAATTGCACATGTGAATACCAATATGCCATGAAATATATTTTAGAACAATATAGATAGATATAGGATCAATTTTTATTACTTCAAAGCACTTACAGGCTGATTTGATTACTTCTGCCCGACTGTAGGAAATACTTTGCTAAAAGATATATATCTATGCCAAAGCAGTCACTGTCCTTTAGTGCTTCAATTAGTGAATTAAAATCCCTCTCTTCCTCATCTGTGATTGCAAATTGTAGTTCTGGAACTTCAACATAATTGGAATGACATTAGGGCAAGTTCAAAATGGTAAAGAAGTGGTAATTGCTTATGACGGAAGGAAGTTGAATAAAGCAGAGTGTAACTATAGTACAACTGAAAGAGAGGCACTCGCATTAGTTTGTGGAATTAAGAAATTTCAACCTTACCTATATGGTCGCAAATTTAAAGTTATTACAGATCATAATTCACTTAAATAGTTTGTCAAGACGCCCATATGATGTATGTAATTTGTCACTTGACCAAGCTGAAGAAAGTGAAATTAAACAAAAACAGAGACGAGATCCTAAATTAGCAGAAATAATCAATCTTCTTGAGCATGACGAATTACCAGAAGATGATCAGAAGGCTAGAAAGTTGTTGTTACTTAAAAATCACTTTTATGTTGGAACTGATGACCTTTTGTACCATATAAAGCATAACATTAAGAAGCATAAGTGTAGAACTCAAGAGTGTTATTCTCAACTCGTTTTGCCTGACTCAATGAAATTCGAAGTTTTGTCTAATGTACATGACCATGTGTCTGGAGGTCATTTTGGTGTTCATAAAACCTTTCATAAAATTAACGAGCGTTATTGGTGGGACGGTATGTTTAAAGATGTTGAACATTGGTGTAATTCATGTGTGGACTGTGCAACTAGGAAAACACCTAGGAATAGAAAAAGAGCACCACTTTTACCACTACCTGTAGAAAATGCTTTCGATCGTATTGCAATAGACGCGCTAGGACCTTTCCCAGAAAGTAATAACGGCAATCGCTATATTCTTGTAATAACGGATTACCTAACACGTTGGCCCGAAGCGTTTGCAGTGAAAAGTATTGATGCAAGTGTAGTAGCAAAAATATTAGTTAATGAGATAATTTCTAGATATTCGTGCCCAAAACAGTTACTTTCAGATAGAGGAACTAATTTCCTTTCTAAAATAGTTTCCGAAGTTTGTAAGATTTTTCAAATTCATAAAGTTAATACTTCAAGCTATCATCCACAAACCGACGGATTAGTAGAAAGATTTAATTCAACTCTATGTCAATCATTGTCAATGTTTGTTTCTAAAGATCAGAAGGATTGGGATGAATATATACCACTTATTTTATTTGCATATCGTACATCTATCTGTGAAACTACAGGAGATAGTCCATTTTATATCATGTTTGGTCGAGAACCGAGACTTCCTATAGATACTAAGTTGCTTCAATTAAGAGAACAGTCTACTTCGATATCAGAACATCGAAAGAGAATCGTCGAAAAACTTGAAATTGCTCAAAAATTAGCAAAAGAAAACATTCAAAGAGCTCAACAAACAATGAAAAACTATTATGATAAGAAATCTAAGGACACTAATTTTGAACTAGGTGATCGTGTGTGGGTTTTCACCCCTAAAACAGCAAAAGGTCTTAGTAAAAAACTTTTGCATAATTGGCACGGACCTTATCGTATAGTAGAAAAGCTTTCACCAGTTCACTTCTATCTAAGAACTAAGAATAACAAGAAAGTAGATTTTGCTGTCCACGCAAATAGAATGAAGCACTTTGTCGATCCTGACAAACGACCAATTCAGCCCGATATCGATTGTGATAATAACGATAACTATTTGTCCGAAGTAGACATTCCCGAGGACAGTTTTGAAAGTAATGTCAATGAAAACGAAGTCATCCCAATTGATAACGAAACTGTGTTCGAGGTAGAGAAAATTTTGAAGACTAGAACACGAAATAAAAGAAAAGAATTTTTGATCCGATGGAAAGGGTTCACTAGGATCTCCGACTCCTGGGAACCCGAGGAAAATATCAATCAACAACTAGTAAAAGACTTCCTATCAAAACATCAAAATAAGTAAAGTAAACAGGTTTGTTTTTCAGTTTCTTCTTCTTTGATAATGCATTACTCGCAACAGTTAACTAGAGCTATAAACGAAAAAGTTGTTTACCTTTTTAAAATTGTAGATTCTCTAAGCACAAAGTTGAATGTTTTGTCTGACGATCTAAAGAGTGTGGATAATACCTTTTCTAGTTGGTCAAAAAAATTAAACAAATTTGCAAATACCGTGAGATGTCATGAAAGTCTGATGATGGAGTTTTTGAGTAAATATTCAGCAGAGATTATCAGAGCCTTCTTTTCCTTTTCAAAATTAACAGAAATTCAAGATATTGTAAGACAATTGGTTAAAACCAACGAAATAACGTTGATAGGACTTTCAGATTTACCTAATTTTGTTTCTTCACAAATCCTGTCTGGACTGAAATCAGAAAAATCAAATGATTTACTAGTTGAATGCTTGAAATCAGGACTAGAAATTCTCGCAGGACCTTTAGTTGATGTTGAACAAAATAATGAAAATTTAGATGCTCATGTTTTGCTTGTTATTCCTAAGTTAACTGACAAAAATATGTTTTGTGTTGTGGAAACACTGTCTCCCATAATATTTAATATTTCAAATAAGTGTTTTGAAGGACCTGTACGTCAAAACAATTTAGTGCTAATTTCATGTCCAAACATTAAAAAGGTTGCGAATAGAAACGTACTTGAAAATTGTTTTAAAAATGAACAAGGGTTTTTATGTCACAAAGATATTTTGTCTAGTTTCAATGAAGTTGATTGGTTGGGTTTTCCCTGGGTTGATGCTTCCAGAGTGTCGTTTACTAGAAGACATCAAGAAACATCCTGTGACAATCTACAACCATTGATACATATTGGAGGAAGATACTTCTTGTCTACAACAACTGGAACATTGAACACTAACACAGGAACATTGAACATTTATCCTTTAACCATATATCATTTTCCATGCAATGTAACCTTTCATGGTATGCAGTCCTCGTTGTCTTCTTGTCCAACAGAGCTCGCAGTCTCAATTCCATTGTTTGATGAAACCAACATACGATATGTCAATAGGTCGTATCGTTTACGACAAGAAAATCTACTGAATAGAGTTGAGAGGCAAGTTCTAAGTCTAAAGTAACTTTTCCACTGACGTGAAGTAAATGTCCTCCAACAGTTTTATTATTAGTAACATCAGACTCAGAAACAACAAGTCCTTTTGATTTTAAATGTTTATCCCAGAATGAACTACTCAAAACGCTTAATGCAGCTCCAGAGTCAACAAGTAACGGAATTTCGATATCAACTATTTTACCGTTGATAATTAAACTATTATTCTCTTGAAAGTGCACAATATTAATCTCTGAATTTGAATCTGAAGATTTTGTTTCCTCATTTTGCTCTATAAAGTCATTGCACTCATTATTATTTTCGTTTGCGACGTCATAGCATTCATCATTTAAATTTATATTTTGTGGATTGACGTCTGAACTGTTTTCATATAAGCCACTTACTACTTGAGATTCAGTTTCATGTTTTGTTTCATGTTCAATTTTGTTTACATGTTTCGTTTCATTTTTATCGTAAGTGGAATCTTTGTTTTGAGTGCACTCTGTTTGTTTGTGAAATGTATCTGTAATATAATCCGAAATTCCTTCATTTTCGGAACGTGATTTGTCTGGAGCGTTTTCAGTCTTTTTAGTTCTGGAATCTGGGCTTTTATTTAACAAAAAGAACTCTTCAACTTCTTCTAAAACTTTGTCCTGATAATAATCTTGGATTTCTTTCTTCAAAATTAAGGTATTGCTTTCGTAATCAACATCGAAGTAAACATCAGTATCGAAATAGTCATAATCAGTGTCGAAATAGTCGTCAGCCATATTATCAAAATTAGTATCAAAGTAAATATCATTGTCTGAATAGTCGTCAACAATAGCTTGTCTATTATTGGTTGAAAGGGCCCCTACTACATTTAATGAATTTTGCGATGCAATAGGGGCGAAAATCAGTTTCCCGACTGCCACCTAGATTGCCTAGTAAACTGAGTATTGTTTCTGCTTCTAAACGTTTGAGCCTGAGCGCGCGGACCTCTATCGTCCCGATTGACTCTATTTGCCGGTAGAACTCTACAATTGAAATACGTATGGCCAATTCTACCGCAGTTATTGCAAATTGGGGCGCCTCGCGCTGTGCGTTGAGAGCGGTAATTTTCGCTTCGTCTAGGCCAGTTTTCATTTCTAGGCAAAGCCTTTTGAATTTCTTCTCGGATTATTTTTCTCATGTCCTGACTTTGCTGGTTTTGGCTCTGATTTTGACCCCTGTTACTGCGCTCTGCTGGTATATTAGGACGAGGTGAACTAAAAGCAGCAACTGTAGGTTTGCTAGGAACTAATAATTTCTTAATTTGCTCTGTTACAGCTTAGCTAATTTCTTTATAATATTATATAATTTCTATATAATCGCTTGAAGCACTCAAACTGAGATTACAAGCACCTTCTTTTGGCGTAGAACGTAAAAATGCCTTTGCCATTTTAATTGTAATTGGCATAATTTTCAATGATCGAAAGGTATTCTTAATTTTTTTTTTAAAGTACTAATTTTGTTCTTAAGAAAATATTGCAAATAGAAACGTAGAAAATGAACAAGGTTTGTGAAAATTGTAAAAAAAGTTAAAAATTAAAGCAAATGAGTTGGGTCCCCTGAACCGATACAAACAGACTGACGCTTACCAATGAAGAATACGGGTTTCTCCACCAAATGTTGGGTACGGGATCTCACCAATCGTTACACAGGTTCAAGACTTTGAATATGTAGATCTTTAATCCAACGACTTGTTCCAACTTACGGGGACTTTTCCAACTTACGGGGACTTTTTCCAACTACTGAGCGTCCTGATCAACTCCCTTTTATATGTAAACACCGTGGGTAAATTCCGTGGGAAAATACATAAAAAGGTGTAAGTATCTAAATATTGATAGTTGATCAAGAGGCTCTGAGAGTAGGAAAACCCTTACATACTTCATAGATATAAGATATATGATAAATGATTAAATACAATAATATTTGTTAACTATTTTTAGGGAATAGCAATTTAAGCTTTACAACAGTGGATTCAATGAGTACTGGTCCATCCCAATCAATACAATTTGTTTCTAGTTCTTCCTAAAGAAAAAATATTGACATTTTGAATTCCTTCTCTGAAGTACAGAAATAATAGAAATTACATGAGGTTATTATAATCGTATTAGTAATATTGCTGTACATTAGAAAAAGGTTTATTGGCAGTCTATATAAAGTGTGAAGTGTGTAATGATGGTCCTTGACAAATGAATCACAATGATGTTTTGTTAATAAGGGTATATCAACTTCAGTTTGCCAATTCGAATGCAATAATAGAACATGGTTTTCAGCCAATGAAAACGTTCATGGTATATGAAGTATATAATAATATCAAATATTAAGTCAGACTGGCTTTTACATGCAATGGGTGGATCTTTGTTTACATTGCGTAGTTCATTAGAATAGCTCAAAAAGGAGAAACTAAACAAAACTTAGATCAAAAACTACTAAGAACTGATTCATCCAACCTTTCTAACTTCAAAATTATTTAGTGGCAAAAGTGCTAATCAGCCTTTGTCTTTGCAAAATATAGCATATTAAGATTTCTTTTTTCTTTTTTTATTCCGAAATATGGCACAACTACCAACAGAATCTATCGACCAGTATGTTACAAGGCTTCGACAGAGAGCGGATTACTGTCAGTTTGAAAACAAAGTAGATGAAAACATACGAGATCAAGTGATAGAAAAGTGTTTATCCAACCGTCTTCGAGCAAAACTATTAGAGAAAGGCGCCGGACTTACACTAGCACAACTTCAATCAATGGCACGAGCTATGGAAGCAAGCACAATCCAAGCTGAAAGTATTGCTAGCTCTAACACAACTCAAGAAGTAAATAGAATCCACTCTAAGCGCGAAAGGCCTAAACAGCACAGAAATCGAGACACGAAGGATGAAAAGAGATGCTACAGATGTGATAACTTGGGTCATCTAAGTTCAGACAAGAAATGTCCAGCTAGAGGAAAAAAATGTAACAAATGTCATGGTGTAGGACATTTTGCAAAGTGTTGCAAAAGTAAGAAGAAACCCGGCGAACAGGCAGCTAATTTTGTTGAAACTGAAGAGGAGTTTGCATTTGTTGTGACAGGAAAAATTGAGCCCGAGATAATGCTGAATGTTGGAGGCGTACCAAATATCAAGTTTATAATCGATTCCGGAGCAAGTTGTAATGTGATCGACCGACAGTTATGGGAGACGCTCAAAACGAATAAAGTAAAATGTGAATCACAGAAATGTCACAAGAAATTGTTTACATATGGTAGTATAGAACCACTTAAGATAGCAGGAACCTTCACAGCGTGCATCCAACTCGGAAAACAAACCCAGAATGCAGAGTTCACTGTTATTGAAGGTAAAGGCCAAGCTCTTTTAGGCAGAGACACAGCAACCCAACTCGGTGTTCTAAAGATTACAGACCCGGCTAGTCCTAGTGCCAATCTGGTAGAAGAGAAAACCACTTGTGACAGGTTATTTGAAACCTATGAACAGTGTTTTCATGGAATTGGAAAACTGAATGATTTTCAACTAGAGATACCAATAGATGAGACCATCAAACCTGTGGCTCAGCAACCGAGACGAATACCTTTAAGCCAGAGAGCAAAGCTAGCAAAGAAACTTGACGAGTTAGAGAAGCTAGACATAATTGAAAAGGCTGAGGGGCCAACACCGTGGGTTTCACCAGTTGTAATAGTGCCCAAAAAGAATGATGAAATACGTCTCTGCGTTGACATGCGTACAGCCAATGAAGCAGTGATCAGAGAACGCCATCCAATACCTACAGTAGACGAGGTATTGCAAGAGTTAAACCAAAGCCAAGTTTTCAGTAAATTAGACGTGAAATGGGCCTTCCACCAAATTGAGCTATCAGAAGAATCCAGAACGATTACAACATTTGCGACACATCAAGGTTTATACCGTTACAAAAGGCTCATGTTTGGAATAAGCTGTGCACCTGAAATGTATCAAAGAGTTATGCAACAAGTCCTTCAAGATTGTGATGGTGCTACAAATCTTTATGATTATATAGTTGTACATGGCTCCAGTCGAGAAGAGCATGATAAACGCCTTGAAATCGTCTTGCAGAGGATCCAGGATAAAGGATTAACTCTCAACAAGGAGAAGTGTAAATTCCACATGTCCGAACTAGAGTTCATGGGACACTTACTATCTGCGAGAGGGATTGGACCAACTAAGTCTAAAGTTGACGCAGTCACTAATGCAAGAAGACCAGAATCAGCATCAGAGATTAGAAGTTTTCTTGGTCTTGTTAATTTCTGCAGCAAGTTTATACCTGATTTAGCCACTGTTGCCGAACCTCTTCGTAGACTGACAAGAAAGAATGAACCATTCGTGTGGAAAGATGAACAAGAACACTCTTTTAATGAGCTAAAAGAGAGACTAACAAAGTCTGAGACTCTGGGCTACTTTGATCTTAGTGCAAAGACAGCTATTATTGCAGACGCAAACCCAGTTGGCTTGGGTGCTGTGCTGGTACAAACACAAAATGGTGAGTCAAGAGTAATCTGTTATGCTAGTAGAAGTTTATCTGAAGTTGAAAGGCGATATTCACAGACTGAAAAAGAGGTTCTTGCTCTCGTTTGGGCCTGTGAACGTTTTCATATGTATATCTATGGTATTAACTTTGAATTTTTGACTGATCACAAGCCTTTAGAATTTATTTACTCTAGGAAGTCAAACCCTTGTGCGAGAGTAAACCGATGGGTGCTGAGATTGCAACCGTACGACTTTGTTGTTAAGCACATTCCTGGTAAGACAAATATTGCCGATGTTTTGTCTCGCCTTACCTCTGATGTTCAGGAATCAGATGACAGTGCAGAGGATTACGTTCACTATATCGCAAAAAGTGCCAAACCCAGAGCAATGTCTACAAGAGAAATAGAGGAAGCTTCTGCGACTGACGAGGAACTGTGTAATTTGAGGAAGTGTTATAGAGACCAAAAATGGAACAATTTGCAGAACAAAAGGTACTTACTAGTTAAAAATGAGTATCTGTTGTGGGAAAGCTTGTACTGCGAGGTACAAGGATCATTATGCCAACTAGTCTTAGAGAAAAGACATTACATATAGCTCATGAGGGACACCCCGGTATTGTTGCTATGAAACGTCTCTTACGCACTAAAGTATGGTGGCCTGGACTGGATAAGGAGGCCCAGGAACTATGTAAAACATGCCATCCTTGCCAAGTTGTCGGTGCACCAAACCCACCAGAGCCAATTAAACCAACTGAACTCCCTACAGGACCATGGCAGCACATAGCCATAGATATTATGACGCCTAGCTTACCTACAGGAGATCATGTATTTGCAGTTGTAGATTACTATAGTCGTTATGTTGAAATACAAGTTATGAAATCAACTACCACAGATTAGATAATTGCAAGTCTTAAACGTATGTTCTTAACTCATGGTCTACCAGTCAGTATTGCTTCTGACAATGGCCCACAATTTATCAGTGAAGAATTTAAACTGTTTCTAGAAGAAGAAGGGATTATTCATCGCAGAAAGACACCTTTGTGGCCACAGGCGAATGGCGAAATTGAACGACAAAACCGTTCGCTACTGAAGCGTATCAGGATTGCACAAATCGAGAATAAGGACTGGAAAGAGGAACTTGGAGCATACTTGACAATGTATAGGACAACACCTCACAGCACGACAGGGGTAAGTCCAGCAGAACTGATGTTTGGTCGTAAATTGCGTACACGGTTACCAAGCATTGAGGAGAATATACTAGATGATCTAGAGGTTAGAGATAAAGATAATGAGGCTAAAGAGAAAGGGAAGATCTATATTGATAACAAGCGACAGGCAAAGATCAGTGACATCAAGGAAGGTGATAGGGTACTATTGAAACAGAGATCGTTGAACAAAATGACTCCACCATTTGAACCACAACCATATCACGTAGTGTCAAAGAATGGAAGCAATGTCACTATTGAGTCTTCAGGTGGTGTACAATACCAAAGAAATTCATCACACCTTAAGGTTTTCAATGAACCTAAGTTACCCGAAACTGTGTGTGAACACCTGATAGATGTTGAGAAACCTCCTGATGACACTGAGTCACCTGAAATATTGCCAACACCTCAAACAGAGTTAGATGTACCTACGAGACCAACAAGGTCCAGGACGATGCCTGCAAGATATAAGGACTTTGAGCTATACAAGTAACGGATCAGGACTAACATATTGAACAATACTAAGGACACATTTTGAGTTTGTTAGTGTTTATGACAATTTATATGGACACTTAATTGATTGTTTAACTTGATCCACATTAGTGATCTTTGTAATTCTTGTTTTGTATTTATGCTACTTACTATCTGAAAAGAGGAGGGATTGTAGTGTACTGGGATACCTGTGGTAACTACGGGTTACCTGTGTAATATGCTAATCATGTTGTGTGTGTTGAATAAAAGATGGCGACCAGATAGCGTAACGATTCAGTGTGTGTTACCATCCGTTTTAATCCGTACTAATCCGTAGAGATAGTACAGAAGAGAAAAAAGCAAGTAGAAAGGGGAGGATTTCAATGGAGAGACATGTTGAAAAACCTGGTCTATTTCTTCTAAACTGTGCGCCGTGGTAGTTGACGAAGCACATGTAATCAAACAATGGTACAAAGAACAAGCTCGCGCCTTTTAGGGAGTGCTACTCTCGACTTCACGAGTTCAGGGCAATAATATCTGCCTTGACTGCTACTGCATCTACAGCGACTAAGAACACCATCTTCACTGTGTTGATGATAAGGCATCCGAAGGTTATATTTGAAAGCCCAAACAAAGGCAATATAGCATATTCGGTCGAGTATATGAGCAACGACTACGAATTGGAATACTACTTGGAATGGCTAGCAGACGAGTTGAAGGAGAAAAAAGAAAAATGTGAAAGAACAATTATTTATTGTCAGACAATAAAGCAATGTAGTCTTCTCTATGCCACAATGAAAGGAATGCACGGCAAAGAACTTACCTGGTACATGGCGATATGAAAACTGCATTTTTTGCAATGCTACATTCGTGCACTCCACTGGCAAATAAAGAATGTATTTTGTCATCATTTTCACAGGCCAATGGTACGTTAAGAGTGCTTATAGCTACCATTGCTTTTGGCATGGGGGTGGACTGTAAATGCGTCTCAAGAGTGATTCACTTTGGACCATCAAAAAACATAGAGAGCTATACTCAAGAAACAGGGCGTGCAGGAAGAGATGGGGGCAATCTACAGCACACCTGTTGTATAATGGAATTCTGCTGGCCCAAGTACAATCAGACATGAAGTCATATGTTTTAAATGAGCATTGTCGACGTGCTGCAAACTTACACAAGTTCTTTTGGTTTGGCTGGTGAGAGCAGGAATGACTGGCGGGGGATCATGAGCTTGTTCATGTCGTTTTCTACTTTTTCCATCATAAGCGAAGGATTTGTGGCACCCTGGGAATCTGCAAGGAAATCTTCCATCCTCAGTTTACTGTTGGTTATTTACCATATCTTCTAGTTCTTGTTCTAAGAGAACACTCCTGACTAGCTGATCTACATGACTGCGCTGAAATATGAATTCATCTACTATAACTGTAGAGACTTCAATCAAGTAATTATGCTTTTGTGACTTAGTGGCTGTTATGGATATTTTGAAGGAGTTGCAGATTTTGACTCTAATCCAAGCAATTTCATGGCAGTTGTATCAACCATAAATGTAATACCAACCATAAATGTAATACTAACCATAAATGTAATACTAACCATAAATGTAATAACGGACTCAATCGTCTTTTTAATATGTACATGTTTTGAAAATCTTGTACTTTTGTCACACTAAGCGTGGTTCTAGCCCAAACAGTCCATCTTAGCAAGTACAGTTCTGTTTGCACAAGTAACTTTCATCTTGCATAACCTTGCCATGTTGACCTATAGATATCACCACAAAGTAAATTGTTATTCTTTTGGGAAAAAAATATTTGTCTCAATATTGAATAAGGACAAAAAAGTGTGGAATAAATAAAATAACATTGATAATGAGTATTACAAACAAAAATAGAGTGACCGGATAAACAATTTCACAGTAAAGGTATCCCACTAAACCCATGAACAATTTAGAAATAAATAGTAAAATGTTATATTACTTATGTCTCACAGATGTATTGTTAGCACTCTAGGACTCTAAAGCTAATAACAACAACTTTGTTATTTTAAGATTATGACTCATCAACCATAGTTAAAAATATCAGATTTACTCCGAGCTTTCGACCTTACCGGTCATCTTCAGGGAATGAAAACGTTACAATCATAATAAACGCAATCAAACTAAAGTAACAATTAGCGCGCGCTACACTATAGAGACAAGAGCATTGAAAACAAGAAGAAAAGAACATGAGGCAGCAGTGCGACTCTTGAAAACAGAAAAATCGGCACTTGCCATGCTATTGATTGGGCAAGCACTAGTATCGTGCAAAGTGAACCTAAGTACCATCAGAGAAAGTGGTGGGAAGCTTGTTCTATAGCTAAGGACAAAGACACTTTATTCAATAGGGACAATGGTAGAATTTTACCAGAAAACTATTTATGTTTGTTAAATCACTAATTATTCTTGTTTTTTCACCTTAGCTCTATTTAATTGTAACAGCGCGAGCAATTGTCTCTGTAGTGTAGCGCGCGCTAATTGGTACTTTAGTTTGATTGCGTTTATTATGATTGTAACGTTTTCATTCCCTGAAGATGACCGGTAAGGTCGAAAGCTCGGAGTAAATGTGATATTTTTAACTATGGTTGATGAGTCATAATCTTAAAATAATGAATACTACAGCCAACAAAGAACTTTTAAATTTAACAACTTTGTTGTTATCACTGTATATGATTATAATAATGATGGTAATAACAATTAAGTATGGTTATCAATTAATTTCAAGAAATAAAACAGCATTTAGCGATAATAACAATGTACCTCGATCGATCTGCTCTTGAGGAGAATTCCCACATAGCCAGGAATTGCAGACATTGAGCCCGCGAACGCAAAGCGGAGTTCCCCAATCGAACTACTTTGATATTACATTAAAAAATATATAAAATGTATGGGAGACGACTAAATTCATGTAAAACCTTGGGGATAATTTTTTTTTCATTTTGCCAAGTTTTTATTGAATTCTATATCTAATTGCTATTTCACACAAACTATAAAAAAGTCAAACTTCATGGATTTACTTTTCCTTTCCATGTCATTAATTTTGCCATTCGCTATCGCCGATCTTCCTAACATCTACCTTAGAATAGCCAGAAGTACCCTTACTTTTTCACTTGGTTCCAAAAAATCGTTGACTAATTTTTAATTTGCCAAGTTCGATCTAAGTAGAGTAATGTTTCCTTTATTCGCTTTCGAAGAAATTTGAAATCTTCAGCATTGACAAAGTTTTCCATTTTGCAGTCGACGTTTTTCATTTTTCTCAATACCTTAGTTATATGTTGAGGAGGATAACTAAGTGATTTTCATTAACTGTTCATCGTTAATCGCCAAAAAGCTCATCAATTTTCACATGTAAACATCAATCAAACTGATCAGTCGATGAGTCTGAACGTCGCGATTCTCTTCTATAATGTCACTTTTCCGCTGAAATTTCGGTCCTCTGTTCTGATCAAAATAATTTAGAGTGAAAAAGTTTTTTTCTATCACAAAAACTCACAACTGTTCAACCGAACGGCGTAGCATAAAGTGCTATATTTGCATTTCCATCCTCTCGATCCGGCTTTGTAAGAGCCGACTCTTTGAACAGTACTTTGTTGACAAGCATCTTGTATAAAAAGTTTTGTTTGTGCATAGTTAATAAGTCTGCAATAATCCTACAGGTCCTTGTGTTATTATTTATCTTGAATTTCCATACAATGAAGTTGATAAACGAAATTATAGAGTGACGGCATGGTTATTTTCATCGGCGATCGTGTGTGTTCATTTTGCTCACCTCTTTTCGATTGCAAATGTCTGTTGTTAAGTACTTTTGTTCGCCGTCGACCTTTTTACTTTTAAAAGTAGATTAGACGATAAGCAATAATTGAAAAGCGACACGAAGAATCCATGAAAAATCCAGCCTCTTTTACCAACTCGCAAACTTGTAAAAGTAAACCGGTTCTGTAGTTTTTCATGCCGATCAAGTTTTCACTATTTTTGTTTGTTTTTTGTAATATCTTCATCTTTGTTGAAAAATACTTTTTTCGAGTTTTGTTTAATTTAGCACTGGATACTCTACGATTTTTTCAGTAAATCTCCAATAACTTATTCTAAATTGATGTCCGCACGCGTAGAGATTTTCTCATTTTACGCGCCAAAGTGAAATCTCGATGGGCACGGACGGATTACGGACGCGCGGAGTGGCCTGGGTCGAACCATCAAAAATCAACTCGATGGTTATATTTTCTAAAGTATGGTGCTCCGCTTGCGCGGGCCTTCGGCCCGCGCGGAGCTCCGCTATTAATGCAAAACCTTTGACTACATGCTGTGTAAAAAATAGAAATATATATATCAAAATGACTCAAGAAATTATGGAATGCCTTTCCTGATGTTTTGCTATTAAAGCACTGATGCTAGGGGACAAAATATAATTGAAAGTACTTTCTTCTCAATTTTTGATGTATATGAAAATTGGTCAAAGCAATCAAAGGTTTTGCATTTTGCAGTATAACATATTATAATATAAAAATTAGGTAAACCTAATGGCGGACCTCCGATTAAGAGCCTCGTTTAAAAAAATGAATTAATCATTCATTCATTCATTCATTCATTCGTTCATTCATTATCAATTATTAAATCATTGATCAATTTTTTGCTAAAAAAAAGCAAACAAACAAACAAATGAATGAATGAATAAACAATACATATAAATAACCATCAAAAGAGAATAACATAGCAAACTAATGAGCAATTCAAATGATTAAATGAATGAGTGAAAGATTTAAAAGAGCGAGGGATAAATAATCAAATAACCGCTCTATTGAAATATTCAAATATTTGTTCATGCGACAATTTATTTACTTATGTACTTTTATTTCAATAAGAATTTTTAAAATTTTAACTTGAAGGAGTATACTGACGAATACCTCTACAAGCGTTTTATTACAATGTAAATTAAAAAAAAAAAAAAAAAAAAACAATTCCAAAAATCAAATTAAAAAAAATTAGTTATGAAATGTTTCTGTCATCCGTCGATGGAGAAAAATCTAACGACCCAGAAAAGTAAATAAATTTGTAGGAATAACTGCTTTCATGCTAATGGTATAGTTAAGAAAACAATTAAATTAAAAGAACGTTTGGTAAAAATGTAAACATATTACCTTAGTTATGTTGAGGAGGATAACTAAATAAAGGTATTTTCATTAACTGTTCATCGTTAATCGCCAAAAAGCTCATCAATTTTCACATGTAAACACCAATCAAACTGATCAGTCGATGAGTCGCGATTCTCTTCTATATTGTCACTTTTCCGCTGAAATTTTGGTCCTCAGTTCTGATCAAAATAACTAACAGTGAAAAAGTCTACCACAAAAGCTCGCAAAGTTCAACCGAACAGCGTAGCATAAATTTGCATTTCCCTCCTCTCGAACCGGCAGTACTTTGTTGACAAGCATCTTGTATGAAAATTTAATTTTTGTTGTGCATAGTTAATAAGTCTGCAATAATCCTACAGGTCATTGTGTTATTATTTATCTTGAATTTCCATACAATGAAGTTGATGAACGAACATACAGAGTGACGGCATGGTTATTTTCATCGGCGATCGTGTGTGTTCATCTTGCTCACCTATTTTCGATTGCAAATGTCTGTTTTTAAATACTTTTGTTCGCCGTCCACCTTTTTACTTCTACGAAGAATCCATGAAAAATCCAGCCTCTTTTACCAACTCGCAAACTTGTAAAAGTAAACCGGTTCTGTAGTTTTTCATGCCGATCAGGTTTTCACTGTTTTTTTTTTTTTGTTGTTGTTGTTTTGTTTTTTGTTGTTGTAATATCTTCATCTTTGTTGAAAAATACTTTTTTCGAGTTTTGTTTAATTTAGCACTGGATACTCTACGATTTTTTCAGTAAATCTCCAATAACTTCTGCTAATGATAAAGTTATTCCAAATTGAAGTGTGTCCGCACGCGTCGAGATTTTCTCATTTTACGCGCCAAAATGAAATCTCGATGGGCACGGACGGATTACGGACGCGCGGAGTGGCCTGGGTCGAACCATCAAAAATCAACTCGATGGTTATATTTTCTTAATTATGGTGCTCCGCTTGCGCGGGCCTTCGGCCCGCGCGGAGCTCCGCTATAACTAAATGTATTTGTTTATGATATGTATTGTACAGATGTTTTAACCAAAAATGTTGTTACTGAAGTGTTGGACTGGGACTTCCAAAATAACTTTGACACGCTACCCAACCAAAAACCCACAACACACACAGAGGCACTACTGGAAGCGATCAGAAGTTTAGGAATTAGCTTTAATATTTGGGGAAATAAAGATGCGAATTGAAAAGGGAGTGGTACACATGACTTCATTAGCTTGATTGACCCCGACAAAAAGAATCTCCTAAAAGGTCTACCATCTAAGCTGAGAGATATACTTAGACCAGAGACAAGTATACTATTGTACAACTATGGAAGGTAAGAATGAACCATAACATGCTTTATTTCATACATAGCTTTTCACAAAAACTGTATGTTATATTTTTGTAGGATTTTGATTAGCTGTATCAGTTGCTAGGGCAAATAAACCCATCACAAGAACAAGTTTCAGAATATAGTCAAATAGTTGTTTCTTCCACGTTTTATTTTGAGCCAAGCTTTCGCGCTAATTGCGCATCTTCAGGGCAAAATGAATGTGTTAACAATTTGTTACAACTACATAGTGTAAGAACGCGTTATTTTACAAACAACCAATAGATTTAAAAGGAGGATGCGAAAGCAATCCAAAGTAAACGGAATTACATGCGCGCGCACAGTTATGATCGAAAAATAGAAATAAACAACAATTAAGTTGAATTAATAGCGGAGCTCCGCGCGGGCCGAAGGCCCGCGCAAGCGGAGCACCATAATTAAGAAAATATGGTAAACCATCGAGCTGAGTTTTCGTCGACAGACACAGGAAGCCCGCGCGACCGTAATACGTCCTTCCGTCCGGCGTCCGTGCCCATAAGCGCGAGGTCGCTGACCATTTTTAGTGGGCGCCAAAACTTTGACAAAATTTACTGATCTCCACACATCAAAATTCACAATCGATTTTTTACAGTTTACTGACTGAAACTTTCTACAAATGTATTTCTAAAATGGACAAAGAACAAAAAATAGTCAAGCTAAGCTGCCGGCTAAAAGAGTTTTGACTGAGAAAGAAAAACAAAGACGCGTACGCCGAATTTGCAAAAAGAAAAAGAACTACGATTCAACGAAGAAAAGCTTCCGTGCCGATGTTTTTAACTAGTCAAAATTAATGTGAAGTCATTTTACAAGTTATATTTTCTGGAAGAGTTTATTTGGCGAGTTTGCAAGATCCTGGTAAACACGGATATATTCTTCGGGTACGTGGATTCTTCGTGGTGTTTTCCAATCATTACTCATCGACTAATCTACTCTTAGAAGTAAAATCGACGGCGACCAAAATTTCAAAAAAAAAACCGTCTATTTGCGGCCATTATATTCAAAGGAAGAGGTGAAAAGCAAAATGAACACGCGATCACGAAGATGACTTCACTCTGTTCATTCCTCAATTTTTTCGGGCAATTCAGAACACGGAGAGCTTTAGGATCAATGCAGATTTATCAACTATTCAAAACAAAAAATAACTTTTCATACACGATGTATAAAAGTAGAACTTCCAGTTCAGGGAGTGGATTGAAATGCAAATTTAGCACAATGTGTGATCGAGCAACTCGAGCTAGCCATACTACGCCGGCCGTTCTGTTGAACTGTGTAAACTTTTTAGAGGCGGTGAAAATGTTTTTTTCACTTTTAAAATTCTGAAAACATGAACAAGCTTATTGTAATCAGATTGCCACTTTTAAAATCCAAAAAACATGAACAAGCTTATTGTAAACAGAACTGAGGACAAAAAGTTCAGTGGAAAAGTGACAGTACAGGACAAGAAACGTGGCACCGGTATGTTTACATTTTTTGACGATCTTTAATGGATTTCTTTTTTTACCATCCATATGAAAGCAGTTTGCAATAATTATATTTACTAGTTTTTGTAAGATATTTATCCATTGTTATGTGTGTGTGTTTTTTATTTTGATTCTTGTTATCTTTGATTTGTTATTGAAAATAAAACGCTTGTATGAATTCGTGATTGTACTAGCTATTTTTTAGCGAGTTTATACGCAGTATTCACATTTGATAATTAAAAATTCACAACCGTTTTAGATAGCTAGATTACCAATAAGTAATTCATTACACATTTCACCAGAAAAGTGAAATTTTTGTCGATTGTTATAACATTTTTTTTTCAAATGTGAAAGAGCGTAAAGCGAGAAGCGCGAGGGGATTTGTTTACAACTCAAAGAAGCCAAGTTTGTGCTTTTCTAACTTCTCATTGGACAATCAATTTTAATTGACAAGTGCTATTTTTACCATGCATTACAAAATATTTTTCGCATTTTTGCGTATAATAAAATGTTGTCGCATGCATAAAGCTTTGTGTATTTCAATTGATTATATCATTATTTGGTCATGAATAGAAAATAACATAGCAAAAAAAAAAAAAAAAAAAAAAAAATTCAAGAATTTGATAATTCGTAGTGAATGAACAAATGAAAGAATGAATGATTGAATAAATAATTCATTTCATTAAATCGGAGCTCCGCTATTAGGTTTACCTAATTTTTATATTAAATATGTAAAATAATGAATAAAACTATGAATAATTAAATATTGAAATAACTACATGAACAAAATATAAATAATTGGAAATATTTAAATAAATAAATAATTGAATTAAGTAATATATATATAATAAATAAATAAATAAATAAATAAATAAATAAATAAACAATTAAACAAAACAAATAAATAATTAAATAGATAAAATAGCTAAAAAAAAAAAAAAATTGAAATAACTAATAATAATATAATAATAAATAAATTAATAATTAATAAACAAATAATTAATTTAATTAATAAATAATTAAAATATAAATAAATAAATAAACAATTTACAAAGATATAAAATAAAATTAACGAATTAAAATAAATAAATAATGATGATATTGATAATATTAACTAAAATTAACTAAATAATACCATAATAATTCTCATCAGGCCCCAAAAGTGTTTAAACGTTATATTGATGATACAGTTTGTATACTAAAGAAATCATCGATTGATCTGTTCCATAAACATCTTAATAACCAAGACCATAACATCAAATTTACCATTGAGAGGTATACACCTGTTGGTTTACCATTTTTGGACACTCTTAATTGTGTTTTGGAAGATGGAAGCATTGACATATCAATATATCGTAAGAAAACGCACACTGATCGCTATTTACATTATGACAGCCACCATCCCATACAGCATAAGGCCAGTGTCGTCAGAACACTTCATCACAGAGCCAACACTCTACTTAAGAACAGTGAACAACAAAGAAATGAGCGTGACCATGTCAATAAAGCACTTTTAAGAAACGGATACCCTCACTCGTTCCTCAAAAAGCATAGCCATGTAAAGGATAGGAAAGAATAACCTAAAGATGATGAAGAGTGGAGAGGATTTGCCACATTACCGTACATTGGAGGCGTCACTGAAAGATTGCAACGCGTTCTTAGAAACCACCGAATTAGAACAGTTGTTAAGCCACTATCTACACTGAGAAGATCTTTATCTCGCCCCAAAGACGTCATCCCCGATGACAAGAGGACAGGCGTTGTATATGGTATTCCATGTGCCGATTGTGACCTTATATATATCGGGGAGACAAAAAGAGCCTTATCCACTAGGGTAAAAGAACACCAGGCATGCGTCAGACTAGCCAAGTTGGAGTCATCGGCATTAGCAGAACATTGTTATTTAAAAGACCACAGTGTGGCATGGAAAGAAACCGAAATATTAGCTACTGAACATCGTTGGCACCAACGAAAGTGGACAGAGGCGTGCCTTATTAAGAAGAACAGAAATGCAATATTTAATAGAGACAATGGCAGATTATTACCTGAGTGTTACGCGCCAATCATTAAGCCATAATTATTTAATTACATAGTTATTACCATAATTATTATTTATTATTATTTAGTTAATTTTAGTTAATATTATCAATATCATCATTATTTATTTATTTTAATTCGTTAATTTTATTTTATATCTTTGTAAATTGTTTATTTATTTATTTATATTTTAATTATTTATTAATTAAATTAATTATTTGTTTATTAATTATTAATTTATTTATTATTATATTATTATTAGTTATTTCAATTTTTTTTTTTTAGCTATTTTATCTATTTAATTATTTATTTGTTTTGTTTAATTGTTTATTTATTTATTTATTTATTTATTATATATATATTACTTAATTCAATTATTTATTTATTTAAATATTTCCAATTATTTATATTTTGTTCATGTAGTTATTTCAATATTTAATTATTCATAGTTTTATTCATTATTTTACATATTTATTAATTCAACTTAATTGTTGTTTATTTCTATTTTTCGATCATAACTGTGCGCGCGCATGTAATTCCGTTTACTTTGGATTGCTTTCGCATCCTCCTTTTAAATCTATTGGTTGTTTGTAAAATAACGCGTTCTTACACTATGTAGTTGTAACAAATTGTTAACACATTCATTTTGCCCTGAAGATGCGCAATAATGCGCAACATTGCATAATATTAACTGAATTACCCTAGGATAATTTAGCTAGCTAGTATTATGCCATTAAAATTATAAAATCAATCTGTTATTGCATAACATTATTCTTCATTATCATCAATATACAAGGCCAAATATACAAACTGCCCTCTTGAAAAAGCACGGGCAGCGGGCGATAATGGTTTTCGCGGGCGGAAATGAACTATTTGCAGCCCTGTCTGTGATTGGCTGAGAGAAAGTGGTACGATAGTTTTTAACCAATCAGATTTCAAGGAAACCTTTTGAAAGCGCGCGCTTGGAATTTGATTCAGTTTTTTCAACGACTGATTATATGATTATTACTTATTTTCCTTTATTTCTCACATCACATATACACATATACCATGGAAGATTTTCCACATTTTGAGGTAACAAACTGTAGTCAAACTTCTGATCTAGGACAAGATGAACTCGACGAAATTGACCAAAAAGCTCAATCAAAAAACACCAAGAGAGCCACCAACTGGGGATTGAACAAATTTACAAAGTGGTGCAATAAACGAAGCATCATAATCGACTTCAAACTCATTACTCCAGAACAGCTCAACCAAGTTCTAAGAAAGTTTTATGCGGAGGTAAAATCTGAAAAAGGTCAGCCGTTGACCCCAAGTGCTTCAACTGGAATAAGAGCAGCAATTCATCGTCATATTACTTCAGCTCCACTGAGTCGCAATATGAACATTTTGCAAGACAGTGATTTCATGTCCGCTAACAAAATGTTTGAATCCAAAACCAAGTTATTTACAAAAGACAATAATGTGAAACCACAGCATAAAGCATCAATTGAAACTGGGAACATGGAAAAAATTGCTAAATACTTCCGAGAAAGTCAAAGTGATGGAGTGTGGACAAGCAATGAAAGACTACTTGAATTCGTTTGGTTTACAATTTGCTTTCATTTTGGTCGTCGTGGACGAGAGGGATGGCGAGAATTGACCAAACATTCGTTTGAAATAAAGAGTGATGACAGAGGAGTTCGTTATTTGGCAGGAAAACTGACTGAACAAACTAAAAATCATCAAGGAGGGTCAAAGCAGTCAGACCAACTGTACTCTGATGTTCGCATGTATGAAACTTTTACCGCCCTTGATCCAGTCGCTGCATTTGAGTTCTACTTAACGAAAAGCCACCCAGGATGTGAGGCGCTATTGCAAACTACAAACAAGCTTGCAAATGCTACTAGTAATACTTGGTATAAAAATGAGCCACTCGGAAAAAACACCATCAGTAAAATAATGGAACGAATTTCATCTAAAGCAGGACTATCGCAACGATACACAAACCATTGTGTTCGTGCTTCCACTGTCACATCATTATATCAACGAGGTGTTGATACTAAGAAAATTTGCACCATAACAAAGCACAAAGATGAAAGGAGTCTATCCCATTATATCAGCGGAACAACAAGTGAACAAAAACGAGAAACTTCTCGTCTTTTAACAGAGGCTTTTCAGTCAGGTGATCAACAAGCAACCACGATTCCTACCTCAATTCAAACAAGTGCAAATCAGTTCATTTCTATGGCTCAACCGTATTGTACACAGCACATACATATTGAAACGATGAATGGAGAACCAAAACCTACAGAGATTAACCCACCAAAACGCCGCCGAATCTGTATACAGAGTGAATCGGACAGTGACTAGTGAAAAAAAACTTTAAAAAAACCTTTTTTGTCATATAAAGACTTTCAAACTGCTCTCAATTTATAGAACCGAAAAGATATTTTGTATTTATGTTTAGTAAAATTTAGGATATACCTTTTTGAATCAACATTTTTTATTGTCTTTAAAATTACACTTTTTTGTATGTTCGGTTTGAGCGCAAGTTTTGCTCAGTATTAAAATAAATTAACATTTTTTACATTTTTCTATGTGTAGTAAGAGTAACATAATGATAATAATGTATTGATGATAATGATGATAACATGACTTTTTGTGGTGCATATTGTTTATTTGTTATTGTTTATTTTTTATTTGAAATAAAAAAAAAAGAAAAAAAAGAAAAAAAAAAGAAAGAATTGTTACTGGGGTACAGAAATCAAATAAAGCAGAGCAAAAAGAGCACGACTATGCACTGAGCAAATAACAACAACAACTCCTGAGCAAACACTGGAAATTACAACTAAACTAACACCTGAAATTCTTAAAAGTAGACTTAGAGCGATGGGTGTTAAAACAAGAGTAAGATCGGTGAAAAGATTACAAGAATTATATGAAATTGCTCTACAATCTGCAGTATCAGAGTGATTTGAATAGTACATGAATAACAACAAATTAGAGCAGTTTTACCGTACCAGTCTGAAGAAGGAAGAATACAGACGATGGATCCGTTTGATAAGGTACGAATTTATGACAGAAATGAACCATTTTCACAATGCAAAATCGAGTTTTATTTGCTAGATTAAATATTACATTTTGCAACAGAATTTGAGAACCATGATATCTTCGAAAAATATATTTTAAGATATCATTATAATAATGATGTTTTGCCTTATTTAGACGACAAGATCGAGAGCCAGGACCACATTCACGAGTTTGTAGTTGTTATTTTCTAAATGGTGAAAAACGTAATAGACCAGAGATTAACGAGAGAAACAAGAACACGTTTTGCTTATTTAACAGTGGAGACAAGCCACCAAGAAAGCAGACAAAGAAAACTAAAAGTCACCTAAAAGAAAACAAGATAAATATTAAAGCAATGGTAGAAAAATATAACCAAGACCAATCAAGCTCAACATCAAGTGAAACAATAAATCCTACAGTGGTAGAACCAACAGCTAAAGTAAATGAAGTGATTCTTCAAGCAGAAAATGAAATGCTTAAAAGAGAGCTCCACAAATATAAAACAATGGCTAGTTATCAAAGAGCCCACTACTCTGTATCTAGTTTAAATGAAGATGTTTTAAGGATGGAAATAGGACTTCCAACCGAGGAAGTTTTTAATATTGTAGTTGAAACAGTAGCTGACTATAAAGACTCTATTAACTATTATGCAGCCTGGAATGTTGACTGTATTATTTATGAGGATCAAGTGTTTTTAACTTTATACTAATCTCCATCTTGCTCAACTGTTCTCGTGTAGTGTTGCCACTATTTCAAATGTGATTTTAACATTTCTTCATGTTCTTCACGAGTTATTCTTCAAAGATATCATGGTAGGGACAATACAATCAAGGGAAAAAACAAAATGAGTGCACCGTCATCTTTTTCTAGTTTGAAATTAAGAATGAAAAAAGCAAAGAAAACGGGTTAAACCACCAATTATGCTGTTGTGTTAGTGTTACGCAACATTTATCGTATCAACTTACCGTGACTTTATGAGATTTGTTCCTCATGCTGGCATGAATTTGACCCCTCAAAACACCTTCCTCGTAAATAAACTCTTCCACATGTCCGGATTTATATTGATTTTCACCTCTTGAAATACTTTTCGGCTTATCAGAAAAAAAGAAAGTAAGGATCTTATAGCGAACGCCATGTTTGGTTTCGTGCAATGTTTTTGTTTGGAACGGAAAATTTGGTCTCCCTGAAGGTCGCCATATTGTTTATCTATCTCGGATGGGGAATTCCGCTGACTTAACCGCGGGCGCAAAATTACCGGCAATTCTGGCCATGAGTACTGTGGCAGTCGCATTCATTTGGGGTTTTATTTGTTTTAAGAGTATCGAACCAGAAACTGCAACACTTGGCAGCCATGTTGTGTTCGGTGACTTCTTTGATGCACATGCAAGAAGGAAGGATAGAATAAAGGCGCTCTTTGCTGCCATTCATCGCAAAGTGCCTGAAAGTCAAACTTAATCAAATCTTCGTTGCCACATTTTCTCAATAGAGATGGCTCTCGTCTTCCACAAAGGCCATTGACCTCCCGTGTTATATTAACAAGCACTTTCTTGATCACTTCAGTGCGAAGAGCATTACGGAGGGGGACATTGGGGAGTCTCGAACACCGCAACACCGCAAAAAATCAATGGTGAACACCGCAAAACCGCAAAAAATTCAAACAAAACACCGTCACCGCATTTTTTCATGAGTCACGTGCAAAAAAATCATTTTCGTTGGATTAAAATCGCAACTCCGAAAAAAGTTTTTATTTCACCGTACACCGCACGTAAATTAACTTAAATATCGCACATCGCGAGGTTTTGCATCACCGCAATACCGCAATTTTTCAGCCTCGTTCACCGTAACCGCACTAAAATAGAGAGCTTAAGCATCGACGGATTTTTGGACGGCTACGGCAGCTGCGCACGACAGCACGACAGTTGCTATGGATACGAGATTGGGGCTTTCCCTGACCTCCGTAGCGGCCGCGTGTACTACGGCGAAACTAGTCAGTCAACGTAGTCGCGACTACGAGCAAGTTAGGTGAGTGTTTTTTGATATTATTTCAGAAGAAAATCCGCTAGAAAGCCAACATAGGAGAAAGTTACACATTATTGTTTTGTTCGGTATTTTTACAGTCTTTTTTTGCTTGACATAATGTGCTTTTTTTTCCCAACATCAGATCAGTTCGTCATGGCATGTAGCAACGTAAACATCAAGTAAGTAACATAAACAAATAGATTTTTCGTCTGACTCTTACACTTGAATTACATAAACAATCTATATTTTTTATAGTTTTTATATCAGAAAACGTTTTTCATTCATGAAGTATGGCGTAAAAGCTTTTTTTTATTGTTTTTCTCGAAAAATCAATATTCATTTAGTTTAGTTTCAAAAAATAACAAATTTTCACAAATCGATAAGTTGAACGAAATGTGTTACATTTTACAGAAGAAACAAATTAAACAATCATTTCTGAGTGTTTTCCCGATCATTCCAAAGAGTAAACTAATTTTTATTTAGTATTTTGCGATAATTTTGATATGAGCAAAAATAAGGAGAAAATAACGTGAGGATACTATTACCGACTTATAACTTTTGAATACAAAAAATTACAATAAATAAATCAACTGAAAAAAAACATAAATAAATGCATAAGCTTTTAATTTCAGAGATTTAATAAAATGAGTGAAACATGAAAAATAAACCAAGCATCTGAATTGAATTAGATTATTATCCCATATAAAAAAATACCATTTAAAGGATTTACAAATAAATTGGTATAAAATATACTTGATTTAATACAAAAAATAAAATTAAAATTAGTAAAAACATTACTTTGATAAATTAATCCATGATATTTTAATTTCCTTGAAGCCCATAGAAACGATAAATATGACAAATTAAAACGTTTGTATTGATTGTATGAAGTGACTAACCTCATATAATCATTTTCTTTTACAGAACTAGCATGGATTGGACTGAAGAGCATGATGTTACATTATGCAAAGAAATTTTGGTGGTTGAGAAGTACCAACACAATAAAGGAAGTGTTGACAGAGGCCAGTGTTGGACCAAAATAGCAGAACAACTTAGTAGTACCACTGGCCTCTATTTCAAAGTTAACCAGAGGTCTGTAAGAGAAAGGTTTTCTTTGTTGGTGGCCAAGTACATTAAAAAAGAAATAGGCGAAAAAGCAGCAAGTCGCATTGCACCACCAGAACCCACAGAACTGGATCAGTTACTGGAGGAGCTCATTGAAAAAGAAAAAGAGGCAGATCAAAATACAGAAAACACACCAAGTGAGAAGAAAAAAGCTGCTGAAGATAGAGGCAAAGCTGAATAAATGAGAAGGAAAGCAATGGAAACAATGGGAACAACAAATAAGAGGAAGAAGAAAGATGAAGATAAAAGTGAGATGCATGATGGGGAAACTAAACACAGACGGAAAATTGGAGGTGAAGCTGTACAATTCCTTAAAGAAAAAAGTGAGCAAGAACGAAAGCTGAAAGAGGCCAAACTGGAGCTTAAAAAGAAAGAACAGGAGCAGCAACAGAGACAAGCAGATGCTCAAAACAAGCAGATGACAGACATGATGCAGATGATGCAAGCTGCTCATCAACAAAACCAGGCTATGCATGCAGCCCTTCTACAACAAGAACAACAACAACAGCAAAATCAAGTCCTCATGACCATGATGCAGACATTCATGAACAAATTTAATCACTAATATTCACTTGATGAATTTGAAAGTATTCCAGCCTGGTAGTATATAGGTCTTTATTTGGCAACAGTTTTCATTAGTGATTGCAATTTGTTTATGAATGTATATGCATGCTCATAAGTAATTTACATACCTTTATATTTGTTGTAAAAATTTACACAACTCATTTTGATTTGATTATTTTGATTGAACAAAAAGTGGCGAATGTATTTTTTATTTGCTATATATATTTTTTATTTCATTATTGATGTAAAAGATTGACTTCCATACCAAATATATATATCTTATTAGACAGTTGGATGTGGAATATGCCTGGATATTATTACGAGTCACGCTGTATTTTGAGCCTTC
The DNA here is from genome assembly GCA_918843875.1 of Diadumene lineata. Lineage (NCBI taxonomy): Eukaryota > Metazoa > Cnidaria > Anthozoa > Actiniaria > Diadumenidae > Diadumene > Diadumene lineata. The sequence goes on along the minus strand of CAKKNV010000001.1, from coordinate 1,036,123 downwards.
AGGCGAGTCAAAATGCAAGTTGACGAGTAAAATATCCAGCCATATTCCACATCCAACTGTCTAATAAGTTATTTATTATCCAACTATCTCGCAAAAATGAAAAAAGGGTCGAAAAAATCGAAAAAATAGTAATTTTCATTTCCTTAAAAAAATTAGTTGGACATTGCGTGACGTACGTATTGCATTCTGATTGGTTCATTTTTCATACAGGTCAAACCGGTTTTAGCAGCTCACACAAACACGCCGTTTTAGCCGATTATCAATGTAATTTTTTTCGACTGTTTTTGCACAAATTTTGGCTGTATTTTGAGAAAAAAGAGGGAGAACGTCAACAAGACAAATGAAAAAAATGGCTACCGTTCGGAAACTTTGATAAAGTCAAATGAAAATGCAGTGACAAAGTAAATGTTGTGTCAAGAACTTGCAGCGATTGTAGTGCTTTCGTTTCCATTCGTGGATCGTAGTTGTTTGCTTCTTTTAGCTTTACATTTCTACTATAAAGGACATTTTTGAAGCTCTTCCACTGAAGGATTACATTTTGTTGTATTAAGGTAAAAATTCATTTTTTTTCTTTTCCTTATACGAGCTAGTCAGTCAGCTTATATGTCAATAAACTTGTGAGCTTACAAAGCATTTTCTGTTATCTGTGTTTACATGTTCACTTTGGCTCTGTTTTCAATTTTAATTTCGACATTTTCGTTATCTTATTAACAGAAGAATCGAAAGCGTTTCTGTAGAAAACGTTCAAAACTAATTCAGTATGCCTTGCAGACATTTTAGCTGTAGATGCTGTAGATGAAAACCTGTTAAACTGGTTTAGACAGCGAAAAATATCGCTGTATATTTTTACTCGATCCAGTCTTACTCACGCGTTATTTTTTACAAGTTGGATAATAAATATATATATATATATATACTCCGATATGTATTATGTATGGCAAATAAATCCTTGTTTCAATGTAATGTATTTTGATTGCTTAAATTTCATCATAATATTTATAATATTTCATGCTTCAGAAAATTTTCGCAAAATGACTATTTATTTTATTAAAACATTAATAATAATAATAATTTAGTTCTTGTTAAGCGCATCCCAATATTTCTCGATGCGCTTTACAATTTATCAATTGTTAATTTACAAAATTATAATAAATGATCTATTCACTAAAAATATATAATAATAACAATGGTAAAGATAATCAAATTAAGTTTTCAAAGAGATAGGTCTTAAGCCGCGACTTGAAGACATCCAACGATGGCGATTCACGTACTTCAAGTGGTATCCGATTCCATAATCCTGGAGCACATACACTAAAAGCCCTGCCACCATAGCTGTCAGTTCCAAACCTTCGTTCTTTCAAGCGTAAATGATCGGCTGATGAGCGAAGTGATCGAGCTGGTCTATATGCTTGAAGAAGATCTGTCAGATACTTGGGAGCCATTAGGTTGACAGATTTGAAGGTTATTAGCATAAGTTTGAAAATGATACGCTTAGACACTGGCAGCCAGTGAAGATTGCGTAGAACAGGGGTGATGTGCTCTGACTTCGTAGTTTTTGTAACTATACGAGCAGCAGAATTCTGGATTCGTTGCAGCTTTCCAAGGTATTTCTCTGGAAGACCATACAATAAACTATTACAGTAATCAATTTTAGATGTCACAAAAGCATGGATTAGTCTTTCTGTATTGCCCATGTCCAAGTATTTCCTTATGTTACCAATACGACGCAGTGCAATAGCAGCAGATTTACAAATGTTCTTTATATGTATGTCCATCGTAAGATAATTATCCAGTCGCACTCCCAAATCACGAACATCTGATTTTGTCAAAATCAAATTGTCATCAATATGTATAGATCGAATGGCCTGACTTGGAAGATGACGAGATGAAAAATGGATAACTTCAGTTTTGCTGCTATTACAGACAAGTTTATTATTCATCATCCAGCTGATTATATCTTTTGCACAATTTTCTATTTTTGTTAAAGCTGGTATAGGATCAGATCTTTTGACTACCAAATAAACTTGCGTATCATCGGCATACATCATGGGCTGGAGACCATGAACATATATAACATCTTCAATGGGAGCAACATATAAGGAAAATAAAAGAGGTCCCAGAACCGAACCTTGTGGGACACCATATGTCAGGCTTATAGCATCAGAGGATGTATCTTGGATGATAGTTGAGTGTGTTCGTAAACCCAAATAAGACTTAATCCAGTCCAGTACTGTACCTGTTATCCCATATTTGCTCTGAAGTCTATTGACCAAGATGGTATGGTCAATGGTGTCAAATGCAGAAGAAAGATCCAAAAGTACAAGAATAACATCATCATGATTATCCAACGCCAAATTTATGTCATTTGCTATCCGAAGCATGTCTGTTTCTGTGCTGTGATTGCATCTGTATGCAGACTGGAAAGTACTGTACAGGTCGTTGACCAAAAAATGTTAATTAAGCTGAGTCGACACTATTCGTTCCATTATCTTACCTATAAAAGGTAAGTTGCTTATAGGCCTGTAGTTCTTGAGTACTCACGGTCAGCATCAGGCTTTTTTATCAATGGTGTGATTAGTGCATGTTTGAACTGTGATGGGAAAATACCCGTTAGTAACGACTGATTAACCATAGATGTAATGGATGGTAGTAGTGCACCAAGAGATTTCTTTAATACGTCCGTTGGTATTGGATCAAGTGAGCACGATTTTGAAGGAGCACTATTTATGGCTTTCATCACTAGATACAACTTCAAAGGAAGACATTAATGTTTCTGAGATCCGCTCATTTACTTGTAAGGAAAGATCCCTTGTTGGTTGACTGTCAAGCTCAGTTCGTAGTGCTTGAATCTTTTCAGAGAAGTACTTGTTGAGTCGCTGAGCAAGTTCAAAAGCAGAGTCGTGTTTTGGAAGAATTGGTGCATGTTTGACTTGAAGCAGGCTATCAACAAATTGAAACAGCTGTTTCTGATTGGAATTTGAAACTCTTTTATTAAAGTATTCCGTTTTTGCTTGTTGAATAGCAGTATAGTAGCGTTTTGAATACTCTACATACATTTGCTTATGCACCTCCAAGTGCGATTTAACCCATTTCCTCTCAAGCCGACGTTTTTCCTTCTTGAGGACCCTTAGTTCATCCGAAAACCATTGTGCATGGGGACGTGTAGAGATAGTACGGTCCATTAGAAGTGCATGCTTGTCCAATAGACTCAACAGTTCACTGTTATAAGAATCGACCAATGCAGGTAGTGTAGATGGCGGATCGTTGATAAATCCAAGATGTTTTAAGTCTTCAGTGAAATTATCTACGTCAATCGCATATACTTTTCGGTGTTTCTTACAGACCTGCACACGCATTGGACGAGGCATATTAATCTTGCAAGTAATACTTGCGTGATCAGATGGAAGATCAAAAAACGGACAAAGACTGGAAATAACTTCATCATCATTGTTGGTGATTATCAAATCCAGGGTATGACCCTTGGAATGAGTAACGAAGTCGACGTGCTGTTTCGAACCTGAAGCATGAAGCATTTCTTGAAAATGTAGAGATTCACCATTAGACATTAGACACAGATGAGACAGGAAAATGATGAGGACATAACAACTTCAAGAAGTGTGCTGAATTCATCGAAAAACATTGATGTTGTTAATTTATTTTTTGAAGATGGTGGTGGACGGTAAATAATAAAAAGGCGAATAATCTTGCTGCCAGATTTGACATTCACATCTAAGCATTCCATGGATTGAAAAGGTCGATGGTTATTTCTACTAACAACTAGTCCATTTTTAGAAATTAAAGCTATACCTCCTCCATATCTGTTTTTTTCTAGGAATATGCGTGATGTTGTAATGACCCAGTGTTCTTGATATATCAGCTAACGTATGAGAATCACGATCATCACCATTAAGCCATGTTTCGGTCAAAGCCATGACATCAAGTTGACGTGTTAGAATATAATCACACAAAGAAGCAGTCTTGTTTTTTATAGAGCAAGCATTCCAAAGTGCAAATCTCATATTGGATGGCTTGTACCTGTCAGGAATAGATCGCGAAACGGAAAGTAGATTATTGTAGTTTCTTGTTTTTGAGATAGATTTCCTATGCAGATACCTTTGGCGTGAAAGCTCTATACTGGTAACATCTATGTGCTGATCACTCATAATTTCAGCGGATGGATGCAATAGTGATCTCCTTTTGCCTCCTCTGCAGCCGCGTCTTGTAGGCTTTACCCGAGAAATACCGAGCTGAGTGAGATTTCGCCAAAGAGATGAACTAAGTTGGAGAACCTTTGTTTTTATAAACATTATCATGTTTGGTCATTTTTTATAAAGCTTTCGGATATTTTGAAGATGAAAAATTCTAGAACAGCTAGATTAATGCGAATTCAAAAAAGTTGAGAAAATGCAAACGCAAATCATTTATATTATGAGACTTCATCGTACTAAAGTAGGAATTCCTCAGCTGTAATAAGCCCATCATCAAATGCTACAATTAGTCGCTCCTGTCCTTCTATAGAGTCATTACCCAAGTCACCTTTAAAGTTCAAGAAGAAACATCATTTTTCCGTACTACGACACTTCGTTGTTGTTGCTTAATCTAAAATTTTTTGAGGCTACGGCGCTACGGCGACCCAATCCCCGCGCGGCATTTATCAACTCCGCTCGCCGTAGCCGTCCAAAAATCCGTCGATGCTTAAGCTCACTAATAACGACAAAACCGCAAAACCGCAAAACCGCAAACCCCAATGTCCCCCTCATTACGTTTCATAACGGCTGTAGCTATGGCTGAAGGGAGGCCGTAAAATAACGCTTTCGCTACTCCCTCATATATTCTCAGTATCAAGTTTCTTGGTTACTGTTTTACTTGGATGATGGATTGTGATCTTCACATTTCCCGTTGATTTTTTCGTCGTCGTAGATGCACGAGTTGATGTAATGCCACGCACGAACAGATATGTCAAAGCTTGATCAGACTGCGGGACAGGTAAGGTTACGAATTGTTGTTGAAGCGATCGCTCAAATCCAGCGTAACTACGGCTTCCTGGTATGAGGTCGGGCGAACGTTGCTGGTTTGAATGCTCAAGGTTTCTTGAAGTGGTAGATGGACCAAAATGCAGAGATTTTGGTGCACTTTCGCGATGTGCTGGCAAACTCTGCGCACGTTGCTTCGCTGGCTGTGTTGAAATTTCAACAGTTTCTTCTTGTGCAGCCTTTTCGTTCTCGTCTGACCCTTCGTGTTAAATTTGGTCTTCATCTCTTCCTTAATACGTTCGTACTTTTCCAACGATTTTTGTAGACAAATAAGTTCTCACTTTGCGAGTGTGGGCCTGTGGTAGGACAGGCCCGAGAAAGACTGGGACGAGAAAGCATGGTGTGTGAGAGAGAGAGCGGCCATATTTTGTTGAATAAAGTTGTTTATAAAAGAGTTTAGTCGTCTTGTGGATATCCTGGGCCACAAAATGGTGCCGTGACCAGGACAGAAGATAGTTACAAGCAATATGAAGTCTAACGAAGACGAAGAAGATGATTCGCCGTTTGGATTTTCAAGATTTTCAACATTTAGCCGTCGCGACTTGAACTCGTCAATGGCTGCAGACGAAAACCAACGACTGACCCGCGAAGTAGAGCGACTTAATCGGCAAATGGACTTCTTACTTGATATCGAAGAAAGGGGAAGAGTAAATGATCGATTTTTACCAATACAACGACAGATGAAGCCCATTCAAATCTTTTCTGGGAAGGACTCGAAATTTAGTGTAAACGACTGGGTGAGAGAAGTTGATTATTTGGTTCGCACGTGCAATTTACAAGATGACAACGAGGGAGCTTTGGATGTGATCGAACGCTACGTTAGTGGACAGGCGGCGAAGGTTTTTAGAGGAGAAAGGGACAAGGGTAGAAGGTATAGTGATGTATTGAAACGATTGCAAGTCATGTTTGGGGGAATAGAGTATAGAGGAAGGGACCCCCTGCAAATTTTTTACTGCAGAACCCAGAAAGACAATGAAACCCCAGCAGAATTCGCTATTGAACTAGCAGATTTACTTGGCACGGCGGAGCGCGAAGGGAATAAAGGTGACCAGTTTGCACATCGCGATAAGATGTTAACCGACACTTTCATGGGAGGGCTAAAGGATGAAAAGGTGATAATGCAAATGCGACCGCTGGTTGCCATGGGACTCCCCTTCGAACAAATACAAGATGAGCTGCTGAAACTTGAGTATGATAAAGCAAGAGTGTATAGTCGAGAAAAAGAGAGAGATAGTGCTAGTCAGTATAATCTCATGAAAGTAATGAGAGATATGAAAACCGAATTAAAGGAAGAACTAAAAAGAATGAACAATAAAATCGAGGAACAAGGGAAAGAACTAAGAGACTTGAAAGAGAAAGTGAGAAACACAAGGGAAAAGAATCAATCGGCTGTTGTTTGTTATAAATGTGGCAATTCAGGACATATGTCCTACGCCTGTTCAGCTAAGTTAAATAAAAAAAATCACAACGCAATGTCCCAGCAGGCAAGATGGCGACTGGGGAGGGAACTCCTCACCCTGAATCATTAATGGAGCAGTCAAACTGCAGAAGCCTGCAGGGGTAGGGCCCCCTGTAGGCAACAATACCAACGCCCCAAGTATCAAGCTAGTAGCTCAAGGGAACAAAGAGAACATACACCAAAGGGAAACGGGACCGTCCAACGAAACCTTAGTCGGTGTAAATGGTCTACAGTGCTGTAGCCTGATTGATTCAGGATACGCGATTACCACGATCACGGAGACCTATGTTCGAGCACACCCTAAGCTGAGCGGACAGCCCCGCAAAGGGAGCGCCGTACCTTTTGTCGACTCATCTGGAAACAGTATGACATACAACGGAAAAATTAAACTAGAATTGACGATACTTGGACAGACGTATGAAGGAGTTCAAGCCTTTGTAGTACCAGAGACTGAGTATAGGAGGAATGTACCTTTACTCATAGGAACTGCAGTGATTCGAGCTCTGCAAATAAGTTTAGAAGACAAACATGGGAGGGAGTACATGAGTCAAGTTTATAATGAGTCCCCGGTCTGGCATGCATCAATGATCCAGTATAACGATACGGTGGTCGGTGGCATGTCGGGATACATCGGTGTTGCTCAATATAATGGTAGACGACCCAAAGTAATTCCGCCTTATGGTTGTGAAGTTGATATTCCTGTTAGAGTACCAAAATTGCCAAATGATCAACCCTTTGTCGGACTGTTAGAGCAATCTAATGAGCGAAATGGTCCCCAAATTCTTTTGATTGCAAACACTGTAGTACGAGTAGCTGAACAACAAGTCACGGTGAGATTGTGCAACCCTACCGACCAACCGTTGACCATCAAACGTCATGCGCGACTAGCTGATGTGTTTGTAGTAGATGATGTGACTAAAGGACCACCGACTGGGATAGGAGTTGATGATAACAGGCAATCCGGATCAAAAAACACTACTAGTAGTACTGACCACTTAAAGACTGTGAAGTTGAACCATGACTTACTTACAGAGGAAGGACAAATTGACAAAGTAAATGACTTACTGAACAACAATGCTGACATTTTTTCAATGAGCTCAAGTGACTATGGACATACTCAAACATTAAAGCATAGTATACCTCTCGACGATGAAACACCTTTCAAAGTTCCTAGAAGACGCGTAAGACCATCAGATTATAATGAACTAGTGGATACTTTAAAAGAGATGGAGCGAGACGGAATAATCAAGCCAAGCAAAAGCTGCTACGCGTCTCCAATAGTAATTGCTAGAAAAAAAGATGGAACGATGAGAATCTGTATTGACGTTAGAGCTTTAAACTCTAAAACAGTTGGGGATGCGTTCCCAATGCCTAATGTGTTAGAAGCACTTGATGCACTCGGAGGTGCAAAGTATTTCACAACTCTTGATTTGACCTCAGGATATTATCAAGTTGAAGTTGAAGAAAAAGACCAACATAAAACTGCCTTTTCTACACCGTTCGGGTTATACGAATATCAGCGTATGCCAATGGGACTTAAAAACAGTCCAGCCACGTTTCAAAGATTAATGTTTATTGTTTTTGGAGATATGAACATTGAGAAATTACTAATCTATTTAGATGACCTTATCATTTTTTCGAAAACATTCGATGAACACCTTGAAAGATTGCAACAAGTTTTTGACCGACTGCGCAAACATGGACTAAAGTTAAAGCCATCGAAATGCCATTTATTTCAAAATGAAGTGAAGTATCTCGGCCATATCGTAACTCAACATGGAGTCACCACAGATCCAGACAAAGTGAGACAAGTAAAAGACTGGAAAACACCACAAACACCAACTGAAGTACAAAGCTTTCGTAGGATACTACAGAAGGTTTATAAAAGACTTCGGGAAAATCGCAGCACCGGTACACAAGTTATGTTCTACGACAGCTAAGCACCGCAAAGGTAAAGTGCGCAACAATCGCAAGACTACATTTGAATGGACACCGGAGTGCAACAACGCCTTTGAGTTACTGAAAGAAAATATGGTAAATGCTCCTGTGCTTGCCTATCCAGATTTTAACTTACCGTTCATCGTCCAAACAGACGCAAGTTCAAAAGGACTTGGCGCAGTACTATCGCAAATTCAAGAGGGCAAAGAACGTCCTATAGCTTATGCTAGTAGGAAATTATCACAAGCTGAAGAACGATATCCAGCACATCAACTCGAATTTCTAGCCATGAAATGGTCTATTACAGACAAATTTAAAGATTATCTATATGGTCAACCGTTTACAGTTCAAACCGACAACAATCCGTTATGTTATGTGTTAAAAAGTGCCAAATTGGATGTCTGTCGACAGCGTTGGGTAGCAGAATTAAGTGGATACAACTTTAACATCCTCTATCGTCCTGGGAAAAGCAATGGAAATGCAGATGCGTTATCACGAATTGAACACACTGAAGTAATAAACACACTTAATAAAGCCATAACGAAACCACCAGAAGATGCTCCGGTCCAAACTAGCAACAGCCAGATGGTCAAAGGACACGAAGTACTTCCAACGATGCCGCTACAAGAGATGCAAAAGCACCAGAAAGAGGACCATGATATCAACACTGTAAAAGAAATTATCCAATCTGATCAAAGACCAACACGAAAAGAACGAACAACTTTCACAAGAGACACAAGGATCCTGTTAAAGCAACGTAAGAAGCTACAAATCGTCAATGGAATACTAGTCAGAAATGTACAATTACCACAGTTAGGATCGGTACAACAGATTGTATTACCAAAACCATTGCGTCAACAAGTATTATTAAGCATACACAATACAACTGGTCATCCAGGTAAAGAAAGGACACTTCTACTTCTTAAGGAACGTTACTACTGGAACAATATGAGTAAAGAATGTGAATTGTTTTGTGACTCCTGTCGAAGATGTGGTTTGCGGAAACCACTGGCAGTAGAGAGAGCACCACTACAAAGTATACACACCTCAAGACCGTTAGAGCTAGTTTGTATAGACTTTTTAAAGTTAGAGAAGTCGAAAGGTGGATTTGAAAATGTTCTTGTAGTGACTGACCACTTTACGCGTTTAGCGCAAGCCTACCCTACTAAGAATCAAACTGCTACAACTGTAGTGAAGACACTGTGGAAACGATTTTTCTGTGTTTACGGAATACCAGAACGAATTCATGCGGACCAAGGACGAAACTTCGAGAGTGACTTGATGAAAGAAATGTGCAAAATCACTGGAATAGACAAAAGCAGAACGACTCCTTACCACCCACAGGGGAATGGTACAACAGAGCGCTTCAACTCGACGTTAATGAATATGCTAGGAACACTGGATCCATCAAAGAAAGCTGACTGGAAGGAACACATCGAAACTATGACCCATGCTTATAATTGTACCGTCCATGACTCTACTGGATTTTCGCCTTATCAACTGATGTTTGGTAGACAGCCAAGACTTCCTGTAGATCTTGCGTTTGGTGTACAGTTGTCAGATGAAGCACAAGAGGAAACTTACAGTGAATACATCACAGCTTTTAAAGATCGTTTTCAAGAGAGTTATGAAGCAGTACGCCAGGCGTCATCCAAGGCAAAGGAAAAACAACAGAAAAACTACGACAAGAAAATGCGGGGTAACGAGTTTGCAATAGGAGATCGTGTGCTGATGTTAGCCAAAGGAATTAAAGGTAGACATAAATTAGCTGATAGATGGAAAGGATCCTATTGCGTGGAAAGAAAACACAAAGATCAATCTGTATATGATATTGTATCTGAGAAAGATGGACAAAAACACACAGTACATAGAAACTTTATTAGACAGTGTATGTTCCTAGAAGACAACAGTCAGGAAGTTGATGAATCTCTACCTAAAGAACAGCCACCAGCATCAAAAGAAACTGACAGTCAGAATCTCACTAATGATGACACTGCTGCTGTTGAAGAGATGGTAGATGAGATTGAAACGACTGAAGCAGATAAAGGTAAAGAAAGTGATCAAGCAGACAAGTGCAGTAAAGACCCTGATGATAATACAGCAAAGAACGCTCCAGATTCAGAAGATGTTGATGTCCAAGACGAACCAAGGCCAAAGAGACAGCGCAAGAAACCTGCTTATCTTAAAGACTTTGTATGTCAACACCAATATGTACGTGGATCTGAACTTTATCAAACCAAGTTAAAGAAAGAACTTGAACTTTTTCACAAACTACGTAGCAAATACTTGTATAGTTGATTATCGTTTAATTTTTTTTTGTAAACAAATGCCGTGGACGACATTTTCTGTGCAGAGGGAGGATGTGGACCTGTGGTAGGACAGGCCCGAGAAAGACTGGGACGAGAAAGCATGGTGTGTGAGAGAGAGCGGCCATATTTTTTATAAAAGAGTTTAGTCGTCTTGTGGATATCCTGGGCCACACGAGTAACTTTTCAGATCGACGTTGATCGCAATACTCAGCAAACAAGAAATATTTAAAGCACTTCTCACAAATATAAAGGCTCTGTTACTTTTTAAACAAGAGAGTGAACCAAATAACACTTTTCGTGACTTTCTTTGGAGTATCGTTTATATCCAAGCTAAAACATACTTGAAAACGTCGCAAAAACTGTCATATGTTTATTTTCTATAATAGCGCGGGAGGTACACCACATAGTGATCGACGATCGGTTTTCATAGCGAACATTGGATTGACTGCGGTCAGACAAAGGGAAGGGAATATAACGCTCGAGTAAGCAGCCGCTTGTGGGGAGGGGGACACAGGAAGCCCGACACTAAAAGCGTCCACTCGCTATGGTCCACGCTTCAACAGATTGGAAAATCTGCCGAATTTTGAAAGAAAATGGCAAAATTTGCAGTATTTTGTCATGAAAAATTGAAGTAAAGTGCAATTTATTGAAAGCTTTTTTATTGAGGTTTTATGCTGATGTAGTTTTTGTGTAATTCTTGTTGATTCTTGTAGTATTTTTTTTGCCGTTAAAGAAGAGGTGGTATGGATGATAGTTCCTGCCTTCTAGTAATTGAAAGACGAAAACTACGCTTGTGGGGTTCCTGTGGTGCCAGATAATATCCGATGCTCGTGGGCTATGTCGCGATGGATGATTTCCCATATGGCATCTCGGCCGTAATTTGGCGTTTCGGTGCAAGAAAATATCTGATCCTCGTGGGCTATGTCGCGATAGATGATTTGGGACTACAGTGTCAATAACTGAATCACGGTTTGAAAGTTTGTAATGTTAAATGCTACTTTATTCGCTCGTGGAAGTATTCATCAAGGGGTCTTTCTGCTTTGTTATGTGCAAATTCGTTCAATATTTTGACGTGGACATCGGAGTCCATCGATGGAATTTTAACCGGTAACGCCATTTACTTAAAAGCTTTTGAAGAGCGTTCTATACCTGATACAGAGACGATCTCCTTAAACTTTGCCAAGTAGTCTTTTTTTAACGATAAATAAGCAATTGAGTTGTGTCGATTGCCAGACGAAGCAAAAAGTCAAGCGCCCAACGAGGCACAAACAAATCAAAATCAATCGCCCAGCGAGCCACAAACAAAGCAAAATCAATCGCCCAACGAGATCAGATAATTGTGCCTCGGTGGGCTCTACCATGTCATGTAGTTCAGTATTACTCTGCCATGGCTTTGATTAAACATAATTTTTTGTAACTATTAAAACGTTCAAGTTTAATGAATATAAGAAACTAAATTAATAATTTTGTTAGTCATAAATTGAGAAAAAAGAATTATTTTTTTACGTTTGTACAATTAATAGTTCTATTTTACTGATTTCAAAACTGATAGTTATCAGTATAGCTTTTATAACTGACATGTAAAACAACGATTTATTAAAAATGTTAGAATTTGAAATTCTGTTGTACATTTCCTTAAAATTAACAACAGTTGATGCTAACCTCGAAAAGAAACTGATTGGCCTTTGAACAATTGAATTCATGAAAGACATTTCTCAACTATTTATACTTGACGGTTCTTGTCTTACAACTTTTGGTTAATGATATCTCACAAAGTAATTCATTTATCCTATTTCAATTTTTCACACATTTTTCAAATACTTGTTATTGTAAATTTTAGCAGCATTTCACTTTTCATAAAAAGCGCTAATATATGTAATAAAGGGAAAAAATAGAAATCGTAAATGAAAAAATTCAATTTATAAAAAAATAAAAAGTAAAAATAGTAAGAAAAATATGGTAAGTGATAAGAAAAGAATTTTTTCAAGTCTCCCTGCGTGGGATTTCCAATGAACCGCCATTTTGAAAAGAAGACAATGAGATTGATTGGGCTGCCTGTGACAAATCCCGTTTTAGTTGGGTTTCCCTTGTAAAACTTGCTCGTGTGGACCTGGTATCCAATTTTGATGAGCACGTGACCTCTTGAGTCGGTCGAAGCGATCTGTAATTTTGATGTTTTTGGAGTGTTTGCGTTGGAATTTGGTAAGTATTCCCGCTTTTATAGTCTTGTAAATGATAGTAATATGTCGAAAAGAGTTGTATATTAATTTTGCACGAAATTTTAAAAGTTTTTTTGTTCAAAAACCTTCTTTTCTCTGCGGGGATGAAACGTACGCCGCGATCGAGCACGAGGTGTTACGTGAAAATATCGATTGCAGTTGAAGTTGCAAAAAATGGATAGAGAATCTAGCCACCCTGGCTTTAAATGGCTTTGAATATCAAGAAAGAGTTGTTCTGCTTTCGTAGATAACCTTAAGTATCTAATATCTCGCTGTTTTCCTGCTATATTTGGAGTAATCTTCGCAAAATTCAATCGAGTCGACGACTTCTACCTCACTGTTTTACCGCTTGTTGTACTGCAAAAATTACTTGATTGTTTTATTCACAATCAAAGAGATATTTTTTTCTGAATGCATTCGTAAGTGCGGAATTCTTGACGACAGTGTAGTTCATGGTCAATTATATAATTATTATTAATTTTGCATAATATCCCGACGTGTGCAATCGACAGAAATCGATATCGGAAAATCGATCGATAATTCGATATTAATCAGTAATCGTTAGTTAATTGAGGTCGATTAAATCGCTCAATCGATTAAAATCTATACTCACAAAATTTATTGCAATCTGGTTGTCGAATTATATAGATTCCAATCAATTTCAATCAATTCTATCGAAATGTGTATGTCACTGTTGTGATCAGCAAATATGTTTGGGGGAAGCACTTTCTCACGGGCGATGTCAGAGGCGAAGACCGCGATCTAAAATTAATTATCAGCGGTTTCCCATATCGGAAATGATGAAATCTTTCTGGCGTGACACAAAGGAAAGGTCACGATGTAATCGGTACTGATTTTTAAGCCCTCGAGTCTGAGTAATAACTAAATAAATGAAACGTATCAATAAATTAGATTGGGCCTTATAAAGTATTTTTGATGGATTGATCATTCAAAATAAAATTGATAAATTTGGCGAGATGTTAAATAAATTTGAAAAAAAAAATAGAAAAAAAGAAAAAAAAGAACTGAACAGTTTAGTTCAGTAATTACACCAATAATCAAATAACAAACTACAGCAATAATCATAGTAGTGTCAGAAAAAAGGAACAGGACTCATTTGTTAAAATGCAAAAAATAAAAAAAATATCATAAAAAGGTAGGCGGTGTAATGGAGAAGAAACAGAGAGAAACGTTTACGTCAAATCGGAAGAGGATCCATCAGTAAAAAAACCCACTTAAAAATTCTTATCAACCCCCACAACAAAATATTATTTTAAAAGGTCTGTTCGACAATGAAAATAACCAAAGCTAAATATATAATAACCTAAAACAGAGAAAGAAATTATTCATCCATTCTGATGTTGAGTATCGTTTGTCAGACTTCGAGTAAACGATGTACCGTTGAACACAAAACTCATCCAAAACATTATCTGGCTCTTCAAATGATTCTTCAAATGTTACAAAAAAATAGCCATCACATATACTTTCCTCCTTAAAATGTTGTTCTAAGAACATACACTCTTTTCCCAGCAAACTAGATACATTTAAAAAACTTTAACAAAGTCCACGTTTCTAGCGATTGCAGTACATCGTGACCAAAGATTTCATTACCTTTCATATGGGATACCGCTGATAATTAATTTTAGATCGCGGTCTTCGCCTCTGACATCGCCCGTGGGAAAGTGCTTCCCTATGTTTGGGCTACTTATTCTACTTTCAATGTTATTTCAATTTCGTATATTCATTCATTCTATGAAGCATTTTAATTGGTTCAGCAAGCATGGTTTATAAGAGTATAAACCAAGGAAACGTTTTGCCAGTCCATGTTGAGAGAATTGAGCGACGAAGATGTTGAATCAATTTTTTATTTTCACAATTTCCATGGAGAATCTTTACTACACAATGGTGGTTCCAATCGTTCCTCTCTTTGTGGAGATTCTTCAAATGCTTTATTTTGTGTTGGCATGGATCAACTGTTCTGTTACTCTCGCACTTTTTGTTCAATATTTTTGCAATTTCATCCCACACTTGCTGACTATCTTTACTTTCTACCATTTTTTGTTGTTTTCAGCCCAAAGCTGAGTCAATACTTTTTCGTAATCAGGGCTCCATTTTCTTTTGGTTTTGCTCCTTCAGAAGTTCCCTCTGACTCAACAGAGTTGCTGCTTTTTTTGCGAAAGTTGAGCTTGTGATAATGGCTACTGCAGTGGTTGGTGTTGCAGCTGTTGTGTTTGGTGAGGAATTGTCGGTATGAAAGGCTGTTTACAAATGAAATAAAAAGGATTGTAATAATAAGGATTGTTGCCATGACTGCTTCTTGTGAGACAAATGAAGCTTTAGTTTCCCACAAAAACGTAGTTGCAGTTATCATGTACATGTGTTGACATAATTCATGACAGCTGCTATTGTTTCAGAGCGACTAGTTCAGATATGGCCTGCTCTGAGGCAGGACATCGGAATTTTTGATGTTATGGCCTCCTGTAATATGATGTCTGACCTGCAAAATAATGGTTGTGTTTGTCTTGTTGAGGTGTAGACATTATTTATGTCTATGTAAACAGTTAAGTCAGCAATGCAACCTGCCTTAACCCCCAACATTTAAATTCAATATTTTTGCAATTTTGATTTCCAGATCTTTGTACCGGCTTTTTCTTTTCCACTTCCTGCAGTCATAGATTGTTATCGTTTGATACAGATACGTCCATCAAGTAGCATACATTATCTTGTCTTTAACAATAATGTCCAGTCTATTTGCGTTGACCATTTTATCCGTGGTCAAAGGCATATCCCAGCAATTATTTGTCTGTTCTTTCTCTACTACAGTTGGTGGTATATCGTCGTACCATTTGTTTGATACAGTCACATTATACTGTTTACAAATCTTCGAGTGTATATATCTTGCGACTTTGTTATTAATTGTTTGCCAATACTATTGTTTTTTTTTTGTTTAATATGGCAGCTGAGTACTTAAGGATACCTAGGCAAAAATACATTCATTGGTGCAGGCTTAACGTGGCCAATTGAATAGAACCTATCTATATATATCTACAATGTTAATTTTTTAATTTCATTATAATTTCAATAACTGTCTCTAAAATATCTTCAAAGTATGGTATAAATTTTAAAATGTCACTATGATAAATATTAGTAAGGTAAATAAAACACTTTTAGAAATGATAAAAAACAAAAACTTATCACTCATGTATACAATAAAGGGTGTTTGTAATTGAAATGAGTTGCCTTTTCAATGAAAGGACTTTAAAGGTCCTAGTGATGTACAGTGTACTCGATATTACTGACTTTTGCATGTTGTAGGATTTTGGTTTCCTAAAGAAAGGAAAATGCCCACTTCGTCTTTTGATTTTTAACAAGCTTTAGCTACCCTTTGCAGTGATCGAGTCCATCCTGTTACTAATTTTGCAGCAGCTTTTTGCCAATTGCTCTTTTTAGTCCGTTTGCCTGTTTATCGTCAAAGTCTGCAATTTTCATTTCAAGGTTCTTGCCATTTTGGAATTCTTGAAATTTCTTTGTAACATTACTGTGTATTTCATTGAACGCTATTCCAAGGCTAGCTGTTCCAAGGCTAGCTGTCTTGCTTATTGCAAAGCACTCTGCCCTCTGCATTATTTAATAGAGTGTGCTAATTCATTGAAACAACATAAGAAATAAGGAAATGCTTAATTACCGATGTAGGTGATATCTACAAAAATGTAATCTGCTTTTGATAACTGCTCCTTTTGAAACGGGGCCATAAAACGAAATTATTTGATGATAAATGGGACATAATACAATTGCTGCATTTGATAGAATGTTGACTTCCAAAAATCCTTCTGTTGACATCAGCGGAATAAAAAAAATGCTCACAGAAAGTCGCACTGTTCCACCAAATTGTTTACATAAAAGTCATTTAGTTGTTTTGAAGCAAACTTGTCCTTATGGCCAGAAGCATGTCGAATTTACAACAATTTCTGAACCAATAATGTGGTGTTTTATGTTTTATGGTAATAGCCAGTTCACGGGCAGAATGACTATCAAACAAGCTGAGAAATAAATTCAGTGCACACAGAATCCTAGTTTCTTTGATTAAGGCTTGTTCCTTCTTGTATGAATTTTGTTCTTCCAACCTACTTAGTTTTGATGTTTTCATTGTTCTTTGTCCTTTAACTCATATCGTTGATTACTATCAAGTTAAACACTCTTGTTTCGTTTTCGGGCCTCTTGAAAGTGAAATAAAAGTATCTACTTGATTTACTGTGACTTTATTTGGGGAAAAGAAGCATCGCTGGGAAGTTTTCGGGATGATACCTTGCCATCCCTCCTCTCCAGGATCATTGTATGCGCTTTCTGGCTCTTTATATTTTCGACTTTGCTGTCCAGCGGCTTCATAATATTTGGAAACTCTGGATTTCTCCAAGTTGATTTTTTTCCTTGGATGATTTAAAAAAAAGCTTCATCATCACCGCTGTCATTATCATTTTCTCTTTCGGATGATTTCACAAATAAAAAATTATGATATTAATAATGACTTTAAAATGATGACTGCAAAAGATGTGTCAGCATGATAACAAATCACGCTGGTATTAATACATGAGCAGTAAAATATAAATATGATCTATATATACTCCTGTGGTAAAGTAGCTGATACCATATAGAAAGTGCTCAATACACTAGAAGTGTAGAGCTGAATACAATGAATAAAATGAGACCAAGGTTCTCTGTTACTCTGAGTTTCGTGCTTTTGCAATTGTCAGACAGACTATTTAATGAAGAAACAATTCCTATCTAGTTATATATACACGTCTATTGTGTTTACATTGTTATCTTAATACAAAGGATGTGGGATTGCGTTACTATTTACAAATGGTGTGAGAGTAAAACAAAGGGTGCGAAGCAGATAATAGTTGATAATATTGGATAATTCAATTATTCCTTAAATAAAACTTGTTTTCATGACGGCATTTAGAAATAAGTTCAGATCGTTTGTTTAGTGTATCCTTGGGGTTAGCTTTGATGATCATTAGTTTCTCTGTTAGGCATAAGTCGCATTGTTTGGAGATGTTGCTGTATGGTCTTGCGCGGTTGATTATTGTCCATTTGATGTTAAAGTCTTTGTTATTGTCGCGTAGGTTCCAAATTTACTTTGATAATTCGGTGCTGTCGTGTATTTTCTGTGTTTGAATGTTAGTTTGTGCTGCGTATATCGTTGTTTAAAAGTTCCTTCTGTGAGTCCGATGTAGTTCTTAGATGTGTTGTTGCTTGTGAATTGTGCGTTGTAGATGATGCTGGAAGTTAGACATTTACAGTCGAGTGGGCATTGGTCTTTGTTGCGGCTGTTGTCATTGGCGTTGTTGGTTACTTTCTTGTTATGTTTGTTGGAATAGGCCTGTAGTTAGAAAGATCTTCACAGGACAAGTTCGATTTTTTAAGTTGAGGTCGTATGGTTGCTTGTTTTAACAAGATGGAATATACTCTGTCGATAAAGATAAATTTACAGTCTTAGTAACAGTCGAAAGTAAGTGAGAACCACATATTTTTTTAAAGTTTTCCCGGAATAGGATCAAACGTACAGGATTTTGATAATAAAGGAGATATAAGTTCAGACACATTTTCTGCAGAAACTTGTTCGAATTTTGTGAGGTTTGAGTCAGCAACCTCAACTAAAGTATCTTCAATATTGGAAGTTTCATCAAAATTGCTATGAATCACATTTATTTTGTCAATAAAATATTGCGCAAATGCATTTGCAAGATATTTTGGAGATGGCGCTAAAGGCAAGACCTTTTGCATTTTAGTGTGGACCATTTTCTCAAAAGTAGAAAAAAGAACCCTTTGATTTGACTCATTCTCATTAATGATGTTATCAAAATATTCGGATTTAGATTTTTCAATTAGATTAGTTCTCTATGGATGGTTAGGCTCGACTCTCTCCAGGATCTTTCTAGCTTTCATCGCTTAATTATCTCTTCTTTGATTTTTGAAGAGAACCAAGGGTTAGAAGGGCGCACGATTACTCTGCGCTGTTTTCTTGGAGCATACTCATCAAGAATCACAGAAAGTACTGAGTAATAATGAGTTATTAAACCATCAAGCTCATCAGATGGATTAGCAAGCAAGGAAGAGCTTGAGATATCTTTACAAAATTTCTCAGTATCAATTGCTTTGAGATTACGAGAGGTGGAAACAATATTCGGCAAAGGGGGCTTTTTTATTACAAGATCTTGAACATTGTCTCACGTCGTCTCTCCGCACACACACACGCTCCCTCTCACGTGCTCACATTCCCCACTGGGGGAGGGGTACGTCAGTCATTACACTGCTCTCCTTCCTAAGAAGCACTGCCTCAGTGCGAAAATTCACAAATGTGTACATAACTTGTAATAAAACGGTATATAAAAAGTCTATAACATAAAAAAGTCACAGTTCAGACTCTAACAGTTGACATGTTACATTTTCTTGAACAATGTCTGTTTACTCAATTTCTCATAATTGGGCTCTAGTCATCATGCCACATGAGGTGTGCACAGTCTCAAGCAGATGTGATGTCTTACTCCACAAATTGAATTGTTCAAATTGCTAATAACTTGACTGTCAGTTCCGTAACTTTGATCGGCTTGATGTTAATGTTCAATGTAATCGTCTGAGTTATGTCTGATCCAATCTCCAAATCTTTGTGGGGGTCGAATTGCTCTCTTCGGCCTTCTACTTTCATCCTTGTCTGTCTTCTCTGTTTTCTTCTTTAAATCTCTATGCTGCTCTGTGAGTTCAATCTCCTCTTTGGTTTCCTTCAAGTTTTCCTTGACCTTCCGTTTCTTTCCTTCATCGTTTTCCTCATCTTTCTTTCCTCTCTTTTCTTTATCTCTTTTCTCCTTCTTCTTTCCTCTCTTTCCTTCATCATTTTCCTCCTTCTTCTTTCCTCTCTTTCTTTCTTCATTTTCATCATTCTCCCCCCTCTCTTTCCTTCATCACTTTCCTCATTCTTCTTTCCTCTCTTTCCTTCATCATTTTCCTCATTCTTCTTTCCTCTCTTTCCTTCTTCATTTTCCTCACTCTTCTTTCCTTTCTTCTCTTCGTCTTTGTCTTGGTTCTTCTTTCTTCCCCCTGTCAACCAGCTCCTCAATGGTGGGCCAAGGTAAGGCTTGAGACGATCCACGTGGACGACCTTAGGCTTAGCTTTAGCTGTCTTTTGTATTCTGTAAACAACATCAGATAGTGAAGCTACGACAAGGAAGGGACCTTCCCAGGGACAGTCCAGTTTAGCACATCTTCCTTTCTTCCTTTGCACGTTATGAAGCCAGACACTTTCTCCTACTTGGAGTCGCCTACAAGCAAGCTTTTTGTGGTAATTCTTCTTCTGTCTGACAGCTGCTTGCTTAAGGTGCCGTTGTACGTTATCAAATGACTCAGCTAACCTTCTACGAAGTGCTTCTGCGTACTCGCCAGGGATTGGCGGTGCATCAGGAGTTGTTTCTGTTATGACATCCAATGGTACCTCAACTTCCCGACCCAGCATCAGTGATTTTGCGTGTATCCCGTACTTTCGTCTACTGCAGAACGATACGCCATCATGCACATTGGCAGTTGGAGATCCCAGTCTTTCTGATCTTGTTGTAGTTTACCCGGCCAATAATAACGCATCCGAAGAGCAAGGAGGGTTTTACGAACACCTCGATGGCTGGCTGTGGTGTTGTTGTGGTGAGCTTTTAAGGCTTGCTCCCTGAGATTACAAGGTAGTACAATCTGGTATGTGACTTTATCACCATGATCACTTTCCCATTTCCGATAGAGTACAGCATCATGTACCTCTAGGCGTTCCCATTGCGCCCATAGTGCTTTGAAGGTTGTATTTTCTTGAGACACTTCTTCCCATGGTGGTGGTTTGCTAGAAGAGTTCTTCAGCTCAATAAATGCTTTAAGTGTTGGATCAGCCATCTGTTCTTGTGCTAGGTGTTGTTTTGTCCATTCTGGCTGGATTGTTACTGTACGTGTACTTGCTTGAGGTTCCTTATGGTCATCTACTGTTTGTTCTTGCTGTTCACTGACGTCTTTAACTGATTCATGATCACATTGGTCTGTCTGTGTGCCAACCTCAACTGTCCTTGAGTCGTTAACATGGTTTTGACACCACCGGCATCTCTCGGTGCAAGGTATCCGCGACATTGCATCAGCGTTTTGGTGCTGATTTCCTTGGCGGTAAATTATGTCAAAGTCAAAGGTGCTGAGAAGAGCAAACCAACGAGCTAATTGACCTTCAGGGTCCTTGGTTTTCAAGATAGATCTTAAGGGTACATGATCTGTTCGTACAATAAACTTGCTGTTCTGTATAATGTTTATGTAGTTTCATAAATTCAACAATAGCTAAAAGTTCCTTTCGTGTAGTGCAGTAGTTACATTCTGACTTAGAAAGAGTGCGACTAGAAAAAGCTATGGGCCTTTCTACATTGTCCTGTATCTGTGACAACACACATCCTATGCCGTGATTGCTGGCATCAGTGTCAAGAATGAAGGGTGCGTCCATCTTGGGATAAGATAACACTGGTGAGTTAGTCAACAACTGCTTTAACTGGTCAAAAGCATATTGATAGTCACTGGTCCATTGGAATTGCTTCAAGTTATGTTCAGTAAGTTGATACAGTGGCTTGGCAACTGATGCAAAACCAGGAACGAAGCGCTTGTAGTATGATGCTAATCCTAAAAAACTTTTTACCTCTGTTGCTGATTCAGGTACTGGCCAGTTAGTTATCTCCACCTTGCGGTTGTCAGTTTTCACTCCATCTTCACTTACCACGTGACCTAGGTATTCAGTTTCTTTGATAAACAGTTTGCACTTCTTGGGTTTTAGTTTCAGGCCTGCTGCTTCAACTCTCTCCAGAACGTCTTTCAATCGTGTCAAATGTTCCTGAAAAGAACTTGCAAATATCCCCACTTGGGGAGGGCTACGTCAGTCATTACAATACGTTTTATAATTTAGTAAAATGTTACTTTTAAGGATAGATTGCAAAATTGAAAAACCATTTTGAAGAAATCTTTGCCTATAATTATCATCTCCAATTGACTGCATGCATGCATGTATATTATAATAGCTGCATCTCATGCATCCTTTTGTCAACTATATAATTACACTACATACACTTGACCATTTGCAACGTTCCTCCCATCAAAAGAGGCATAACAAATATGGTATAGATACTTTTTGGTTCATCAAAATAGATAGTAGCTACTACTTTGCACTTCTGCTTAGTACCATCCTGCATAGATTTAGAATAAATAAACAAATAACAATTTAATAATTATCATCATCTTGATCATCATTTTTTCATTATTGTTATTGTTAATTTAATACTATATATAGTTCTAATTATGCTCACCTTTTGCCCATACAGTATTTCTTAATTCTTCATCAGACCAAAGGACTTTTATTTCTGAACCACCTTTGAAATACCCTTCGTAGTCATCAAGGCTACTTCCAGAATCTTTTCGCGCTTTGAGCTTTGTATTGACTTGATCATTGATATCATAATCGTACACCTTTCCTGGCTCCTGGTCAAGTGCAACACTGATGATGTCATCCACAACATTTACAACAGTTCCCACATACCAACCTGCAGTGAGCAAAAATACAATTTATTCACAATTTAACATGAATGATTGGCTGTCATGTATAATAATATATTCTATTGACCTTTATGGTATGTTTAAGTTATTTCAAATTGGAGATATTGATTGCCAGCTTGAATTTTTTAATTACTATTTTTAGCTTTGTAAATGGTTGTTTGGAGTCATTTTAATATTCATTAAAAAACTCAAAAATATACCTATAGAAAATCTTATGTCAAATAATGTAGCAATGATTTACTTATAAACGCATTTTATTAATTATAACAGCATGTTACCTAGCTTTACCTTGCTAGAAAAAACTTATGGAAAATATGTTTTTATTTTTTCGTCTTTGCCTATGGAATGTATAAAGTTAAACTTATAACATGCTGTACAAGTTTGCGTACAAATTGCTAGTATGACATTGATTATTAGATGATTAAAGCGACAAATTGCTCATCATAGAATTATTTTTTTCTCAATTAGAAAATAAGAACTGTGTTTTATAAATACCTTGTTTCCATCCAGTTGTCCCAAACCAGCAATCGTTTTCCTTTTCGTTTGAATTCATTCTCTGGGTTTTACACAATCCAATACCTTGCTGTACTTCTGTCTTACTGCATCCTAGACTCACAGTTGAAAGCTCTTCCCCCAATGTGGAAGAGATGCTTTCCAGCTCTCCCCAATATGTACCATCTGGAATTAGAATTATTGTGTTTTGTTCTTTCACAAGCCTGGAAGCATTTTCTCTAGAGCGACTTAAAGAAAGGGATGCTCCAGTTGGTGTGCTGTGCTTTCTCTTCTCCACCTTATTCACTGGTTTTTCTCAGTTGAAATTACTTTTTTTGTAATGTTTATCAAGTTTTTGATGCCCTCATGTTCTCGTTGAAATGCTAAATGTTTTCGATTTGCTTTTATCATTGCCACCCGCAAAACCAGTTCATCTTTTGTTCCACATGTCAGGACATTATGAAATTTCAAAACTTCTTTCAATTTGTAGATAGACAAAGCATTAAATTCTTTTACAGAAGATGGATTGAGTGTTAAATCATCATTGTAACATTCTAGATCTTGAGGTCGAGGAAGGCCCAGCTTTTCCACAATTCTTTTTACCAGCTCATGTTTCTTTCCCTCTTGAGAGAGTTGGTGCTTAAGGGCCATCAGAGCAAGTCTATCTTTGTCCTTCTCCTTGTAAAGCTGATGTTGGCTCCAGAAGTCCCGCTCCTTGTCACTTTCAAAGTCATCTGACATTCTGTTTTCGCTCATCTCATAGAACTGCTTGTCCACTATTTCTTTTGACATATAGTGCATCTCCCCTTCAGAGTTGAACCAGCGCACAAAATCAGGGACAGGCTGTGTTTCTGAATAACAACTGTCCTCTTCCTCATCTGTCATTTTGTCAGGATTATTAATCATCTTCCCAGCAAGTCCTTCTTCCTTTTTCGTCATAGGTGTTGTTCAAAATCTGGTTGTCCTCATAGTAAGAACCAACTAATTTATTATTTAAGCTCCAGATTGTACACAACTCTTTCCATACTTCAGAGTCTTGGGATGATTCATCGGTTGAGTCATCATCCTCCTTTTTCCCTTCTGACTTGGCCAAGAAAGTCACCATCTCTAGCTCATTTTGGAATACAAAATCTGTGGCATCACTTCCCCTCTCTACCACGCATTGTTTGTCTCCAAACCGAGGATGTTGTATACAGGATGCAACACCAGAAGCCATAGATTGCATGTTCTCTTTGTGACGGTCATCTCCAACTACAAATTTAGAGTGAACTTTATTGCTTTTGAATACTTGACTAGATAGAACATTATTGTGAACGCTGGGACCCTTTCTACAAAGTTCCATTTGCTGTTATAATCTGTGAAAGATTTTTGTCGAACAGAAGCCAGCTCTTGCCAGACGCATCAACCACATACCAACAAGGAAGCTAGATGGGGCTTCTCCAGGACCATTGTCCACCACAAACACAAAATTCTCCTTCAGACGGCCAGTGTCAGGATTTCGGAAAACAAAGTCCAAGAATAGATTTCGAAGAATGCACTTAATGCTTGTGATCTTTGACAGAAGTGCTTTTACAGTGTCTCTGTCTCTTTTACTGTCAAGATACACCCGATGAACACTCATGAACGTGGATCCGTGAGGTTAAAGTTAAGACAGCCCATGCAAAATTGCACCGCAATAATTTTGGTATAGTAAATATTGGCCAGCCGGATTCAAATGAACCCCATTAGGTAAATAAAATGGCTAGTTAGAGTGAGTAAAAGGTCTGTGCTGCCAACAAAAAACATTAGGAAAAGGGACTAAAACAACTTCGAGGGATTGATGTAAGACACGTATTTGATCAGAAAATGCAGACATGGCAACATGGACAAAAAAATTGCTCTAAAAGCTGTGCAACTTAATCCTCAATCGCTGATCCCACTGATTCAGGTCTAGAAGAAGAAAGCTACCAATCTCCAAACTCACTACATCGGGAGATAAATCCCCAAGAACCCCAAGATCAAAGGATTTAAGTTTGTCAGCAGTCCGATCGCCAATACAGTGCAGGTGAACCGACGCTGTAACTTGAAGATGAAAATTTAATTCTGCCCTTGGATCAAAACCTGCCCTTAGGTCTCTTTTAGACGTTTAACAAAAAAATGGCCTGATATAAGTACTGTAGAATCTCTTCTAAGAGCCATTAGACACGATAACAATCAACCACTTGTGGCAAACAACAGTCAAGTAGACCAAATAATTATTTACTATTTATTACAAAATTAGATGATAACCATCCCTGAATTTTACATCACACAAAAACAATAATCTACATCAATAATAATTTACATTACAATGGTATTGCATACAGATATAGATGCATATATTTGCACAGAGAAGAAAAAAAAAAAAAAAGCATTTGAGAGCAATAATGATGCTTTGATGAAAAGATACAAACCAACTATATCAAATGGAATATAACAGATTCAATGATGGCTGGCATCACAGAAGGAAACCGAAGGCTTATATTTCTGTGTTACCATTTTAATTTAACCATCGTAATAAGTATTAATAATAATAATAATAATAAATGTCTTTAATAATATGATAAAACACAGATCATATTTACAATAAATATAAGAAATTATGGGATATATGTACATATATATAAAATTACATGTCTACTATTAGATTAATTTAATAATATAATAAATTGAGTTTCACACTAAGTATTTATAGTCTGTTTTTAAAACATTGCTCATATCTGGTCGTATTCACTTTCGGTCTGGAAATGGCTGTCTTTCTGAGATTGTAAGTCATTTGTTTCCTACGTGGCATAAGCGTTTTTATAGGGTGGTTTTCAGTCATTTCCACTTTTTTCATGATTTTTCTCTCGTGACTTTCCATGATTTCAACTATGTTCATTCGTTTACTGGTAAACTTCCTTTTACTTCACCTTTCCAAGAAACATTGCACAGTGTTAAGATCAGATTTGGATGCTCCATAGACTGGTAGTCCGTAGTTTAAGCTCGGCATGATTAATGACTTAAACAGATGATCAATATCTTGTTGATTAAGTCCTTCTTTACGCAGAGATCTTAATATGTGAAGACATCGGTTAGCTTTAACTAGTTTGGAGTGGACATGTGTTTTAAATTTGCTGTCATTCTGAAAAGTAACACCTAGTAGAGAAAGTTCATTATGTTGTGGTATGTTCATTATCGGTGTCAAGTGTTCAACTGTGTGTCCTTTTTTCGTGAATATAAGTTCCTTACATTTCTTCGGGTTGCATTTCATCTAGTTATTATCTGTCCATTCCATAAACCTCCTCACTAGACTTCCCGCGTCGTCACTGTCTTTGAAAACTGGTGATATGATGGTTGTATCATCTGCATATTTGTAAAGAGCACCTTTTGAGCCTTGGTCTAGTGCTAGATCATCGATGAAGATATTAAATAAATAGGAGCCACTTACACTCCCTTGCGTTGTACCCTTGTTCACATACTTCCAGTTCCCCAAGTAATCGTCATAATTTACTCGTTGCTGTCTGTCTTTTAAAAAGTTAATGTACCAGTTGATGATGTAAGGGTTCATGTTTAAACATTTCAGCTTGTTGGAAAGGAGATTGTGCTTAATAGAATCGAACGCTTTGCTGAAGTCCATCGCAAAGACTCTAACAGCTGTACAGTCTGATTTATCTAGATTATTAAATATGTGGTCTTGAATGGCTAGGAGAGCATGAGTGCAGTTTCCCCCAGTTCTGTATGCAAATTGGGTAGAACCAAGATGTTTTTCAAGCGTTCTCTTGGCATGAGTGGTGTAAACGGTTTTCTCGAAGGCGCGTGCAATCACTGGAGTAATGTTTATTCCACGAAAGTCTCCATGTTCTTTAGGGATGTCTACTTTAGGTAGCGGTCTTATATGAGCTCTTTTCCAGGATGCAGGCCAAGTGCTAGTTGCAAGAGAGAGATTCCAAATGTATGTAATTACAGGAGTGAGGAGTTCCGAGTGCTCTTTCCATACCCAGTAGGGTATCATATCTGGTCCAGTTGAAGTTTTCTTTAGACTGTTGAGCGTACTCCAAACTTGTTTTTCCGTTAGGCGTGGGATAGTGATATGATCGTCTATTACCGCAAAAGAGGGTTCTGAGTAGTCTTCATCTTGACACAGATTTGCAAAGTACTCGTTTAATTCATCAAGGAATTCTGTGTCTAGGTTAACAACAGTACTTTTTCGTCTTTGAGAGGTAGTGTCGATTTTGTTCCACCAAAGATGCACGAAGTTAAGTATGCATATTCTAGCTATTCTATTTGCACAATATTGTATATAAATATTGTTCAATAAAGAAAAAGAAATTTGGACAGTAGGACAGCAAAATACTTGTTAATAGATGAAAGTTGAGATAAGCTGCATATTTATATACATATTACATATTATATATATACACATATATACACATACATACATAAATATACACATACATACAATGATTGTATGAACTGGCTGTACTAATAATACATGATTATATGTATTATACATAGATAATATTATTAATTACTTTGTACAAAATAATGTCACACTTATTGTTATTCATGTAAATTAGACAACAAAAACCTGGATTAGCATAACACTGGGTTAATGGCTCTGTGGGAATCCCACTATTTGTGAAATGAACTAAGAACTTACCAAGATCACTTGATTAAAAAAAAAACTTTAAAGAAACAGCGTAAAAATCTACTCCAGCTAACTTGCGATGGTGAATGATTGACCACGAAGGCAAACAACTTGTTTATATACTAGTTAACCCTTACTCGTGTCCCGTATGATGCTGTTACATAACATATGTAATAATTAGTAATATACAACCTCATTACAACAAGAAACATAAAAAATTATATTTGTAAACAAGTATTTCCTTTATTATATAAATTGGTTAATCTTGCCTCGTGAACCGGCTATTAAATTATGATCTGATAAATAGTAAATGCAACAAACAGAGCAATAGTTTACGGTCTTTATTTCAGTAATGTATATGTAAAATACCGTCATAACTGTTATTACATTACCACACCACTGTGATTGGTTCTTATAAAAAAAATTGGGATAATATGTACGCTGCGATTGGTTGAAAAACAAATAATAAAAATCCTAATCTATCGTGTGCACTTATTGGACAGTTTGTGTAAAATGTAACATAGGGGGAATTTACTTTGAATTCACTTTTTTTGCTATTTTCATGCGTTTGGTATTTTATAAAACAAATAAAAAACAATTTTCGGTGTTTGGAACTCTGCTCAAACAAAACACTTGGGATGTTTACAGAACACTCAAGAAGCTGGAAACAACAACAAATTTATTTAAATAAACAATATTTACAAATCTCGAACTTTTGCTATCTGCAGCTAGTTCTCAAAACTAATCGAGGCGGTAGCAAAACTTAATTATGATACAGTTACATAACATAACTAACAACACTATATATAATAATTATTAAATTTTCACTTATTATAAGCTATATAAATAAGGTAGCAAATTAATAATAGAAACGTTTATAACAAAAAAAAAACAAAAAAAAAAAAAACAGAGGTGTTCATTGAATCGAGGCAATAGAAGATTAATGAATTTCCAATTTTTTGAAAGAGATCAAGATTTGTTCAAGATCTAAATAATTGTCTGATTTTTCAAGGAGCTGAAGAAGATGGTTTCTGATGTTAGTTTTGAATTGA
Organism: Diadumene lineata; assembly: GCA_918843875.1. Taxonomy (NCBI): domain Eukaryota; kingdom Metazoa; phylum Cnidaria; class Anthozoa; order Actiniaria; family Diadumenidae; genus Diadumene; species Diadumene lineata. The sequence continues at coordinate 1,007,361 of CAKKNV010000001.1, read as the reverse complement.
GTTTTTTTCATATTTTTTAGTGCTAATGGGATGCTATTCCAGATTTTAGGACCAGTTGATTTAAAAGAGCTTCTCATTAATTCGGTTCGTACACTCTCTCTATAAAATCATTTATTGGTTGTTGATCTAGTTTTATATTGATGGACGTTTACAGTTGATTTAAAGATATTATTTAGATTTCTGGGGGTAATGTTATTATGAATATCATACATCATTATGGACATTCGTTCAAAATAAAGAAAATTTAAAGGAAGGCAATTTGCTTGAATAAAAATTGGAACAGCGTGATCTCTAGAATTTGAGAAATTGATAAGTCGAAGGGCTCGCTTTTGTAATACAAGTAATCGATTGAGGTGTGTTTTAGCACTGTTTCCCCAGGAGCAGATCCCATAGAGCAAATGTGGCTCTATTAATGACTTATATATGTTGAATAAGGCTTTGCGTGGAATATAGTGTCTCAGTTTGGCAATAATGCCAATTGATCTGCTTACTTTTTGTGCAATGTAGTCGATATGCGTTTTCCAAGATAAATGAGAGTCTATGAAAACTCCGAGATATTTGATAAAGTTTTTACATTCAATTTCTTTGTGTTGATTCAGGTTGTCTGGAATAAGGATAGATGGATCTAACGTTAACATTTTTTGTCTAGGTCGAAATATGGCATAGTTAGTCTTTTTAACATTTAGTGATAGACGGTTTGATCGTAGCCAATTGTTTAGTTTAAGGAGTTCAGTATTCACTGTGTTCTGTAATTTATTCAAATTTTTGTTCTCGTAAAGTATACTGGTAACATCCGCGAATAAGTGGAAGGAAAAGACCTTGCTGCAGTTACTGATGTCATTAATATAAATAAGAAACAATAGTGGTCCCAATACTGAACCTTGTGGTACATTGCAATGTGATATCTGATAATTTGAAATTCAACCATTGATACACACTGTATGTCGTCTATTAGAGAGATAAGATTTCAGCCAATCATGAACAAGGCCCCGAAATCCGAAATGGTGTAATTTAGTCAAAAGAATGTCATGATTTACCGTGTCAAAAGCTTTTTTTAAGTCAATAAAGATTCCACATGTAAATTTGCCTTGATCCATATTTTCATGTATTTTATTAATGATATCAATTATCGCATGCTGAGTATTATGATTCGCACGAAAACCGTATTGTGAATTATGTAACAAGTCATATTTGTTGATAAAGCTTATAAATCTGTTATACATTACCTTTTCAAAGAGTCGATTAAATATTGATAATAAAGAGATCGGACGATAATTATCAGGGTCACTTTTATCGCCTGTTTTATGGATAGGTATTATTTTAGCAATTTTTAATTTTTCTGGATATGTCCCTGTTTCAATTGATTTATTGAAAATAATGGATAGTGGTTCGCTTAATAAGCTACTACCTAGTTTTAAAAGATTCACTGGGCAGGAATACAAACCTGTAGCCTTATTTAATGACAAAGTGTTAATCTCGTCCTCTATTTCTTTGGAAATTATGGGTATCAAAGAAAAAGTATTTTTAGTAGGCTGCCCAAGGTAGTCCAGTACTGATTTGTTTGCTGGTGGGATACTATTTGATAGCTTAGGACCAATTTCGGCAAAGTGTTTATTCATGATATTACTCATTTCATTTGAATCAAAAGTTAAACGATTTGAGCTGTTCTTAAGGCATTTAATAGACTTATTGTTTTTTTTTCGGGAGATAATGTCATTAACTCCTTTCCAAATCATCTTTATTTTGTTAGTATTTTGCTCAAAGTAATTAAGGTAATATTTTTTTTTGCTTTGCCGGATAAGAGAGGTTAATTTATTTCTACATGCTTTAAATAATTCAATAGTATTTTCAAGCAAATAATTATGCTTCTTTTTAATAGAAATTCGTAAACCTTTTGTTATCCATGGTTTAGCTAAAATTTTTAATTAACGTTTAGATGGTTTTTTTAATGGTGCATGTTTATTTACAATTGAATTGAGTTTTTTGTACAAAATTGAAAAAGATTGATTGACATCTATTTTTGAAGCAATCTCTATCCAATCCACGCTCTGCAGATCATTAAGAAATTTCAAAGTATTAAATTTAGAGTAGTCTCTTATTTTAGTGATATGTTGATTGGAATAGCAATTGTTTATGTTGGAAGTAGAAATGCAAATTTGAATAAAATGATCACTAACATCAGAAACAATGTTACCGCTTATCTTAAAACAATTCAGGTCGTTCGAAAATATGTTATCAATCAGAGTGGCCGAATTGCCATAAACCCTCGTGGGTTTATCAATTGTAGGAAAAAGAGATAGACTTTGTGTTAATTCAAATAAAGTCTTACTATATGAACACGTTTCATACTGTAAAAGATCTATATTAAAACTGATCACCCATAAGAAATATATCCTTGTTACTACAGCTAATGTCCTCTAGTGTATTTGAAAGATATTCAAGAAAGACCTCTGCACTGTTATGTTGTCGATAAACCAGACCACAAATAATATTCTTAGCTTTTGGATTCAGAATCTCAATCCAAAGAGCTTGGAAATGAATATTTGATGCACGATTCATTATTTTGTAGTTCAGTTGATTGTTTATAAAGAACCCAACACCTCCTGCGGAAAGAGGTGTTGGTTCAAATTCAAAACAATAGCCAGGTAACGAGGGTATTGACTCAGTACTATCAGAATTGCAAATTCTAGTTTCAGTAATCCCAATTAAGCTAAATTCTATATTTAAGTCACTTAATATTTGATTTTGGAATTCTTCAAAATTTCTTTTCAAACTTCTTATATTATTGTGGGCAATACTAAAGCTTGAATGTAAGTTAAATCGTGACAATTCTTTGTTAAAACTTAACGGAGAAAAATATTTAGTTCTTGGTAATTTATATAAATAATTTTGATTCTCTTCAAAATTTAAATCATTTCTATTATTTAAAGTAAATAAATCAATGTCATATAGACTAGATAGATGATTCAAAGATTTTCTAGAAGATGTATTAATTAAACTATTAAAAGTTGGATGTGCGTCTTCTAACCGTTGACAATTATAATATGGCAGCTCTGACAGAACAGCTTTGTTGGCTTTTGCTTCTATCTTATCAACAGATTTTGTTTTACTCTTAAATCCTTTTGTCATTTGTCTTATATGATTATATTAGGTTTATTCAAACATATTTTTCGTCTCTCATTTCTAAATAATATTGATTAAATATTCATTTAAAGTAATATTCCGGTGTAGTACTTAGCTCTAATAGTTGTTTTCCATGATAGAGGCAGCATAAGGATTTTGGCTTATAAGTGACTGCAATTCGTCCATATTACGAAGTTTGGTGATTGGGGCTGATTCATTTCTGCGTAGGTGGACAATTCCATTTTTAACCCAACAAAATGTGTAGTTGGCAACTCGCTTGAACTGCTTAGCTTCGTAGAACAGGTTCTGGATTCTAGGCGTAAGATGATCAAATATTCTGATGTGTTGAGCATCAGTTGAAGTTGAGACGTAGCCCAAATTACTGAGATCTACATCTTTCACATTATTCCTTGAGGACATTACTTTATTTTTCGCCAATCTTCTGAGGAATTTGCAGACGATGGGATTTGGTTGCCCGGATTTGTTTCCGTTGCGGGTTGGCACTCGATGTGCGATATCAATATCAATAATAGAAACATCAGTGGCACCCATATTGTTGAAAAGTTGTACACACAGATTTGCTGTTTCTTCAGCGCTTTCGTTTTCTGAGATATGAGGCAGGCCAATGATCTTTACGTTAAATTACTGTAATCTTCAAGGGAGTTGATTGCTTGTTGAACTCTTGAGACTGCCTCGCTTATCTCTTGGAGACTAATACTTAGTCTGTGGATTTCACTTCCAGCGAATTTTCTGAATCTTGTTATGTCATCATACTGATCCGACATAAATGAGACGGAACGAGTAGAAGTTGGAGATAGTGTTTCTACTTCATTGGAGGCGAGTTGAGTTCCTTCAGTGGACGCCATTTTGGATTTGAGGTCGTTCATCTCTTTCTCAATCCTGTCTAGTTTTGACTTAAGGTCGTTATTTTCTTTTCTTAACTTTTGTACTTGATCTTTAGTCATGATTCTTGTAGCATATGTTGTTGTAGTAAACTAATAGTAAGTAGGAATGGAAAAAAAACAGATAAATTCAAGAGCTCATCTTAGCGTGGCCGCTCGTCACGTCCGTGAGTGTAACAGGTGTATAATGAAAACAAAATAACGTAGTGACTAAAGAGATAAATTGAAGACTGACCTGTAGTGTTGAAGAGTGGTTTTCTAGTGGATTGCGATGTTCTCTTGTGCATAGCGTGGTAGATGCGAAGGTGAGAGGAGGAGTGTGAGTTGTGCCGTGAGTAAATAATAGGCAACATAGAACATAATTAGTTTTAGTTTTATGATATCACATATTGGTAATATCATAAACTAAATGATGTTGCAAAAATGTGGAACTTACGATATGTGTGAGGTACTGAAACTGTTTTGACAACTTCCTCTCCAGTTACTCTGTAGTATAATGTATCATTTTTGCTCTTCATGGGCTCTCTATTTACATTCTCATTGATATGAAGATTGGCCAGAATCTTGCTGAAATTTAATAACATACACAGTAAAGAGAACATTTGGTTTAGTATAATTATTTCTATCATACATATCTGTTGTTCTGGGGTAAGTTTCTGTTTGTCTTCTTCTGAGTTCATCAGCCATCTGCTCATATTTAGTTAAATTGCTTAAAACAAGATTACGGGCACTGTGAATACTGCGTTTGTCCTGAACTCTTGACATTTTCATCATGCACTTAATGCTTGTGATCTTTGAAAGAAGTGCTTTTACAGTGTCTCTGTCTCTTTTACTGTCAAGATACACCCGATGAACACTCATGAACGTGGATCTATGAGGTTAAAGTTAAGACAGGCCATGCAAAATTGCACCGCAATAATTTTGGTATAAATATTGGCCAGCCGGATTCAAATGAGCCCCATCAGGTAAATAAAATGGCTTGTTAGAGTGAGTAAAAGGTCTGTGCTGCCAACAAAAAACATTAGGAAAAGGGACTAAAACAACTTCGAGGGATTGATGTAAGACACGTATTTGATCAGAAAATGCAGACATGGCAACATGGACAAACAATTTCTCTAAAAGCTATGCAACTTAATCCTCAATCGCTGATCCCACTGATTCAGGTCTAGAAGAAGAAAGCTACCAATCTCCAAACTCACTACATCGGGAGATAAATTCCCAAGAACCCCAAGATCAAAGGATTTAAGTTTGTCAGCAGTCCGATCGCCAATACAGTGCAGGTGAACCGACGCTGTAACTTGAAGATGAAAATTTAATTCTGCCCTTGGATCAAAACCTGCCCTTAGGTCTCTTTTAGAGGTTTAACAAAAAAATGGCCTGTAGAATCTCTTCTAAGAGCCATTAGACACGATAACAATCAACCACTTGTGGCAAACAACAGTCAAGTAGACCAAATTATTATTTGCTATTTATTACAAAATTAGATGATAACCATCCCTGAATTTTACATCACACAAAAACAATAATCTACATCAATAATAATTTACATTACAATGGTATTGCATACAGATATAGATGCATATATTTGCACAAAGAAGAAAACAAAAAAAAAAGCATTTGAGAGCAATAATGATGCTTTGATGAAAAGATACAAACCAACTATATCAAATGGAATATAACAGATTCAAGGATGGCTGGCATCACAGAAGGAAACTGAAGGCTTATATTTCTGTGTTACCATTTTAATTTAACCATCGTAATAAGTATTAATAATAATAATAATAAATGTCTTTAATAATATGATAAAAAAACAGATCATATTTACAATAAATATACGAAATTATGGGATATATGTACATATATATAAAATTACATATCTACTTTTAGGTTAATTTAATAATATAATAAATTGAGTTTCACACTAAGTATTTATAGAGTCTGTTTTTAAAACATTGTTCATATCTGGTCGTATTCACTTTCGGTCTGGAAATGGCTGTCTTTCTGAGATTGTAAGTCATTTGTTTCCTACGTGGCATAAGCGTTTTTATAGGGTGGTTTTCAGTCATTTCCACTTTTTTCATGATTTTTCTCTCGTGACTTTCCATGATTTCAACTATGTTCATTCGTTTACTGGTAAACTTCCTTTTACTACACCTTTCCAAGAAACATTGCACAGTGTTAAGATCAGATTTGGATGCTCCATAGACTGGTAGTCCGTAGTTTAAGCTCGGCATGATTAATGACTTAAACAGATGATCAATATCTTGTTGATTAAGTCCTTCTTTACGCAGAGATCTTAATATGCGAAGACATCGGTTAGCTTTAACTAGTTTGGAGTGGACATGTGTTTTAAATTTGCTGTCATTCTGAAAAGTAACTCCTAGTAGAGAAAGTTCATTATGTTGTGGTATGTTCATTATCGGTGTCAAGTGTTCAACTGTGTGTCCTTTTTTCGTGAATATAAGTTCCTTACATTTCTTCGGGTTGCATTTCATCGAGTTATTATCTGTCCATTCCATAAACCTGCTCACTAGACTTCCCGCGTCGTCACTGTCTTTGAAAACTGGTGATATGATGGTTGTATCATCTGCATATTTGTAAAGAGCACCTTTTGAGACTTGGTCTAGTGCTAGATCATCGATGAAGATATTAAATAAATAGGGGCCACTTACACTCCCTTGCGTTGTACCCTTGTTCACGTACTTCCAGTTCCCCAAGTAATCGTCATAATTTACTCGTTGCTGTCTGTCTTTTATAAAGTTAATGTACCAGTTGATGATGTAAGGGTTCATGTTTAAACATTTCAGCTTGTTGGAAAGGAGATTGTGCTTAATAGAATCGAACGCTTTGCTGAAGTCCATCGCAAAGACTCTAACAGCTGTACAGTCTGATTTATCTAGATTATTAAGTATGTGGTCTTGAATGGCTAGGAGAGCATGAGTGCAGTTTCCCCCAGTTCTGTATGCAAATTGGGTAGAACCAAGATGTTTTTCAAGCGTTCTCTTGGCATGAGTGGTGTAAACGGTTTTCTCGAAGGCGCGTGCAATCACTGGAGTAATGTTTATTCCACGAAAGTCTCCATGTTCTTTAGGGATGTCTACTTTAGGTAGCGGTCTTATATGAGCTACAAAATAATGTCACACTTATTATTATTCATGTAAATTAGACAACAAAAACCTGGATTAGCGTAACACTGGGTTAATGGCTCTGTAGGAATCCCACTATTTGTGAAATGAACTAAGAACTTACCAAGATCACTTGATTAAAAAAAAACTTTAAAGAAACAGCGTAAAAATCTACTCCAGCTAACTTGCGATGGTGAATGATTGACCACGAAGGCAAACAACTTGTTTATATACTAGTTAACCCTTACTCGTGTCCCGTATGATGCTGTTACATAACATATGTAATAATTAGTAATATACAACCTCATTACAACAAGAAACATAAAAAATTATATTTGTAAACAAGTATTTCCTTTATTATATAAATTGGTTAATCTTGCCTAGTGAACCGGCTATTAAATTATGATCTGATAAATAGTAAATGCAACAAACAGAGCAATAGTTTACAGTCTTTATTTCAGTAATGTTGTAGTCCACGATGACCACAGTTGAGCTGATTCACAAGTCAACAAACACCATTCGAACGCAGCCGATGATTTATTACGATATGAACTGGTTCGAACTGCAATACAGATATGATATACCAATTTAAATACAGAACGAAATCGATTACAAATCACAATCACGATGAAACTAAATTACTATGGAACAAATATAGAATTACAAATTGAATAGAGCGATCTTGAATACATTACATTTCTAGCTAAATCAAATGTGCTCGTCCTAAAGCTACAATTACAACATCATGCAACGAATCACTTAGTAAACAAGTTAAAGATCACTTACTTTGGTGTACGTAGATAGATTGGCAAACGAGTAGACAAGTTGTAGAATATATATATACAGATAGATTTAGACGCGTATAGCCAGGCGTATAGCAATCACTTTTTAAAACACATGTCTTATACAAACATAAAGATCAAATTTCTAGGATGATTGACTGTTCTTGATTAATAATTGATAGATTGGATAAGCGGAGCTAACATTCCGGCCCCTTAAAGGCGTTGCCGGCTTTACATTAATCATATAATAAGTGGAGTAAATAACGAACAGTAACAAGGAAATAATAGACTAAATGATTATGCTAATATTAAACTAATGATACTTGAACACCTTATATAATGTCAAGTTCATAGTTCATACGTCACCACTTGATTCTTCAAGGGACGCTTCTTCTAGCAGGACAATCTTACTGATTGGACGTAGTAGTGTAGAGGTCCTTGTCTGGATCTTTGCGGATCTTACTAGGCCATCGCCGCTGTTCTGGTATACTTCTACCACTCGTCCAAGTGGCCAAGAAGAACGTTGTGAGCTATCGTCAACGATAAGCACCACATCGTTGGGTTGAAGATTACGCCGCTGTTCTGTCCATTTCTGTCGGGCTTGCAGGCTCGGGAGGTACTCCTTCACCCATCTCTTCCAAAACATGTCAGCTAGGTATTGTACCTGTCGCCATCTTTTACGGCTATAGCAGTCTTCTCTTGCGAAAAGACCTGGTGGACCAGATTGACCAGCACGCAACAGAAGCAGATGATTAGGGGTTAGAGCTTCCAAGTCACGAGGGTCATCAGAGACTTTCGTCAGAGGGCGACTGTTCATAATCATCTCTACTTCGCACATCAGTGTAGACAGGGTTTCGTCGCAGATGGTCTGTTCCTTTAGAAGGCCTTGGAGGATTTTCCTAGCTGATCTGATACATCGCTCCCACACACCTCCATGGTGGGAACCTGAGGGTGGATTGAATGTCCACTTGACATTTCGTTCGAGTAACGCCTTGTGAATGACTTGTTGATTCATCGCTTCAATTGCCTCGCGGAGTTCTCTTTGTCCACCAACGAAGTTCGTGCCATTGTCTGAACGAATTTCTTTCGGTGGTCCCCGTCTTGCGATGAATCGCCTCAAGGTGTTAATGAAAGAGTCTGTATCGAGACTGTGGGCAACTTCAATATGCACCGCTCTTACAGTGAGGCAGGTAAACATCACGCCGTACCTCTTAACTGTCGCTCTTCCCCGTTTGACGGAAAACGGGCCAAAGAAATCAATTCCAACTGATGTAAATGGGGGATTTGCAGGTGTTACACGATCTTTTGGAAGGTCGGCCATCTTCTGTTGTTCAACCTTGCCATGGTTTCTCCTGCAGAGGAAGCAGGTGCCAATTGCACGGCGCACCGTAGCTCGGCCTTTTACTATCCAAAATCTCTGTCTTAACTGTGACAACACATGCTCTGTACCGGAGTGGCCGCTTTTGACATGATGGTGTCTAACCAACAGCTCGGTTACGTGCTCCTTGCTCGGCAGAATAATCTGGTGTTTGCTCTCTTCTGTGATTGGAGCATTCTTCAGGCATCCTCCTACGCATAACAAATCGTCGTTCAACTGAGGGCTTAGGTTGGAGATGGAGCTAGACTTTAGAACTTTAGGGCTATTTGAGGATAGCGTGTCGATTTCGTCAGAGAAAACTGACCTCTGTATGTGTTTAATGATTTCCTTTTCTGCAGCGTTTACCTCGTCGACAGTTAGAGGGGTTACTTCTCTTGAAATAGATGCTCGTGTTTGACGCTTGCTACATGCATTCCGAAGGTTCTTCTTGAGACGTAACATCCATGCCACGAACTTCTTCAAACGTAACCAGGAAGAGAACCTCTCGAAAATCTTGGTAATGGAGTCGTTCCGGACTTCTACTAGTGTTGTACACGCAACTGTTTCTCTCTTCACCTCTGGGTCGTTGTCTGGGATCTTAATCTCGTCATTAGGTAGTTTTGGCCATGTTGTTTCCGACTGCCATAGGAATTGTGGTCCGTTAATCCAGCGTAGATGGTCGAATGAGTCAGACACCGGTAGACCTCTAGAAGCTTCGTCAGCAGGATTTGAAGTGGTGTTGACGTATTTCCATTGTGACGATGATGTGGCATCGTGTATCGCGGCAATTCGGTTGGCTACAAACGTGTGAAATCGTTTGTTTTCGTTTTGCACATAACCCAAGACACAGGTGCTGTCAGTCCAGAAGAGAGATTCTTCATCCGGTGGCATGCTGATCTCCTGTTTAGCCATTCGATCTAGTTTGGTGGACAACACGGCGGCGGAGAGTTCCATTCTTGGGACTGTCATGGGTTTCAGTGGTGCTAGTCTCGACTTTCCGAAGACGAACGAGCAGTGAACTCGGTCATTCTGATTGACCAGTCTAAGGTAAGTCACGGCACCATAGCCCTGCTGCGAGGCATCAGAGAAATGGTGTAGCTGGCTGTGTGCAACTTCTCCGAACCCGTCCGGTTTGAAACACCGGCGGATGTTCAACCCTTCTAGCTTTGGAAGATCCTGCAGCCAACTCTTCCAACGTTGCAAGTCGGGGTCTGTCAAAGGGTCGTCCCATCCCAATCGTTGACGGCAGAGATCTTGAAGTAGTATTTTTGGCGGTAGCGTGAACGGCGCAACGAAGCCCAAGGGGTCGTAGATCGAGCTGACTATGGAGAGTATTCCACGTCTAGTAGCAGGTCTTTCTCTTATGGCTATGGCAAATCCAAAGTTGTCAGAAGAGACATTCCACTGAATGCCTAAGGCTCTCTCGATGCAGTTGGTGTCAAAATCCAGACTCTTTATCGATGGTGTTCTCTCTTGTTCAGGGATTGAGGACAAAACTGACGGTGAATTTGACGTCCACTTTGTCAGACGGAAACCTCCCTTTGCCAATAGCTCGCGTAGCTCTTTAGCAAGCTGGATCGCCACCTTCTCGGTCGCCACCGACCTCAAGCAATCATCGACGTAAAAGTTTTTCTTTACGGTCTCGACAGCTAGCCGGCTAAACTCTCCTGAGTTGTCTTCAGCAGCTTTGTGCAGAGCAAAGTTTGCACAGCTAGGAGATGAGGCTCCTCCAAACAAGTGAACATTCATCTGAAATTCTTCAACATCCGCGTCGAGGTTACCGTCCTTGAACCACAGGAATCGAAGAGCGTCGCGGTCTTCTTCCGTCACGTAAACTTGATAAAACATCGCCTCTATATCGGCCATGAGAGCTACTGGTTCCTCGCGAAACCTCGTAATCACGCCGATCAAAGAGTTAGTCAAGTCCGGCCCCTGTAAGAGCTCGCTATTTAAGGAGTTGCCTTTGAATTTCGCTGAACAATCGTATACGACGCGTACTTTATCTGGCTTCTTGGGATGAAACACCGGATGATGTGGCAGGTACCAGACTATTCTTCCAGTGGGCCCGTCATCTGCGACTTTTCGTGCGTGGCCGTTCTTGAGAAGTTTGTCGATAAACTCTTGGTACATCTGATGGAGCCTTGGGTCCCTTGCGAGACGTTTCTTTAGTAGTGAAAGGCGATGAAGAGCTAAGCATCTGTTATTCTCGAGGTTAGGTGGTTCGCGTTTCCATGGTAATGATAGTTCGTAGTGGCCATCCTTAAGCTTTACTGTACGCTCCATCGTCTTTAGCGCACGTTTATCTTCCTTCGACATCGTTTTCTTCTCATCGTATAGCGCATCTTGGAATTCCATGTCACAAAATTGCTTGAATTGGGTTTCAAGAGCAATATCGGCTTGAACAAAGTTAGATGCGCGACAGATGTCGGATTCTCTTGTCAATGGACCAACAACCGCCCATCCGAGAGTGGTTTTCATTGCGTAAGGCTCTCCTGCTATTCCTCCTCTCACCTCTTCTGGCTGTAATGCTCGAGGTACGTCGCTGCCGATTAGTAGGTCGACCTCAGCATCGATACTTGGTATGACGAGACCTTCGAGGTGCGACCATTCGCCGATATCGATTTGACGAGCTTTACTTTCGGTCGACACAGGAAGATTTGCAATGGAAAATACGGCAGGCAACTCCACGCGACCAGTGCCGTCCAGGGCTGAGACTTCGAGGTCGATAACTGTAGTATCTGTTTTGCTGTTGGCCTTTTCTAGGGTCGTAATAGACAGAGTTGTTTCTTTACCATGAGCGTTTAGCTTGTCCTTGAGATTGTTCGTGCAAAACGTTGTGTTTGAGCCTCCGTCAAGGAAGGCATACGTCTGTATTACTCTATCAGAGCCTTTAGCATTTACACAGACGGGAACTATAGGCAAAGCCGTCACTTTACGCACACACGAGGACTGTTGACTCTTGACGTAGCCGTTGCGTGCGCATACGCTGCTCTCGTCGGATGATTGGTTGGTGTTGTCGTTCGAAATGTTGCTGTCGTGCCGCGACTTTGGGTGGAGAAAGGTTGAGTGTTTTTGCGCGCAACCGTCTACCTTGCAGAAGCTCGCTCTTGGGCAAGAACTAGCTACATGGCCATTGGTGAGACAGTTATCGCACAGTCCCTTGCTGCGGACTAGCTTATGTCTTTCCTCGAGACTCATTCCTCGGAATTCAGAGCATTGCGAGAGCCAGTGCTTACTGCTACAGGACGGACATTCCAGGACTCTGTGCGGTGTTGGAGTGGATTTATCGCTGTTTCTTTCTGGCTACGACGCTTCGGAACTAACTCGAGTTCCGAATGTCATAACGCTCCGACGAGGATTTCGTTCCTCTTTAGGTTTTGATCCGGTGGTACTCGAGTTCCTATCGCTCGTCAGATCGCCAAAGATAGGATGGGCAGCGATTCTTGCCCGATCCTCGACAAAGGCTGCCAGGTCGTCAACGGTGATTTCTCTTTGTTGTTTCTCCGTTATCTTGTCTGCGATATCGCGCCACTTGAGCCGTAGTCCATAAGGTAGTTTATCCACGATGCGCTTCAGCGTCTCGGGGTTCTCTATTTTACTAGAAAATCCGATTTCTTTTAGCGTATTCCGGCAGCTCGTAAGTAGTGTCGAGAATTTCTGGAGTGCTTCACCAGACTCCGACTTTATGGGACTACTCTCTGTTAGCTTATTGATGAGGGACGCTGCTATTTTATAACTTTGACCATATCTCTGTTTCAGGAGTCTTCGAGCTTCCTGATACCCTTCTTTAGGAGGCATGGAGAGACAGCTACCCATGAGCTCTTGTACATCTCCAGACGTATATTGTACAAGGTAATACAATCTACTACTATCGCTGTCCGTTTTAAGTTCAATGAGATTTTCAAAGGATCGAATGAAGTTGCAGTAGTTTGCCGGACTTCCGTCGAAGGTCGGTACTTGGGGCTGTGGTAGCATCAAGGCAAGAGTGTGTCTCTGCTGTTGCGCTAGGAGGGTTTCGATATGCTGCGTTTGCATATTTTGAGCCGAAATTACGCTTAATAGCGCGTCATCGCTTTCGGTTTTGACTTTAGCCGTCGTCTTCGCTTCTTCACTGATAGATGGTTTCGGGGGGGTTGATTGACTTGGTTGATTTTGCGCCTTCGTAGGATGTTCGGTGATTGATAGAGGTTTCTTCTGTTCTTCAGTTCTCTTGTCGCTGTCGTCATCACTGTCTTCGGACTGATCTTCAGAATCGTCGCTGCTTTCATCGCTATTATAGGCCTTGGCTTCAGCACTAGCCTTTGCAAGCTCGGTTTCCAACTCTAACTGCTCCATTTTTTGCCTTAAATGGAATTCTTCTTCCTGTAGCCTTTGGCGCTTTTTTAGGAGCGCTGCTTCTGCCTTTAGAGCAGCCTTCTTAGCTAAAACGCTTTTCCTCGATGATGATCTTGAGCTTGAACGCGAACTATAAACACTCGACGAGCCTTCGCTTAATGTGCTTGATTTCTGCAATGTCGATGCTGTAGCAATAGAGATTATTCTTTGTTTCAGGTCGCAAACTCTGGTACTTTCGGCCGCAAAATATTCTTGAGATTCATCGATGTCGCATTCGTCGTTTAGGTTTGCATGGTAAGCTTCGTGTGTGGCTCGAAAATTATCGAAGGCAGTGTCTAATTCGGGAATTCTTTCCTTTACTGTGTCGAGGTTGTCAACGTTGAGTAGAAGTTCCTTTATTTCATTTTGCTTTTTAGTAATAACGCCTTTCTGGCTCGTTTCAGCTGCAATACGTCTTCCATGTTAAATTTCGGGCTTCCTTTGTCACATTCCGATCATTGTTTCTTCACGCGCTGAATTGAAGTGGTCACGTTCTTACACAAACATTCCGATCATTCCATTTGAGATACGATGAATATTCAGTATAGGAATTTCGTCAGAAATAGCGCACCAAATTCGAACTTAATGTAGTCCACGATGACCACAGTTGAGCTGATTCACAAGTCAACAAACACCATTCGAACGCAGCCGATGATTTATTACGATATGAACTGGTTCGAACTGCAATACAGATATGATATACTAATTTAAATACAGAACGAAATCGATTACAAATCACAATCACGATGAAACTAAATTACTATGGAACAAATATAGAATTACAAATTGAATAGAGCGATCTTGAATACATTACATTTCTAGCTAAATCAAATGTGCTCGTCCTAAAGCTACAATTACAACATCATGCAACGAATCACTTAGTAAACAAGTTAAAGATCACTTACTTTGGTGTACGTAGATAGATTGGCAAACGAGTAGACAAGTTGTAGAATATATATATACAGATAGATTTAGACGCGTATAGCCAGGCGTATAGCAATCACTTTTTAAAACACATGTCTTATACAAACATAAAGATCAAATTTCTAGGATGATTGACTGTTCTTGATTAATAATTGATAGATTGGATAAGCGGAGCTAACAAATGTATATGTAAAATACCGTCATAACTGTTATTACATTACCACACCACTGTGATTGGTTCTTATAAAAAAAATTGGGATAATATGTACGCTGCGATTGGTTGAAAAACAAATAATAAAAATCCTAATCTATCGTGTGCACTTATTGGACAGTTTGTGTAAAATGTAACATAGGGGGAATTTACTTTGAATTCACTTTTTTTGCTATTTTCATGCGTTTGGTATTTTATAAAACAAATAAAAAACAATTTTCGGTGTTTGGAACTCTGCTCAAACAAAACACTTGGGATGTTTACAGAACACTCAAACCTCTGTAAACCTCTGCTATGTGTCAAGGTTTCCTACCTCCCTCTTGTGTTCTGTCAACATCCTGGGTGTTTTGATCAGAGTATCAAACACGCAAAACTGTTTTTGATTAGTTAGTCGATATGCAGGTTTTGTATAGCTCTCATTGTATTAAGATGTTTATAATTACTAATAATCATTAACAATATACAAAATTTACAATACTACATTGTGGCCTAGGCACTGGTATACTGCCCTATTCCTGAAGATGCGGTTCAATAGTATTTTGATAGTGTGGGCCACGTGGTTGACTAGTACGTAACGAAGGAATTGTGTTGGTATGTGGATAGTGGATAATAAGTACGAAAAGCGTTCAGATCAACAATTCTACTATCTTAACTCATCAGGGTATGGGACGAAAAGTAGCGATTTCGATAATTAAGTGTGTTTTGTTTGCATTTCAGCGTTGAGAATGCCCCAAACCTACACACCAATGTTGATCTTGGAGGTTAGTGCGCGGGGAATATAGATTAGAAAAGACATCGATACGTCCGTGAGTGTAACAGGTGTATAATGAAAACAAAATAACGTAGTGACTAAAGAGATAAATTGAAGACTGACCTGTAGTGTTGAAGAGTGGTTTTCTAGTGGATTGCGATGTTCTCTTGTGCATAGCGTGGTAGATGCGAAGGTGAGAGGAGGAGTGTGAGTTGTGCCGTGAGTAAATAATAGGCAACATAGAACATAATTAGTTTTAGTTTTATGATATCACATATTGGTAATATCATAAACTAAATGATGTTGCAAAAATGTGGAACTTACGATATGTGTGAGGTACTGAAACTGTTTTGACAACTTCCTCTCCAGTTACTCTGTAGTATAATGTATCATTCCCACATCAGAAATTATTAATTTCATTGCTTCATGCTAAAATAAAATAATATGGACCAAGGGGAAAATGTCACATGACTATAATATTCATTATTCATGATTGTGTTCTAAAAAATGTTAATATGAAAAAACAACTGGACAATGGAAAAGAGATTAGGGTAAAAACGTCATCATACTTCAGACATTTTGATAATAATAGAACTACTTTCTTTAGTATGGTTCTGTGTAATACCTATGTTAATCCACTTCCTACGTGGTATGTCAGCATCAAGTACACAATTTTTGAAAAGTGGATCTGGATGTTTGTCATGGTTGTCTGTAACCTGCCTCCTGAATGGTTTCCATTTAACAACAATCATAGCCTGGAAGGCCTTCTTTGTACTAGTTGCACACCAGTACAGGTGATTTCTGACACTTTTGACCCAGTCCTTAATGAGTTCAAAACCTTTTTCTTTTTCAGCTTTTTGGAGTTTCTTTCCAATTGTTCTTGCAATATGCCATTTATCAAAGTAGTGATGGGTGGAACGTTGTTGCTCTCTTATCCATGTAGCAATGCCTCTGTGTCTATCAGACATGAAGACTTTGATTTTTAATCCCACAGACAATAGTTGACCAAAGCATTTCTTTGCACCTGCTAGCTCCATTGCCTGACTACTACCAGTTTGGTTTGCCTAGAAGTGAAAACAATGTTGCAGTTATATGTATTTCTATGCAACAATTACACTCATGTATGTTCTATGTGAAAATTTGCATAAGAATGTATGACGAACATGGACATTTTTGTTATAAAAATAAAGTGTTTACAGGGAAAATAAATGCATTCAATGTAAATGATAAATGCACAGGTTCTTAACTTTAATTTTCATCATCAATCCAGCGTGCATGAAAAAGTTCACATGATATTATGTAGGTAACCAAATCCAAGGAATGTTTTAAAATTCAAAAATTCATATGCTAGAAGTAGATTTTTAACACCCCTACTTAAAATATTCTTACCTGTAACAGCTCAAAGTGCACAATTTTCATAATTGTTGACGAAAACATTGTGTATGCACTTTACTTGGCACTGTGCCCATCGTTTCGAGCCTTCCATCACCACACCATACAACATCTTTTGTTTTCTTCAGTTGCTCTACCAATGATTGCTTGTACATTTCCCAGTATTTAAGTACTTTGCCAGATAAATGGCTCAATACAGTGGCTACAGTGCTGAATGACAGAAACCATGGTACCATTTCTTTTCATGAAGACTTTGGGACCAGATTATTTACACTTGAAGCAGAACATGGAAAACGGACTGTACAACATACTGTAAAATGCTACAAATTTAGGCTCGTCTTGAGGTGGTGTTCCTGGAATGAAAGAGATTTAACAAAAGGAAATTGGTAAATTAAAATGTTAACAACAGTTTTTATTAGGAGAGAATGAAGTGAGCTATTCCTAATTGCTACAGACATGGCCTTTAACATACAGCATAATACAGGATATCATCATTCTTGGCTTGGTCCGACGTATTTGCCAGTTGGCTTATTAGTACTCTTAGACTCTTTCTTTTTCTGTTTGAATTGCTGGAGGGCATTTGAAAAAAACGTCGATATCTACGGTGGCCCGTGAGGGTCATTGCACTCCACTTTTTCGACATATTTGACAGTTAACATTCAAAACTAGCAATTGACACTTATAACTGGCAATTGACACTTATAACTGGCAATTGACACTTATAACTGGCAATTGACACTTATAACTAGCAATTGACACTTATAACTGGCAATTGACACTTATAACTGGCAATTGACACTTATAACTGGCAATTGACACTTATAACTAGCAATTGACACTTATAACTGGCAATTGACACTTATAACTGGCAATTGACACTTATAACTGGCAATTGACACTTATAACTGGCAATTGACACTTATAACTAGCAATTGACACTTATAACTGGCAATTGACACTTATAACTAACAATTGACACTTATAACTGGCAATTGACACTTATAACTGGCAATTGACACTTATAACTGGCAATTGACACTTATAACTAGCAATTGATACTTATAACTGGCAATTGACACTTATAACTGGCAATTGACACTTATAACTAGCAATTGACACTTATAACTGGCAATTGACACTAATATAAACCGGAAATTGAAGACGAAAGGGAATGGAATGGTAAAGACAGTCTGCGCATGCGGCCCTATTTACTCGGGCGGGCTTCCTGTGGAAGCCAGCCGAGTTATAAATTCGCCGTTGTTTCTCTCCGGTCACAAACAAAGTGCAGTTCACTCGCTGTTCACGTGGACAATAGCGATCGATAAATCAATGATCGTGATCGATAAATCTTACATCATCAATGACATTTGGTATCGAAGTAGTCAGACTTCGCCTACCATACCTATCAAAACCCAACGAAATGAGCTCAAATTCATACATGACACTCTTAAATATATCAGTGACACAAGATAAGAGTTTTATTGAAGTTTTATATTTTAAAGTAGAAAAAAGTTGACCTAAAAGTACCCATGCAACACTGCTGCTAAACAACACTGTTAATAAGCTTGGGCTACCTGTGGCCAAGTATGTCAATATAGTTTCTTGTAATAAACTGGTTTCTCTTTATATGACTCAGTCACATGTCACAAACTATTGTCAATCAAAACCATATATATACTGATATAGCCGGAGAACCCTGGTCCCAGTATCGGTTCCAAGCAAAACAGTAACATCACCATATAGTCGAGGAAATGTCGCTATCTCCCCCGGCCCCCTTCACTCGCGCATGTGTTTTTAAGGATGTCGTTTAAAAAGATCTAACCGAAGACAAGCCCGAGTTCACGCATATATGCGTCTAGTTGTAGTTCAAAATGGCGTTGAGATTGTTGGGAGTTTTTTTTAGTTTCCCTTGTTTAGTACCTGTAAATGGTGTATTTCCTTACATACCTGCACTCCGAGATACTTTCCACGACAGAGATATATTGATTGAAGAGTACTTTAATCTAGGATTGAATTACTGTGAAATTTTAGCATTTCTTTGCATTATTCATGGAATCAACCTCAGCCTACGACAACTGAAAAGATTACTGTTAAAGAAAAAACTACGGAGACGTTGCTATTATGGTGATCCAGATGAAGTAAAATTTTCATCACATTCGTTTAACTGGACGTTAAGTTTTTATGGTAAATATGTAGTCAAGTGCTTTAACTAAGATTGCCCGATTGAATTTTTTTTTTTACGCAGGAAACGTAGGTACGGTCAGCATTTATACAATTGATTTTCTCTGTCTGGTTTTCAAAGCTGACAACGTTACATTTGGACGTCATGGTTCGTTTTTCAATAGATCAATAAAAAACGAACATGAAACAACAACAACAACAACAAAAATAAGCATTTAAAAAGCGCTTATAATATACACCTTTGTTCTAAGTACCTGCAAATAATTACATGAACAGTACCGCTTTTCAATAGATTCGCCAATGAAAATTATCTCATTGTTCAAAAATTACTTTAAACTACCGGCTTTTTGCACAAAATAATTATGCTTATACAATAGTTTTACATACAGAAGGCAAATGAAAATTGAAATCAAGGATAAACGAAGTTCACATAGTTGTTTTGAAATTCAATTCGTAGGTCTAAATACATAAACTCTGTCAATAGCATTTCATTTTACTTTAAATACGTTTTAGCTATCACAAATTCATTCTTATTTTACGGTCAAAAAAAAAAATACAAAGTACATTCTCACTTTTTCAACGCCTTCCACGTTTTGACTGCTGCACGCCATCTTGACGGCACGACGAGACACCGTGTGGAAAGACTTGAGAATTCCAAAGAAAAACCATCACGGCCGGGATGGGCCCAATACTATTCTTGCTGTACATTAATGACTTCCATAGATCATCTGGTACTCTAACTTTTAATTTATTTGCTGACGACTCAAATCTGTTTCTCTCAAATAAGAACTTGCAAACATTGGTATCCTCATTAAATGAGCAATTAACAAATATATATAATTGGTTGTGCTCCAACAAACTTCCTTTAAATGTGGATAAATCTAGCTATGTTTTGTATCGTACCCACCAAAAGAAAGTTAATTTTAAAGTAGATATCAAGATAAATGAAATATCTCTAAAACAAGCATCTGAAATTAAATATTTAGGAATTATCATGCACAACTATTTGTGTTGGAAACCACATGTTGCGTATATTTCCAACAAAATTAAGCGGAGTATTGGCATGATATCAAAAGCTCGTCATTTTGTAAATATTCCTATATTAATGAGCCTTTATTATTTAATGGTTTATCCCTACTTGACATATGGTGTTGTGGCATGGGGAAACACTTATCAAAGCACTATCGATCCATTGCTCATTTTACAAAAAAAGTGTGTGCGGATTATGACTTTTGCAGAATTCAAAGCTCACACAAACCCAATTTTTATTAAATTGAAAATATTAAAAATAAAGGAAATTGTAGAATTTCAAACTGCCCTTTTATGCATGACTTTTTTTTTGAAAAAATTGCCAAAATCATTCGACTACTTTTTTAGTCCAGTAAATCAGAGACATTATTACAATACTAGATTGGCTTCACGATCTTCATATACTTTACCAGCACCTAGAACCAACTACGGCAAATTTAATATTAAATTTTCAGGATCTAGATTATGGAATAATCTAGATGAAAAGTTAAAATATTTACTCTAGAGAAAACTTTAAACATTGAAAGACCACTTTCTTGGCCTCTATATATTCTTCAGGGTAATTCATGTTTGTTTCGCACGCAGCACTCTAACAAAATTTGTGTAAATCAATTGCAAATAGTGCATTTTTTCCCCAATCTATATATATATATGAGTCGTGACTACTTAAATAGGGTCTAAGGGTTTCTGAACTGAGAAACATCGACTTTTAAGAAAGAAAAGTGAAAAACGAAAAAGATGTGCATCAAAGGGGTCTTCGCCAGCTAGACCCAATTTAAGTTTTCACGACTCATATATATATTTTTGTGTGTGATAAATTAATGTAGTGTCACTTTTTCTGTTATTTTTCTTGTATATTTTATTTAGCATAACTGTTTCACTGTAATATAGCAACTAAAATCTCTTATATTCAGCTATCTACCTTGGCTAGCCTTTTAGATTATTGTAGATAGCCAGTTATAAGTGTCAATTGCCAGTTATAAGTGTCAATTGCCAGTTATAAGTGTCAATTGCCAGTTATAAGTGTCAATTGCCAGTTATAAGTGTCAATTGCCAGTTATAAGTGTCAATTGCCAGTTATAAGTGTCAATTGCCTGTTATAAGTGTGAATTGCCAGTTATAAGTGTCAATTGCTAGTTATAAGTGTCAATTGCCAGTTATAAGTGTCAATTGCCAGTTATAAGTGTCAATTGCCAGTTATAAGTGTCAATTGCTAGTTATAAGTGTCAATTGCCAGTTATAAGTGTCAATTGCCAATTATAAGTGTCAATTGCCTGTTAAAAGTGGCAATTGCCAGTTATAAGTGTCAATTGCCTGTTAGTGTCAATTGCTAGTTATAAATGTTAACTGTCAAATATGTCAAAAAAGTGGAGTGTGATGACCCTTACGGGCCACCGTAGATATCCCCATCCCTGGGGTGTGTACAAAGAGAAGATGACATTGTACACAGGGGGTTTCCATGGGGGATTTATTTCTAGTTTCTTTTTTATCATTTCAATTCCTCAATGTGAAACCTCAAGTAAAGACAGCCCAAACGATATCACTGAATTATTGTATATTTCCTTTTCAAGATCACAACTGTAGAAAGCTAACGACTTGGGATAAAAAAATGTTCCAAAAGCGACAATTAAAACAACAAAGACAGTCACCAGCACTTCCTAAATACAACTATATCTTAACACAAACTTGTTACTGGTGACAACAACTACTGAAAACAATAATAAAGACGAATACAACACGCAATTTTCTAAATCAGTAATTGGCGAAGGGCGAGTGAGAGAAACCCTTCAACACTGAATACAGGTGCTATTGAAAGTCTTGTTGTAAGTTGTGACATGCCAGGACTGTATGAATTGTCAAAAAAAAAATCAAAATAAAATGCAATCTTGCTATTTTAATCCTGTGCATTGACTCTTGGATTTAGTTAACAATCTCTTTGCGGTGTTCGCTGATGGTTGGTTGATCCACGCTTTCTTTCTTTTACAGTGCAACCAATGCGAACTAATGAATCTTTGGGAGCTTCCACAGCAACTATTTTGGGGTCACACTTCTTCCTTTCTCTTCCTCATCTTTTGTGGTATTATCCTCAGCCACATAAGAATGCAAGATCTTCTGCTGAGCACTTTACTTCTGTCTAAAAAAAGATCAAAGATGACAACGCACTTGGGTATTATAAATATCAATATTTATAATAACTATCAAGTAGGAAATAATTGTAAAAAATACAGTGGAACCCCTTTATTTCAGTCCCCAGAGGGGGTTCCGGTTTACTGAGGTTTATTTTACAAGAGCTTTTGGAAAAAGTTGAATTCTGGAACAGAAACAAATGTTCGGTTTAAAGAGGATTTTGGTATATCGAGGCTCCGGTAGAGGGGTTTCACTGTATATATCAATTTCGATGCAGTCAGCTGTATCAGTCAGCTGTTGATTGAAATAATTGTTTGTAGTTTATTTTATCATGTTACAAATGGTTGCAAATAATTTATGTAACCATAGGTTGGATGGAGGAAAATTGTCAGAAATAAGAATGATTTTCATGATAATTTACCTCATGACACCACTTACTTGTTCTTTTAGACCGTCAATAACTGGTAGGCCCTTTGCCCTTTGCATAGTTCCTATAAAATCCATGACATATTGCTCTGTAGCAAACCTATATTTGCAGAGACTTCATAGTGATTTTGGTGGAGGTTGACATCTTGTGCCCTGAATTTTGACAAGACACCAAATTGTGATTCAGCCAGGTTTGAATGCCGAGTTCGGAAGTCAGTGAGAATACAATGTACATATGTAATGAAGCATAACGTGAATAATCAAATGAATGGCGGAAAATTCGAAATGACTCGGCAGTTTGATTGTTAGGCGTGTTCGGGCAAGTTTCATTGTGTACAGGATTAAAGTAGGCTGTAAAACGAGATAAATATTGAAGAGCTCGACCATGACATTGATCGCAATAATTGCTAGTCAGAAATGGAAGTTTTGTACAAGCTTGGACCTAGGGGGTATCGTGCTTCAGTCAACAATTTCAAAGGCAAGTTCAGATTAGCGAAAACAAAATCCATAGCTACTCCATTTCTTTTTACGAAAATCAAAGGTATCGCTAGGATACTTGCAACACTTTGCCAAGAAGGCATGGCTCAGAGCCAATATGAAAGAACACAAAACATAAAAAACGTAAAAGAATTAGCCAAATGCTCTGGTATGTTGATTTTTATTAAAAACAAATTTCACAAGCGATTTCACTGTTTCTACTTTATTTGTGTAATTCTGCCACACAGAAACGACTGCATCGGACCAGAAAATAGGTGCAGGCTGTGTTGAAAAAGATTTTGAGCAAACAACGGAATGAACTCCTTTGGTGAGTTCCTTTGAGTTGTTGATACTTGAATATACGTGACATTGACCAAAGACATTTCCAATGACTTGTCTATCTATGGGTGTATCATGTTTGTTGTCAACCAGTAAGTAACCATATAGCATTGCTGTTTCTCGGTAATAACCTTCCATAAAACGATCACGGTGTTTGTCGAACATTCGCTCTGCCACCAGGCCAATTTGTTTCCTGTCGCTAGGGCTTCGGAAAAGAGCAATATACTGGGCATTACGGCTTATATCAGTATTATACTTTCCTTTAGGAAACATATTCTGTAATAAGAGTATTACAATAGCGTTTCTATGGCGACCTTGTGTAAATAACCTTGAAACGATTGGACTATCCGTAGCTTCAGCCATCAAATCGTCCAAGATGATAATGTTATTAAAATGAATATCTCCGTGTCTCCGATTTTTGAGTTATGCCCTCGTTGCGAAGATATCTGTTTCTAAAGTTAAAAATCGCATTTTTTGACGATTTTTATACAAATCACTCAATATCTCTTGAACGAGGCAAAAAATCAAAAATCGGAGACACGGTTTTTTAGTTCAATCTTTCGTCTTTACGACTACAATAAGTCTGTTTTGATCGGATAAATTTCTGCTGTACTGTGACTTTTTGAAAAAACTGAGTATAAATTTATATTTTCACCACTTACTAAAAAAAATTGACAAATTGTCAATATTTTCTTACATAGTTGTTTTCATCAACTATTCAGCTTTCAGATGATATATAAATCATAGAAATCGGTTGCATATTTTGCGCCCTATACGAAGAAAAGCGAACAGTGGTCATTAGGGTCCCCTGATACCTTAAATCCTTAGAAAAGTCAGATAATCCTTGTGAAAACAAAATTTCGTTCTTGAATCGTTTCTTGATCGTCTCGTAGCTGTCTTGCCATTGGGTATAAAACCATAAAATTCGGCGCTTTTTCTTTTCTTTGAATTCTATGCGATCATTTTCCAACATTTGCTGAACAAAACAAGTCTTTCCACTTTGTGTTGGACCAACAACGAGCAATGAAAACTTGTGTCGAAAGTTAAAAGTGGGATACGGTGCAGTGACCAACTCAGATCTTGGACATTTGGTTTTGACCAGTGTCAATGGTCTTGTAATTATTCTTTTCTTTTTAGGTGTTTTGAATGATGGTATGGGCCTCAAAGAAAGAGGCTCATTTCTTTGTGCAGAGAATGGAGCCATTGCAAGCCAATGTTTTCTTTTATATCCATAAAGATTGTGAACTACCCGTAGATGATGGATATATACTGAAGATCTGGTTTTTGACATATGGGACAATTTCTCCTGTACTTGTAAGGCATGTTACTTGGTTGACGACCAAGCGGCAAATAAACCAAAACCTTTACTTTTATAGTTTTATGTTGAAATACGGTCGAAGCCAAGTGGAAGTTAGGTCGAAGTCAGGTCGAAGTCAGGTCAAAGTAAGGTCGAAGCCAGGTCGAAGTCAGGTCGAAATCAGGTCGAAGTAAGTTCGAAGCCATGTCGAAGTCAGGTCGAAGTCAGGTTGAAGTCAGGTCGAAGTCAGGTCGAAGTCAGATCGAAGCCAGATCGAAGTCAAATCGACTTCGGTTCGATTTCTGGCCAGTCTCAAAACGGTCTAGGGTTAGTCTATACTTGAACAAATAAGATAATAAAAAAAATGATAAAAGTTATTCAATCAATTATTCAGTCAGCCTCGTCGTTAAATGTTTGTTTGAATATCCCATAGTAGTAACACAATGGTGGTAGTATAAAAGGAAAAAGATTCAGCCTCATTTATTTCAGTTCTCGTTCTCAGCTAGATAAGATCAACATGTCTCATTCTCAGATAGAAGATGAAGATTTACATAGTGATGAAGATGTAGTTGAAGACAGTGAAACATCTGAAGACAGCCATGATGAAAGTGAACAGGAAGATGAAAATACTGTGGATGTGTGAAAAAAATTAAAGTAGAAGCTGTTGATAGGCATTCAAAAGAGTTGGAAGCCTTGGTACATAAATATACACAAAGTGGGGATAGCGAAGAAGCAGCACAAGCTAAAGCAATTAATGACATGCTCCCAACTTTATGTAAAGAGCTTAGAGATGTTATTTTAGAACATACTCACTGGATGCAAAAACAAAACAAAAAGACAGAATACATCCATTGTTTTGTTTCCCTTCAATTGATTTTGCGGATTCTAAATTATCAGCTTATTCCATTTATTTTGATGATATAAATTTTTTTCCCGAGATTTTGCTATTCGACGTTCTATGTATTCATACATAAATAATTCATTTTTAAAACTGTTTAGAGATACCAGAAATGCATTTTTTTTAGCTTTGTATAGTGTGTACTTATAAATCAAAGTTACAAAATTAACCAATATATCATCAACACCTAGTAAAATGTTAAATTTATTTAATGCTGGCAAGTCTATCCCGAACTGTTCGATCCACTTTTGAATTTCAAAGTAATACTTTTGTGCCTTGATACATTCAATAAACAGATGATCAATTGTTTCAGGATACAAATGACATAGAGAACAAGAGGAAAATTCCACTAGTTTAAAACGATGTAAATCATAATTCAAATATAATATATTATTTAATATCTTATATTGGAACATTCGAAGGTACGAGTCAATCGTGGTTGTATAGATTCGGTTGTAAACATTTTCCCATTCTATTTTCGTTTCAGCATCTATTCTCTTATTTATGTTAATTTGGGCTGTTGGAGGTACAAATTTTTCCTGAATTAATTCCTCGTAAATATTTTTACTACCAATTTTTCTTATATCTAGAATTTTGGTTCTCAATAACATTAAATTATCCTCTAGTAGTTCTGTAGTAGTTTATTCAATTTTAATTCATTTTACAAAAGAAGAACATTTATTTCACCTCATCTGCAAATAGCATAGTTGCTAATCAAGGCAGATGAAGTGATTGTAATGTTAATAAAAGTATAGAATTTACAAATTGTAATATTTAACTATATACTTGAGATTACTTAAATTCAAAAATGAAATATCAGTATATGTACATGTGTATAGACATGACATAAATACACATCTACATATCGACATACAAATACATACACATATGTATTTACATTACTAGTCGAGATTTAACTTACTTAGTATTTTTACAAAAACAATATATATATATATATATATATATATATATATATATATATATATATATATATATATATAAACTAATTTAATGTATTAATCACATGTTAATTAACATGGTGAAAAAAAAAAGCATTTATTAGCTTTTCAGGCTCTAGGTAGTTTCCAGTGTTTGTCAAATGCATTTATTAGCTTTTCAGGCTCTAGGTAGTTTCCAGTGTTTGTCAAATGCTGCAGTAGTTGTGTTTTAATTTTCTTTTTAAACGTTTTTTTGGATAATGATCTTATATTTTGTGGAATAGCATTCCACAACCTAGCTCCAAATCTAGAAAATGATTTATATTGAATATTAAGACGAGAATATTGACAATACAAATTTTGATTAGCTGATGCTCTCGTGTTATAAGAATGGTGTTCACTGACATAAGAAAGCATTCCACAGACGTTGATGGGAGCTTTTTTTACATGCACGTCATACATCAAGCTTGCAATGGCTTCAGTGAAAAGGACATTTATTGGTGAGATGTTCGAAGATTGGAATAATGGGATTGCACTGCTTTGGTGATCAGCAAAAAAATTAGTCTAACCGCGCGTTTTTGCAATACCAGTACCTTACCAAGATGACTTTTGACAGCTTGTCCCCAAGCACCAAGACCAAATGAAATATATGGTAATATCAATGAATTATAAATTGTGAATAAAGTCTTTCGTGGTACATAATGTCTTAATTTAGCTATAATGCCAACCGTTCGGCTAATTTTGGAACATATCAAGTTAATATGAAATTTCCAAGAAAGATTCTCATCAAAAAATATACCCAAATATTTCACATAGGTTTTTTGTTCAAGTTGTAGAAATGAATTTGTATTATTGTCAAAATATTTAATAGATATAGCATGCGGAATTCGCTTCTGATAGGGCCGAAAGATAACGTAGTTTGATTTTTTAGCATTAAGAGTTAATTTGTTTATAGTAAGCCATTTGTGTAAATAGAACAACTCGCTGTTTACTATGGTTTCGAGGGATTTTATATCCCTATCAGCGTAAAGTAGATTTGTGTCGTCCGCAAACAAAGTAATCTTTAGTTTATTGGACACTTTATATATGTCATTCATGTATATTAAAAAGAGCAAAGGACCGAGAACCGAGCCCTGTGGAACACCGGCATCAGATGGCATACGGTCTGAAACAAATTCGCCAATTTTAGTTGCTTGCATTCTGTTTGTGAGATACGATTTAAACCAGTCATGGACAACCCCTCTTATCCCATATACATATAGTTTATCCAGTAATATTCTATGATCGACTGTATCAAAAGCTTTCATTAAATCAATAAATATTGCACAAGTAAACTGTTTACGATCCATATTCGACTGTATTGTATTTAAAATATCTTGTATTGCATGCTCCGTTGAGTGAAGAGCACGGAAACCATATTGGCCATTATAAAGTAAGTCCTCTTTTTCTATAAAATTTACTAATCTTTTGTACACTAGTTTTTCAAAAATACGATTGAAAACTGATAATAAAGAGATTGGCCTATAATTTGCAGGGTCTTTGTCATCGTCAGATTTATAAATTGCAGTTATCTTAGAAATTTTCAATTTTGTTGGATATTTACCCTCAGTAAACGATCGATTAATTAGTTGAGCTAAGGGAACACTAAGAGCAGATTTTGCAGACTTTAAAATTCGAATAGGCACAGAGTACAGTCCATAGGCCTTACCACTGGATAAACTATCAATTTCGTCTTCGATTTCTATTGCACTGACTGGTCTAAAGAAAAATGACTCACAAACAGAAACATCGTCAAGATAAGAAAGAGGAGACGTATTACTAAAGGGTACTTTGTTTGCAAGATTTTTCCCAATTGTTGCAAAATGATTATTCATAACATTAGGTAGTTCTTTTGGATCATTAACTACAACTCCTTGTTTACGGGCATCTTTAAGTGCAGATATCTGTTTTCTATTTTTTTGTTTATTATTTATGAGTGAGTTTATCCCATCCCAAGTTTTTTTCATGTTAGTTAGATTTTGTTCGAAATATGACTGAAAATAGTCTTTTTTGCTTATACGCAAAAGTTTAGTCAAAGAATTACGGTATTGTTTATATCGCTTTGTATCACCGGCCGTCATCAACTTATTTTTAATTTTGATAGATTTTTTTAATCCCCGAGTTATCCAAGGTTTAGAGAACTGTTTATTTTTTCTTTTTGAAATTGTTTTCAAGGGTGCATGCTTGTCTATAAGTTTATTTAGCTTTCTATAAAAGCACGAGAATTCCTGATCAATTTCACGATTGTTTCGAATTATAAGGTCGGTTTGTATAGCCTCATTAAAACTTGTTTCAGAGAATGTTGAATAGTTTCTCACTTTCTTTTTCTTTGATTTGATTGTTTCTTTGTTGTATAGAACCTTCCCTCTTTCTGGACGATAGAGAAACTTTGCGATGATGTGTCTCGGTTTTCCCGGTCTTCTTCGACCAGTTCTATGGCCGTTTTCGATGTTGGCTTGATAACCGAGGGTTTCATGTAAGATATTTTGTAATTTGCTAATACAGTCCTCTTCATCCTCTTCAGGAATGTTCAAAAATCTTAAATTGAAGTCTCTTGAATAACGTTCAATGTTGAGGCACCGTTCTTTGTAGCCATTTAGCTTGCCTTGTAAATCATCCATGGTGTTTACGCTTTCTGTCAACCGTTTTTCAATGCTATCAATTTTATTACTGACATCAAAACTCTCTCCATTTAGCTTCTCATATTTTAGAGTTAAAGATTCTTGTTGTTTAGCTAAGGTTTCCAGCGTTTGTTGATTTCTTGAAACTTTTCCTTTCAATTCAGCGACTTCTTTGTATAAACTTGATTGAGTTTTCTTTATATCTTCGATATTTTCACCAATAGTTGCCAATGTTTCTCTCACATATAACTCAAAGTCATCTCCACTAAGTTTTTTTCCATTTTTCCTTTGAGAAGACATATTTTGTAACAAGTTTTCTCAAGTTTAAAGGTAATTTGTCAGAGCCATCAGAGACACGTCCGCCATGCTCGATGTCTCACGCCTCTTGCCTTTTAACCTTCGCAATCGAAACGTTTTCATATTTTATGCAAGACTTCCATTGTTTTGGGATTGTGTGAATTATACCTGCCCATTTAAAAAAAAAAATTTCCTGCAAACCTTTTTTTGTAACATTTTCTATTCAAAATCCCCTTGCTCATTGCAAAGATCTACTATTTTATTTATATGCAGTTTTGAGAATTCTTTATAGAAAATAGATTCATTTTGAATTTTTATATGTCTGTTGTTCCAAATTGGTTGATTTAAGATAAAAGTACAATCGTCTATCTCTGGTTCAGTTTTTGTATAATCTGCCCATTGTTTTAATATTTGCTTATAAAAAGGTGGTGGTGTTTTTGGTATTCTTTTAGAATCAAAATTAGTTCCTAGCCAATCCAATCCCCCTATAGATTCTAAGTATATTCCAGGAATTACAGTAAAGCATTTATTATCTTTGCAGTGTTGAATTAGATTTAAAACTAAACTAATTTGTCTTGCTTTCAACTGTGTATGGAAGTCTGGGAGCCTTAAACCCCCTGCTAGATAGTCACCAATCAGCGTTGTGTATTTTATTTTAGGTTTCTTACCATTCCAAATAAAGTCTTTTATGGAACTCTCGACAATTTTAATAAACTCTAAACTAACATTTTTTAGTGCAAACGTAAAACAGTTTAGGGAGAGCTAACGATCTTAACACTTGAATTTTTCCATATAGACTCAGATTTCTAGATTTCCAAATATTGAGAACACTCTTAAAATTATGCAGTACCTTCTCTAAATTATTTGTGTAGTGAATGTGCTTATTATGAGAAAAATAGATACCAAGAATCTTAGTACCATTGCTGTCAAAATCAATGTATTTTATCCCTGCCTGTTTAACAGAATCCTCATCTTTTTTTCCTGCTATCCAACCCGCCTCCGATTTTTTTCCTGTTAATTTTTAATGATGAAAAAGCAGAAAAGTTTTTCAGAATTTTCAACACCTCTTGTAAGGAGTCTTTATCTCTAAGAAAGAAGGTGGTATCGTCTGCAAATAATAGAAGTTTAAATTCTTTACATTTTCTTTTAAAGCCTTTTATTTTCTCACTTTCCCTTATCATTGTGGCCAAAATTTCTATTACTAATATCAAAATATACGGAGATATCGGGTCGCCTTGCTTTGTACCCCTTTGTAAATGGAAGAAATTTGTTACGTTGCCATTATTAATAATACAACTAGTATTATTCATTAAAAGCATCTTAATCCATTTAACAAAGTTCTCTCCAAAATTAAAATGTTTGAGAACGGCAACTATAAAATTATGTTCTATCGAATCAAAGGCTTTTTCGAAGTCTGCAGCAAATAACATTGTTGGTAGATTTTCTTTTTTAGCATAATCGAACACATCTTGTAAAGTCAATAACAGTTCATCTATTCTCCTTCCTTTCACAAAAGCAAACTGATCACTGTTAATCAATTCCGGCAATATCTTGTGCATTCTATTACACAGTGCTCTACTACAAATTTTTACATCAACATTGATCAAACTTATCGGTCGCCACGAATCCAATAACCTATTGTCTTTACCTTGTTTTTCTAATAAGGTAATCACAATTTGTTTTTGGGTGGTTGTCAGTGAGCCTATTTCAAAGTTAGCTGTAAAACATTTCCAAAAGTCATCCTTAATTTCTTTCCACATGCTTTGATAAAATTCTTTTGTCAGGCCGTCGTTTCCCGGGGTTTTTGATGAACCCATTTGCTGCAGTGCTTCAAAGTACTCTTGCATTGTTAAAGGCTGATCACAACTCACTTTATCAGTTTCCGATAATTTGCGTACATGATACTGACTCAAAAATTCTGTGCATTCATCTACTGTTTTATCTGAAACTGTTTCGTACAATTGACTAAAATGACGTTCAATTTTTGCTAAAATTTTGATACTATCTGTTATTTCTTCGCTATTATCTACTATTTTTTTAACATGCGTTTTAGCTTTATTGCGTTTCTCCAACGTTAGGAAATATTTGTTACTTTTCTCTCCCAGTTCATACCAGATAGTTTTCGACCTTATAATCAAACCTTCTGTAATGTAATTACTTAAACTTTCTAGATCTTTTATTAGTTTATCGTGTTTTGCAACTAAGTCCTCTTTTTTTCCCCACTCTTGTTGATTCTCGATAAATAAAATTTCGTTTTCCAATTGTTTATAATCATTCCTTCTCTTCTTTGCTTTGGCTTTAGAGAATTTCATAGAAAATTTACGAATTTCATACTTTATATATTCCCACCTAATTTGATGATTTTCAATGTTTTCTTTATCTAAATTACTTTTCACTGTTGTTAAGTGTGTTCTTATATTCTCTACGTATTCTTGGTCGTCCAATAACGAGTTATTGAATTTCCAAAATGACGGGCCCCTTTTTCCTTCTGCAAACGAACACAAATTAATCGAAATAGCCGAATGATCTGTGGATGGGGCTGGAATTATATCGCAATGCTTTATTTCTGATTGAAGATCGTCTGAAACAAAGAAAAAATCTAGTCTACGATGGATATAGTGATTCGCTTTGCTTTTTGTTCCTTGACCGACCCCTCTCCATGTGTATCGCTTTGTGTTTGGATTTCTTATCCTCCATATGTCACATAAGTCTAGCTCTTTCATGATGGTTTGAATTGTTTCGATAGATTTAGACTTAAGTTTAGGATTACCTCCGAAGGCTTCTAATTCTGCATCAATAATAAAATTAAAATCACCCCCCAATATAAAGGTTGACTAGTTAGCTAATTTTGATGTAAGCTTGAAACACAAATTCAAGAAAGACTTATAATCAATGAGGCAGACTTGTATGATCAAGTGGTCAATAATCCAGATAAGTATGATGAACTTGATCCAGACAATTTATTAATAACTCCATCTTCAAATTATTATGATATTGATAAAATTAATAGTCTACTTGATAGTTATAGATCAAATTCCATATTTATGCTACATTGCAATGTTAGGAGTTTACCTAAGAATTTTGATCACTTGAGTAGTATGCTGAATTGTTTTCATATTAGGCCTGATATACTAGCAATTACAGAAACAAAATTGAGCGATCAATCAGTAACTAACATCGAATTGCCTAACTATAATTTTTTCCACCTCAATTCTCCAACAATGGCTGGTGGTGCTGGTTTATATGTCTCGGACAAGTTACAATCTATTGTTAGAAATGATTTAAAGTTTAATGCAGCCCAAGTAGAGTCATGTTGGATTGAACTTGAATCTGGTAACAATTCACAAAACACTGTAATTGGATGTATATATCGTCATCCAACAGCTGATTTCAGAGTATTTTCTACTGAACTGGAAAATATACTGAAAAATCTTAATCAGTCCAAAAAAAAAGTATTTATTCTTGGTGATATGAACATTGATTTATTCAAATATAATTCACATACCCAAACTGAAGAATATTTAGACATGTTATATATACAAAATTTATTACCAATAATCACCAAACCAACTAGAATAACTAATCATTCATCTACTTTGATCGACCATATTTACACAAATGTTATCTCTCCAAATACTATTTCAGGTATTGCGTGTATGGATATTTCTGACCATCTTCCTGTATTCTGCATTGCTGAAGGTTTCACAAAAATTCAAACTAAAATGTTTACCCGTGATTACTCTAATTTTGATAAACAAAAGTATATAGATGAAATTATTAATTATAACTGGGATGAGATTCTTAATTCAAACTTAAATGTAAACGAGATCTCAACAGATATACTTGAAAAACTACAAAAAATAACAGATAAACATGCACCAATTAGACAGACATCCAATTCTAAACGTAAACAATTGGGTAAGCCCTGGCTAACCAATGGCTTATTGAAATCCATTAAACATAAACAAAGAATGTATTATTCACATTTTTTGAGTAAAGATCAAACTAAAAAGACTCAATATAAAAGATATAACAATTTACTAACAAAGCTAAAAAACAATGCAAAACAAGATTATTATTTAAAATCATTTAATAACTGTAAGCAAAATATGAAGTCAACATGGAATCTAATAGGTACGTTAATAAACAGGAAATCTAAAGCATCACTTTCTCCAGCAAAACTGATAATTGACAATATAGTTTATACTAATAAACAAGACATGGCAAATCAACTAAATAATTATTTTGTTAACATTGGACCTAACCTTGCTAACCTTATAGAAAATGATAATGATAACCCTACTAAATTTATAAACAACAGCCCAGCAAATAGTTTATACTTGCATCAAATTAATGCAAGTATTGTCAAGAACCACTTTGATACTCTTAATGAAAAAAAGGCATCAGCCAATATCCCTGTTAGATTTATTAAGTATGCAAGTGAACCTCTCTCTGTGATTTTTGCACATGTCTACAATATGTCTATCCAATCAGGTATTGTCCCTGATGTCTTCAAAACATCCAAAGTTACTCCCATCTTTAAAGGTGGGTTATCTACAGACCCAGGTAATTATAGACCAATTGCCAGTCAATCTCCTTTCTGCAAAGTGTTTGAAAGGATTGTGTATGACCAACTAATTAGTTTTCTCAATAAGGAAAACATTTTATTTGAATATCAATTTGGCTTTAGAAAAGGACATTCAACAGAACAGGCTGTACTTGAAATAACTGACACTCTTAAAACAGAAATTGATAATAAGAGAATTACATGTGGTGTATTTTTAGATTTCAAAAAGGCATTTGATACCGTGAATCATAAAATATTGTTAGCTAAGCTACATGCATATGGTATTCGTGGCCTTGCATTAAAATGGTTCACTAGTTATTTAGATAATCGTACTCAGCTTGTTAAGCTGGGTGACGTTCTATCAGATCTGCAGACTATTAAATGCGGTGTCCCGCAGGGCTCTACCTTGGGACCACTACTTTTCTTAATTTATCTAAATGATTTACCAAATTGCTCCAAAGTATTGTCCTTTAGGATTTTTGCTGACGATACCAATATATTCCTTACTAGTGATAATCAAATTGACTTAGAGAAGAAAATAAATGAAGAATTGAAATTGGTTTTTAAATACTGTACAATAAACAAATTATCTGTAAATATGAAAAAAACTAATTATATGATATTTACTTCTGTAAGAAAAAAAGTAAATATCCACATCCCTGATATAAACTGTGTTAGTGAGCTCAAATTCCTAGGTGTGTTTCTCGATGCTCACCTAAACTGGAAGTCCCAGATAAGACATGTTAACAATAAACTAGCTAAAAATATAGGTGTATTATATAAACTTAGACATTACCTAAATCTCTCCACTCTTAAACAGATCTATTATGCTTTAATCTATCCTTATTTAATATATGGGGTGACAAGCTGGGGTAATACATATAAAACAAGTTTTACCAAAATTATAACTAAACAAAATAAATGTATGAGAGCAATGTTTTTCGCTCATAGTAGGGAAAGTGCAGACCCCTACTATAAACTGCTAGATATATTGAAATTTGAAAATATCTTCAAGTTTAAAGTTTCAGAATTAACACATAAAATAGCTAATAAAAATACTATGCTCCCTAAATGTTTTCAAGAATCCTTACAGCCAGTATCATCTGTTCATAAATACAATACAAGATATGCTGCAAAATCAAACTTTCATGTTCCAAAAATTAGAACTAATTATGGAAAATTTACATTTAGATATTCAGCAACCAGAATATGGGAACAAATTCCTGAAAAGATTAAATTTCAAAAATTTACATTGTTTAAAAATTGCTATAAAAAATATTTATTATCTATTCAATAATACATATTATTGTATATTGAATGGATAATAAACCTAGTACATAGATGATTTCTAGTAAGATATTATATTTATATATATTATAATATATTCGGTTTCTTTTTCTGCTGCTCAAGTATAAATTTATAAATTTATTTATTTAATATAAATGCTCATTAGAGTTTATTTATTGTTTTGTTATGTGATTTTTGTGTCCTTACAACTGTATTCTGACTCTATTTGTTTGACACTATATTATTCTAATTAATCTGATTTAAAGGGGTAATTAACTCGAAAGCTTTAGCTACTTTAATTACCCTTCACTAATTAATTATGGAAATTTATTCTCCTTTTGTAATTTATTGAATGTTTATTTGCTATATCCAAGTATTGTATATATTGAATAGAAGTCAGTGAGAATAAAGTTGAAAAAAAAAAAAAAAAAAAAAAAAAAAAAAAAAAGACTCGATTGGTATTTCCAAGGAGTCTATAATTTCTACTATTTTGTTCATCACTAAAATTTGGCCGTCCTCCAAATTGGGTAAATACGAGTTAATAAATACAAAATTTTTTGCTTGTACGTCAGCTGTGACAATAACAAATCTCCCTTCATCATCAATTTTTTTCTCCTTAATTTTATAGTCTAATTTGTTTCCAAAAAGAATTGCTGTTCCTCTACTTTTAGATGTTCCATGTGACATAATAAGTTCTCCTCTAGTTCTCTTATGCCATTCGTTTTCGTTTTCTAAAGTACTATGCGTTTCCTGTAAAAAAGAAATACTTTTTTCTCCATTGTGTTGTACCAGCCAATTAAGAATTTTCCTATTCTTCTTATTATCCCGCATTCCTCGGACATTGAGTGACAATATTTGGAATTCAAAGCTATCCATTGGGCATCTTAATTTTAGAAATGCCTTTGTTAAGGACACAAACAATGGAAGTGAAAACATACTCACATTTACACATACACAAAAAAAGAACAAAAACGGTAATCATGATAATGTAAATTTGGGCACACTAAAGACAAGACGTTGTTGTGCTCCGATACATAACAAAAACAATATTCAAATCACGGGGGTCCTGTGGGCACCAAAATTCGGACTCGACTGCCATTTCTTTTGATCAGCGGTTATTCGCACAACATTTAAAATGGCCGCTCGCACTGAACAAAATTGAAGATGGCAGCTACGAGGTTTTTTGGTAGAGAAGAGGTGTTGAGACAGCTATTTGAAGACAAGACAGTTAGGGAGGAATCCGAAGAAGAAGAAGGAAGTGATTTAGATGAGAAAGTAGATAGTTTAAACAGGGAGAGAGAGCAAGTTGAGGAGTTGTTGAGTGGTTTCGAAGGAGGCTCTGGTTTCAACCGAGAATACTTTCAAGCAAATGCAGTTCAAGTTTTGCTTCCTATCGTGAGAAGATCATACTTGACAGAACAAGATGGCGATGAAGGTACGTACACACTGATTATTTATCGTTTTTTTTTTCAATGCAATTACATTCAAGTTTTTAGTTCATGAGGATCGAAGGTTTGAAAACCTTGTAAATATAATATCAATAACATGCACAATTGAAAGTAATTTTGGTGTCTCACAGGTTAAATGTATTCCTCTAACGACAATGAGTATAATAAGCATTTGTTGTAAGTATTCTAACTTGTTTTTTTTCCTGTTTTTCCAAACATGATTTTTATATCAATTTACTTTCACTCCATGTTACATTATTTGAAATGTGAATATTTCACATTACATAGGAATGACATTTTTGTCCTTCATTGAATTGAAAAACGCCCAAAAACTGATAAATATAATATCCCTTTGTTTTTAAAATGGCTTTGTTTTTCAAAAACAAATTGGTTGATTTTTTGTAATGTTTACTTCATTTTTCCATTTAGTCAGAAATGAGAATATTATCAGATTACAACTACCAGTATTAATTCTCAATCAGTCTACACAAACAATACAAACATAATATTTTTGGTTAAATTTTTCTAATCTAACCAATGAATGACTGGTTCAGTTGCATATCGGACAATGATTGTTGTGCATGATTTCCATATTGTTTGTCTTAATTTGACTCACCCTGAGGAATGTTGCTACTTTTTAATTGCAAATGGCCATGGTTTGATAAACTTACATGTACAGATGACTTAGTATCACATTGTTATTACAACTAGTATAATGCAGCGAGATGACAAATCCCCATAAAACAGGTAAAGGAAAACAAGTAGGAACATGTGCAATTAATATAATTGTAATGCACTAAATTCAACTTAATCCTCTTACTACAATGTGGGTTAACAGTTGTAGTTTTGAAAATGATTGAATTGCTGTTTTTGTATTATTTTGCAGATGTTGCTGTGCAGCATTTGTCAACACAAACCCTACCTGTTGCTCCTATTTTATTTGATGAGTCAGAGATGTGGCTTACAGCTATTTATCGCCGATTAGGTGGAAGAGTTTCAATCCGAAGACCATAGTTTGGAGAAATTGTCAGACACATTCCATATGGTATATTTGCAGCTGTCAAAAACACACTTAAGGATTTACAAGTGACTGAGCCCAACTGTTACTTTGGTTGCAACCGTAAAATGGAAGTCATTTCAATTACCTCACTCTCGCTTGTTGTTAGGCTATTTTCTGTATTATCTAGCAAATCCAAAGCAGTAGTCAAGAAGTTTCTGAGCAGGCAGTTGACCAGTGGATGTAGGTACAAGCATAAAGTAAAAGTACTTGTATCAGAAACAAAGGACTTTGCCATAGTATACAAAAGAAGGAGTGGACAGTTACATGTACAGTTTTATTATGGGGAGTGGAATTACCATGGTAACCCACAGCACTTTGGTTAGATTGCAGGGTTTGGTTTACAGCAAGTTCATTTTTGGTATACATTTAAATATTGTAAATATAACTATACTCTGGTAAAATCCCAGCCTCGGCGCTAACCATGCTGTGAATGAATTGGGAAACTACACTATATTTTTCATCAAAATTAATCTTTTTCTAGCTGAAAACTGGGTGTGAATGCAACATTTTCAAAATAACATGAGTTCAAAGGGTACTTGGTTGCTTTCAGCTCAATTTTAGTTGTGATGCAATATATATTTTTTATCAAAATTAATCTTTTTCTAGCTGAAAACTGGGTGTGAATGCAACATTTTCAAAATAATCAATCACAACTAAAATTGAGCTTTCAGCTCAATTTTAGTTGTGATGCAATAACTATGAATTGATGTTGTTATACTGTGTGGCCTTTGGTAAGTTAAAGTGCAATAATAATGACTGAAATGACTTACTTACAAAATTGTGAAAACTAATACAACATTTTTGGTTTAATAATTGCAACATTGTGCAATTTTTTTTACAAAGATTTCAGAAATATAATGAAAGCACATGTGCATACATAAAGACAGAAGTACATTTTAGTCTTCATTGTTTATTGTAACACCAGCAATACCAAACAAATTACAATGAAAAATATTTCAAACATGTGCAGTAGCACTCTTACTAGCATAAGATTACAATTATTGTAATGTTATGGTTAAATATTTCCAACATGTGCAGTAGCACTCTTACTTAAGTATAAGATTACAATTATTGTAATGTTATGGTTAAATATTTCCAACATGTGCAGTAGCACTCTTACTAGTATAAGATTACAATTATTGTAATATTATGGTTAAATATTTCCAACATGTGCAGTAGCACTCTTACTAGTATAAGATTACAATTATTGTAATGTTATGGTTAAATATTTCCAACATGTGCAGTAGCACTCTTACTTAAGTATAAGATTACAATTATTGTAATATTATGGTTAAATATTTCCAACATGTGCAGTAGCACTCTTACTAGTATAAGATTACAATTATTGTAATATTATGGTTAAATATTCCCAACATGTGCAGTAGCACTCTTACTAGTATAAGATTACAATTATTGTAATATTATGGTTAAATATTTCCAACATGTGCAGTAGCACTCTTACTTAAGTATAAGATTACAATTATTGTAATGTTATGGTTAAATATTTCCAACATGTGCAGTAGCACTCTAGTATAATGGTTATTACTTATAACAAAATAATTTAATAAAAATGCTAAGAAAACTTTACCCTTTTCCATCGTGTTTGTTCCATCACTCTGAAAATAGATTTTTGCTGGGAAGATATTATTTATCAAAATTTACTAGAATAATCATTGTTTGCATAATAATGTTATTGGTTGTCCATTTGTTTCATATAAGGCCCCTCCTTCCCCCCATAAATAAAGTAACATGAACATCTTTCAAAATCATTCAAAATCATACATTAGTGTGTGGAAGAAGCTTACCTTGTCTATCACTGTTTATGAGAATAGTTCTTAATGGCTGAGCACAGAACACACATTTCTCTTCGTTGATGTCTTTGTTCATACCACAATAACAGTATCCAGGGGTTGAGGTTCTCTTTGGTATGTACTTCAAACCAGATGTTTTAATTGGAATTGTCTGGTTGTGCCCATGCTTCCGTGACCAAATTAGAGAAATATACTCATGCATGAAAATTTGTTCCCAACGGGAATCAAAGTGTGTATTGCCACTGTATTTTGCTATTGCAATATGCTTGGCTTCCCTACCTTCCATTGAGTTTATACCTAAACCAAGACCATATTTCAATTGGAGGTCTTTTGTATGAGCAGGTACAATGAAACCTACTGTCCACACAGAGGGATGAAACTGAAACACAAGTTGATGAACTCTATAAAATGATCTACAAAGTTGTTCAAGTTCACTCACCTGATCATTGGTTATAACAATTCTGGTAAACAAGGAAATGCAGTCTCGCAGTAACATACACAAATAAGCTAAACTATGAAGATGGAGTCTTGCTTTTGGATCAGTTAGTTCTCTTCTGGCAACACTATCTACAGTTGAGATTAAAAACATAAAATTGTGCATAAACATACGAGAATCCTTACCAGTGAAACGAGTTTCAAAAGGCTTGTCTTGCCCCCTAACTTCATTGAACCATCTAATGACTTTCTTTGAAAGACGGGATAAATTACACTTTGATTGCATAGTTCTCACATAGTGAGCAAATAGAGAAGATGTTGGAACCTGTTGGAAAGTTGAAATGCCATGAAGGTTAGACAATTTGATAACTAAGTTAAGGAGGTGCTGATGAAGTAGCTGACATGTGTTGTTTTTCAAATGCAGTGGCTCTACATGGATTCTATCAATTACTTTGCCCAAAAGGGGTATGTGCTCTTGTCTGCTATGTAACTCAGCTATTTTTGAGGTGATCTTATTCCTTTTTGTGGATTGTGCATAGTTTTTCTTCAACAGATCTTTCTTTAACTTGTTCACTTCTTTGCAAACAGCTACTCTATTCTCATATGTCCAAGGTTTCCAAGTACATGTCTTCTCTGTTCCAAATGTGCCATCAACCAATACTCCATTCACCTTTGTAACATCTGCATAAGAAGAAAAATATGTTGCGCTATTACTTAATTCTCCACAAAGAAATGAAACCATTTTCATGTCATTTGGTAGTTCTGCTATATAAAACTTCACATCTACTGTTTGGTTATTGTGCACAAGGGAAAATGTCTTCTTTTCAATGGTTTCAATTTCTTTGTGAAGATGGTGAACATATCTTACAACCACTTCACTAGATTCACAGCAATTAGCTCCAAAAATCATATAGTTTTCATTGCTGCTGAGAACCCCTCTTTTGATATTTAGTATTGACACGAGCCAAGAGCAACTTGTATCATCTTTTCCAAAAGGCGCTGCATCACCACCAAGAGCTACAAAAAAAGTATATGGCATGTTATTAAACCATGTCAATTCATAGTTGCTACTACCTGACAAATAAAATTGTGCTAAACACAACAAAGTATCCTCTAAACTTCTAAAGCATCCATGTACAGGACTAAGACCTTCACAAAACTTCTCTCGGACATTATTAATGTTACCAATTGGTATGTGTTTGATAAATGACATAAGTTTGTTATAGGAAAGTATTTTGGGGAATGGACAACCAATAACAGTGGAAAAGGGTTTGTTTTGCTTACCACTTTCTCGGTTACATTTAAAGTTTAATTCTCGATATACCTTTCTGTATTTTTTTCTCCCCATTACCCCTCCACTGTAGTAAACTGCAACACTCCTGATTTTATTCTCATCACTTTCCTCAAAATCTTTTACTTTCCTGGATAGTTGCTTGGTGATGGTATTTGCTACTCTCTTGCATTCCATGACCTTCTGCCCTACTAGCTCCTTGCCACACTTGTGCAATACTGTGTCAATCAATCCAATCTGTGCTGGCATTGTATCCTCACCACTGGCCCCATGTATCTCCATGCTTACTTCAAAAGTATCAGATCTTCTTCGTCTTGCAACTCTATCATTTAAAGATGGTGTGGTTGGTTTTTTCTTTCTGTGCTGTCGTGGTGTACTAGCTTTATCTGTAATAATAACAATGACAATCACTTCATCTGACAGCAAATCAATGAGGTAGCCTTTAATCTGAATTCTAAAAAAACTACATATATATAAATATATATACATATATATATATATACCTCTACTTCTACCTAACTGCCTTCCTATATCACTCAACTTCTCTGTTTCTTCAACTATCTTTCCAATCTATCAAGTGATGAAAAAATTGGCTAATTATCTCATGCCAAATAAAAACAAGCAAAATTGCTTTTTATTAATATAATCTTAAATCATTTAGTTATTTTGTGCTTTACAAATTCATTTTTAGTGTGCAAACTATATCAACATGAAGCTTAAGAATTTTCTAAAAATGCTTAACTACACAAAAACTATTTAATTTTCACTTTTTACTTGTTATATTTATTGATTAGTGTTTTCTCAGATTTACTGTTTGCCCTGAACACTGATCAACATATCTCATAAAAACATTTGTAATTAGAATACTTACATGATCAGTAAGTTTGTAAAAATAACAACACTAATAAAATGAAAATGAAAAGATCCATTTGGATGTTTAACTGGTTTTCAATTGAATAAAATTGGTTATTCTTCAAAATACAAACGGATAGATCAGAGTTTTTTATTCTTGACAAAGTGAAAAATTAATGTAGGGTTGCCAGTCGCGCGCGTTGAATTTTCATCCTACAGTTAAGTTTTTATACTAAATTGGTATTTATCATATCTTGAAAGTTGATATAAAGCAATGGAAGGACTAATAAAAAAACAATTCATTACTATCTTGATGTCAAAGGCTTTCAAATTCATTCTAATATAATTCCTTCTTAGGCAACGTTTTTAACAAAACAATTATAAAAGCATTAATAAAGCATTGTTTGTCATTGTTTGTCCTTTTAAATTTGACGGTATGTTTTGTGGCTTCGTATAAAATAATATATGCATCAACTATGAAAGCAAAGCTTACCTTCTCATCAAGTCTCTTGAGAGAGTGCATTTTGGCATCTTTCTCTTTTTTTTTAACCGCTAAATCTTTTTCTAAACATTCAATATTCTCTTGAACTTCGTTGATCTGTCTATGCTTCATAATAGCGTCTTCGCGGAGTTGTTTCTTTCTCTTCATGAAGGTAGACACGTCGAAACGCCCCATCTTTGCGATTTGATTTGTGAACAAAAACAGTCGATTTTTCAAAAACAAAAAAGAACAAAACTTCACAAATTTATCGTCAAATACTGTACCTTGTAAAAAAATTCGATCACTTCTTAGGGGAAAAAAATTTCCCAAGCCTCAAAAAGTGTATTTACATCAAAAATGACCGATTATTTCTAAATCGCGAGCAAAAATTGTCTCACAATTTACTTCATGAAAGAATTTTCGCGCTACATTTCACACCAGAACAAAGATCGTTAAATGCTCGTAAATCCTTACCCAGTCGATTAAAAATCGGCCTAAATGGTTTTGAATTATCGAGCATCAAAAATCGCCCGAATCAACGTTCGTTAATTTGGTCCCAGTCCTCTTGAAACGACAAACGGCCAAAAAAAAATTAAGACACATGAACAGTCCGAATTTCCGCGCGCACAGGACCCCCGTGAATATTGGTGAATGGTGGTCTAATTACAAAAAATGAATTATTATCCTTTACTTTTATGATACTATAATTTTTACGGCCATTTACCAACTTTCAGTCCATTTTTTGAATAAGTAAGAATTAAGATGTCATAATATGGCAATAAGATGCTTCTATGAATTATGTAATTGTTCCACAGTATTACTCACGGTCTTAATAGTAAAATTAATCAGTCGTCTACCATGATCAAATTATCAATTCTTGTCCTACTGACCATTCTTGTCCCCTGACATAGAGTTTATCTGGTTTTGACTTGCTAAACGATGCTGGAATATTATTTGCCTTCGCTTTCTTAAGTATTGCTACCAGGGGCTTTCTTCTACGCACAATTTCTATCGGTAGATCTGTATACATACTGTAATCCGTACCTTTCAATTCTTTTCCGAGAGACAGAATTTTTTGGCAATATTTATATCTTAGAAAGCGTGCTATTATAGGTCGAGGTCTTGTTTTATCTTTGCTTGGGTTACGGTGTACTCTCTGAATCTCCACACTGTCGTATTCGTCATAATTGAGTTTCTCGTGTAGAAAACCTCTAAGCGTTTTCTCTGTGTCTTCCCAAGGGGTCTCTTGGATGTTACGGAATATAATATTTTCCCTTCTAGAATACGCTTCTAAGTAAAGATCTTTAGATTTCAAGCTCTCTATTTCGTCTTCCATC
Organism: Diadumene lineata; assembly: GCA_918843875.1. Classification (NCBI taxonomy): domain Eukaryota; kingdom Metazoa; phylum Cnidaria; class Anthozoa; order Actiniaria; family Diadumenidae; genus Diadumene; species Diadumene lineata. The sequence goes on along the minus strand of CAKKNV010000001.1, from coordinate 963,182 downwards.
TCTCTTATCTTTTCTTGCATTTCTTTGTTTTCATTAGCTAACTTTGTTACACTTCCCTTGGCATTTTCAAGGTCTTGTTTTGTTTCTTGGATCTTTTCATCGGTGCAGACTTCGTAGTGTTTTGAGCCTTCCTTCAGTTCGGAAAACATTTCGGTTGTTTCGACTTTAAATTCCTCTAACGCTGTCATTCTTTCCTCAAGCTTGTGCAGAGAATCTTGTATTTTTTCGACTGACTTTGAGATTTTGTCCAAGTTGTCTACTTTGACAAGAATTTGATCAAGCTTTGCAGAAAATGTCTCTGCCATGCTGAGAGCCGCCATTACCTCGTCGTCTTGTCCAACTATCACTAACTCTTCTACCTCTTCGGTGTCTTTCTTCTTTTTGCTCTCTGGCGAGGATATTGATGATTCAAGCGATGAGGAACTACCTCTTGTTTTCCTTTTCTGATTTGCAAGTAACAACGCCATTCACTAAGAAAAGTTTTACGGAGCACTTCAACACACGTCTTTACTCCTCCATACTCATCCCCAATACTCAGCGAAGGCAAATAATATTCCAGCATCGTTTAGCAAGTCAAAACCGTGATTCTATTTATAAGAAGATTATCGCTACCAAGAAACATTTGATGAATATGGAAGAGTACGGCTGGGAAGAAGCTACAGAGTCCGCCATAAGCCAAAGAAAATTCCTGCTAAACAAGCTATTTGTAAAACAAGAAATTCCTAAGGAAAGCCAGGAAGCATTTCAGGCTTTTACTACGTATCCTCGACGGTTTTACTAGCGATATAAAACAAAACGATGTAACATTTTGAAATAAATTCTTAAAGTTAAGAAACATTGTCTCTGGTAACTTAAATTTTAATCCTGTACGCAATGAAACTTGCCCGAACACGCCTAACAATCAAACTGCTGAGTCATTTCGCATTTTCCGCCATTGATTTGATTATTCACATTATGCTTCATTACATATGTACATTGTATTCTCACTGACTTCCGAACTCGACTTTGCGCTTGCGCGAACGTCAAAATGACTTCCGGTGTTTCATTAGCGCATGCGCGCTAATCTTTATTGTAGGCTTCCTTTGGTATTGCGTGACTCTTTGTGACTTCCGGTGTCCCGTCACGTGATTTCTTGCTCCGACGAAAGTGCTCCGAGAAAACCGTCTAATTTGGTCCTTTAAAGTACTACTGATATTACAACAAATGACGTTTTAAGTCGGTAATATCCAACAAAATTTTTAATAAATTCTAAATCGCCATCTATAATAAACACTTCAGAAAAGAAGATTTTAAAATCTTCCACATCTCCAATCCATTTAAATTTCCCTTAACCGTTAACTGGTAGTCCTGTAGTACAAAAGGACGAGTACTTTTTTAATTGTTTTAAGGGTCTACATACTAGCCTGAAGGATCTTGGGGGTTTATTTCAGTTGTGTGAGAGACAGAGATTTTCCTATGCCAAAAAATATGGCAATGGAAACCCTAAGTTTTACACGAAAAAAAAGATAGGAGCTCCCTCTCTCCATCATTCTCTGCCAGGAGAGAAACCTCAAGGTAATAGTTGTTTTGTTTTTTAATTGCCTTTATTTTGTTATTCTTAAACGAAAATCTAAAATCATACGATTTTAGTTTGGTTCTTTTGGAAATGCGCGCTTGGGGAATTTGATCGATTGAAAAGGAAAGACTGAAAGAAGAACTTGATAGGAAGCTAGAGACCAACTCTGAAATCAACCAGATTTTATCAACCTGATTTTATCCAGAAGAAAGAAGAGCTCAAAATACTAAATGCCGAGCTACACAATATCCAAGAGAAAATACGAAGAAAGAAACGAAAAGTAAGTTATATTTTTAGTATTCTTCAGACATATTTCTGAAGGTGACAATTGATGTCTGGTTTAGTTCATGAACTAAATCATGCAGAATTTGTAAGCGTAGATTTTATATTCATGTTCATAACTAATGACTGTGTTTAACAGGCTGCTGAATAAGAAAGTGAATTCAAACTTGAGGATTTTTCTGAAAAAAAAGATCAAGTAAGTTGAAAGTAAATAGGTACAACTTATAAGGCCATCATGTTTCCATGCATCAGCACTATGGAGAGCCATTTGTGCCAAAAATACAATCGTTACTGCTAAATTTCAAATCGCTATCGCGAAATCAACTATCGCTATCGTCAAACTGAAATTGTTATCGCTAAAATAGTCAATTGCTTGTGTGAAGATGCTTTCGCTACTGCTAAATTTAAATCGATAGTGCTAACTTCATATGGACAGTGCTAACTTCAAATCGATACTGCTAACTTAAATTAGCCTGTGTTAGATCCGGAATTTTCTGTCATGTATGTTCACAAATGGTTAGCGCTAACATCGATTAGATATCGATTACATACCATCAAAGAACCAATCAGATTTCTCAAAAGAAAGTAAGGGTCAAAGCTTGGAATTCATATGTTTGACCTGATCCCTCGTGCTTTAAGTACTTTGCAAACATGGCATCGGACATGAGAAGGATACTTGAATCCCTAGGATTTAATGATGTTATAATAAAAGTCAGGATATAAGTCAGGATATAACGCCAGAAGTGGTTTTAACATTGAATGTAATACTATAGTGCAGTTTTGAAGACTATTGACAATTCTTAACGCCATACCAACCTGATCTCGTCTGCTTTCAAATACTATACTTTGCTGTAATAGGGAATCAACTGAATCGAAAAAAAAAACACTGAATTTCGTCCGCCATCTTTAATTTTAGCCCGAGGTGGGTGATAGGACAAAGAAAAAAACGAATCTTTAGATGTGGTTCTTTATTTTGAGAAATCGGTTTGGTTCTTTGATGGTATTTAATCGATAACTAATCGATGTTAGCGCTAACCATTTGGTGAACATACAATGAATTAAGAAGTTAGCCTGCGTTGCATCCAGAATTTCTTATAATTACGAGAGAAAATTCCGGATGTTAGCAGTATCGATTTGAAGTTAGCACTGTCCATATGAAGTTAGCACTATCGATTTAAATTTAGCAGTAGCGATAGCATCTTCACACAAGCGATTGAGTATTTTAGCGATAACAATTTCGGTGTGACGATAGCGATAGTTGATTTAGCGGTGACAATTGGAAATTTAGCGTTAACGATTGTAGCTTAACGCTAGCGATCGAGGATTTCGCGATAGCTATTGGAAATTTAGCAGTAACGATTGTATTTTTGGCACAAATGGCTCTCCATACAGCACTTGATTTTTAACAAATATGTTGAATACCGTACAGTGTGCTATTTATGACTGAGGTAAAATCACTCCATTAAAGATAATTGTCCACTGATGATTCTAAATTATAAGGATAATTAAGTTTATAACTTAAAATTGATAACCTATGACAGAACGTTTTAGGGCAAGCTCCGCCCTATGAAATTGAAAAGGAGAAAGCTTAATTTAGGAAGGGGTGTGAAATTCCAAAAATGTTGCCATATAAAGAACTGATGAAATATATCTTAACTGTTGATATTGGTGAATTGCAGTCACTGGACATACTCAGCGAGCAATACTCCTCTGAATCAAGCCCTGGAGTGTACAGACCATTGAAACAATTCTTGCTTAGGGAGTCCTGCTTGCAGACAATGCACATTTTGGGAAGACTAAAACTGCCACTGGTAGAGTAGTACACAATTAAATAGAGTAAAAGACAGTTTTAGATATCTATAGGCTAACAAAAATCAGTCAAACTCCTCTAGAAACTGTTAATATGATTTCTATTCAACAGATATATGAGAGAGATTGTTCATAATTTATTTAACTGACCTTAACTGTTATGGAAGTATTTAAAAGGCCGTCCGCGTAAAAGTGGTCCGATGACATTAACTTTGAAATTTAGATTTTGCTGATCTTTTGTGCAATCAAACACTATTATATACTTATAAGAAATCCACAATTGAAATACTATTTACTTTTTAATTTTTTATGTTACGAATTTTTTTGCGTTACTACTTGCAGTGGCCGGTTTCGACAATTTTTGAAGCAAAAATTTCATACCAATTTCGACGGCGGTATTTTACGGAACAACCTTTCCTGACCAACACAAATTACAGAACCAGTTAATTTGACCCTTAATTGATCATCAGACACGATTTCAAACTCATTGAGCGAAAATCTAGGACGTTACGATATTTTGATTTCACCCATGTTACGCACAATTTTCGAATACAAGAAAATACTTCAAACTCCAGCTCGATTTTCTAGAAAGTGGGGAATTTAGAATTAAATTAGTACTGGACGAACGTAGATACAATAGCAATTGTTAACAAAAAAGAAACCTTGCGGCAACTATTTAACAAAACAGCTAGAGGCTCGTAAACTAACCCGAATTAGGGTAGTTTGATGTTTTGTCTTCAATTTGACAGTCCCGTTAAAATAACTACGCCAAACAAGTTGCTGCATGCTCTTCGATGTCATTTCTACCAAATAATTGATAGAAAACCGGACATTGGATGGTACTGTGGTGCTGTCACCAGGAGTACATGTAGTATTTGTCAAAATTGTGATAGAGCTGGCAGTGTCGTTTGCTGAAGGTGATTGGGCTCTCGCTGATGCTGTTGTATTGACTTTAATACCTTCCTCCTCCTCAGAGCTTTCATCGCTTAATATATCATCAGTAAATATGTCATGCAATATGTATTCAAAGTAGTGGCTTTGTGTTGCCAAATAGAATATAAGGCGGCTGTACGGTTTTCCAAGTTCTTCCTTGTATTTCTTAAGAATAAACTGATCTGGCATCGTTTTAACAGGTCTCTTGTCTGGAAAAAGCAGCTAGTATGCACTAGACATATTGCGAATTTCGCTATTAAATATGATATGTTTCTCAATGGCTTTGACCTTCAATTCTTCGTCATTGACTAGTGGCGACACCTTCAAAGGTAGATTAGAGCCACGCTTTACTTTTAGTTCACCATCGCATAACCATTTGACCAATCTGAATGGTCACTTCTTGAGGAATATCAAATTTGGCTTTTTTAGCGTTGGATTTACTCGATGTGAATTTGAAGATTGCTGCTCTTCTGTTCGGCGTTTGATTTCTTGAAATGTGGTAAGTTTTGAAGTTGAGTTATTTGTAGTAACTTTTCCTTGGCTTCGAGCAAGCTTTTCCCCGCAATTCGAGCAATAGTGGGCTTTATTATCTTGTGTTTCTTAGCCACAATCAGAACAAAACATATATCACGGTATCATATTTTATTTGCAGCAACATTTTTAGTTGCAGCAACTTCTTTATTTGCAGCAACAATTTTTTTCTTTGCAGCAACATTGTTTTTATTTGCAGCAACTTTTTCTTGTTTGCAGCAACTTTTTCTTGTTTGCAGCAACTTTTTCTTGTTTGCAGCAACTTTTTCTTATTTACAGCAACTTTTTCGTATTTGCAGCAACTTTTTCTTGTTTGCAGCAACTTTTTCTTGTTTGCAGCAACTTTTTCTTGTTTGCAGCAACTTTTTCTTGTTTGTAGCAACTTTTTCTTATTTGCAGCAACTTTTTCTTATTTGCAGCAACTTTTTATTGTTCGCAGCAACTTTTTATTGTTCGCAGCAACTTTTTTATTTGCAGCAACTTTTTCTTATTTACAGCAACCTTATCTTATTTGCACCAACTTTTTCTTATTTGCAGGAACGTTTTCTTATTTGCAGCAACTTTTTTCTTATTTGCAGCATGTCCCTTATTGGCCACCGCACGCTTTTGATCCTGTACAGTTAGAAAGATGTGGAAGAAAAATGGAAGAGTATTTGAGAGTACTTGTTGCTGTTAGTTCTTCACAAAGTATAGTGAGCATCTTGGCAGACCAGCTAGCCTACTCTGAAAGTATTTTATAACGAATTGGTTGACTGTCTTGCCATTCTGTTAAGTCGTATATCAAATATCTCATGTCATCGTGATAAAACTAGAAAATGTGCGCCTGTTTCTGTTAGTACTGGGGTACTGAATGTGGCTTGTCTAACAGATAATCAAGCAATATACATATTAAAAATTAAATTGAATCAAATTAAAAATTAGAATATAAATATAAGAATGTGAATGTATTAATTTAAACGAAAAGGGCGCATCAACAATAAAAACAAAGAAACAGACAACAAAAGAAAAAGTTAAAATACAATAAAAAGGGTAAAAAATTGGTAAATAATATATACTCATGACAATGATTTGCTATGGTCATGTTAAGCATCACATACACGTACATCCCTTAAATTAAGTAAATCCCTTTAATTGACGCCATACAGCGTTCGTGGTATTATTAATGGAAAGGGTATTAATGTCTAACGCTCCAGGATGAGAGGAAAGTTACAAAGATTAGATGGTGTTGGAAGAGCTGTGAGATTGCGATATGCTATCTGTAGAAAAGCATACAATTTGATTGCACCAAACCACTTATGCAATATTAACTCTAATCTTAAGCTAATGTCATGGCGTTTTGTCATCCATGAATGTATCGACGGTTATAGTAGGGCAATGATCTGTCTGAAATGTTGCACAAATAACAAAGCAGTTACCGTCCCTCAGTTGTTTGAACATGGCGTAACAGAGTTTGGATTTCCATCTGGAATCCGTGGGGATCAGGGTGTAGAAAATGTAGATGTAGCAAGGTTCATGATAACAAATAGAGGGCTTGACAGAGGGAGTTTTATTGCAGAGTGCAGCGTCCACAACCAGAGGATCGAACGACTATGGGCTGAAGTGAACCAGGTGAGTTCTGCCCTATACATGGATATATTCCAGTTCCTTGAAAACAATAGGACACTGGATTCTCTATATGAAATTCATTTGTTTGCATTTCAGTATGTGTAGTTGCCTGGAATCAACATGTAATTGGAAGAGTTCAAATCACAGCATAATCACCACAACATTAGGACATGCAAGCATCAAATACCTTTAGCATTGTGGCACATGGGAATGTTGAACTTGCAGTCAGACTCTAATATCATTAACTGGGAGACTTATGGAATTGACCCTGATGGGCCCATGACTTACATCGACACTGACAACAATGTTGTTGTACCAAGCTATGAAATAGAGCTTTCTCAACTGAAAATGCAAGAACTACACCAGAGTATTGATCCACTTTTAGATAATGGAAACTCTGGCATAAACCATTTTTTGAATACAAAACAATTAATTGAAAACTTCTTGTCACAAAGTTAAAAATGGCTAAATATTACTGTAAGAAGGTCAATTAGTGATATTTAAAAAAATTGATCTGGGAAAAATATGGGTTATTAATGAGAGAGAACAATACAAAACCATAGCCATGACCAAGTTTTTAAATCAACCAGTAATTTGTCCTGAGTTTCATAAAACTTTAACTTGAATTTTTCTCAGCAAGTTGATATATTTTGTTCAGAATATTTGTGGCTAAATATGCTTGAAGTCTCATAGAAGCTGGATCAGCTGATCACATATTTTAGTATATTTAACTTATAGAGTCATTTTCATGGGTCTGATTTGTTGATTTGTGAGAGAGCAACTAAGTTTATAAACCCTAGATATTGATTTGTTTTCTCATAATGGCATTTGACTACATTATACACTAGTTAAAAGTTTTTATTTTAAAGGTAAAGAAAAACACTATTAAAACAACTAACAATTTTAGTTTTAAAACTTTCATTTTGTTTTTAAAAAAGTTAGAACAGTGTTCAAACAAATTGTCATCAATCAAATAAAATCTTATAAGCATTATACAATCATCATCTAGGTGAGCTCATCAAGCTACAACTCAGTCAGGTGAGAGGGAGCAGGTCATACAGTTGTTTTCTTTTCGCCCTGCCCCGACTGGCCACATTTCTGCCAACAACTAAGCTTTTTCTAACTTTTAATAATTCTTTAAATAAAAAGTGATTATTGATCATTTACATCAGTTGTGCACTTTCCAAAGTGAAATATAAACATGTGAACCAATCCATAATTCAACATTGGCAAGTGTAACAGTAACAAACACACACGATGGCGTGATCGCACGGATTTTCTCCCATTTGGGCTTCCAGTTTCATGTGATCAAGGGAGGTGATTGTGTACGAGCCATCTGATGCCTCACATTTGAGACGACTTTTTTTGTTGGAAAATGGTATTAAAGCTTATTTTTTTTTAAAACAAATCTTTTACACCATTCTTTATTCTTCAATTTTTGGTATATTTGTTTTTTTACACGCTTGTTCATTGGAAAACCTAAGCTGTTTTCGATGAGACCCAAAGTCACCGAATATCGATTTAAAGTCATGCAAATGAGGCTGTACATTTAACTTTTAGGGTGGAGAGGGTTCTTTTTTTTTATAGCTAAACATTATTGATTTTAGCTATCCCTCCTTAGGCTAAGAGAAGTGAAAATGACAAAAAAATGTGACTCTTCTAAGAAACGGATACCCTCATGCGTTCCTTAGGCTAAGAGAAGTAAGTGAAAATGACAAAAAATGTGACTCTCTTCTAAGAAACGGATACCCTCATGCGTTCCTCAAAAAGCATACCCATGTAAAGTATAGGAAGGAACAACCTAAAGATGATGAAGAGTGGAAAGGATTTGCCACATTACCGTACATTGGAGGCGTCACTGAAAGATTGCAACGAGTTCCTAGAAACCACCGAATCAGAACAGTTGTTAAGCCACTATCTACACGAGAAGATCTTTTCTCGCCCCAAAGACGTCATCCCCGAGGACAAGAGGACAGGCGTTGTATATGGTATTCCATGTGCCGATTGTGACCTTATATATATCGGGGAGACAAAAAGAGCCTTATCCACTAGGGTAAAAGAACACCAGGCATGCGTCAGACTAGCCAAGTTGGAGTCATAAGCATTAGCAGAACATTGTTATTTAAAAGATCTTAGTGTGACATGGAAAGAACCCGAAATATTATCTACTGAACATCGTTGGCACCAACGAAAATGGACAGAGGCGTGCCTTATTAAGAAGAACAGAAAGAAGATTTTTGCTTGCAAAAAGGATTTTTATGTTTTTTCGTGTACCTTAAATCATTATTGTTTGCTTAAATGGTAATTGTATATGCATTGTGCTATCTATTATAGTATGTAAACCCTTATACAAATGTGCAATTGTAATAAGATATGCTAGCATTGCGGCACTATACAAACGAAGATTATCGTTATGTAACACTATGACATGTAAGTTGGGATACGGGAGAAGGACTGGGCACTGATCACCCAACATTCCTCATCCTATAGTCTTGAGTCATTCTGCAAGCCTTGTCGTAGACAAACCACCTTTTAAAAAATTGCCCTCCATCCTCCCCTGTCCCTCCTCGTTTTTTAAGTGATGTTGTGACCCGTTTTTTTGGCCCTCACCTTTACTGGGCAAGTCTCACATTATAGTATAGGTATTTTATAATCATTTAATCATGAATGTTTCAATAAAGCGGCTATGGGTTCTCAGTCAGCCCATAGCCAATATTCTCCACACATGTGTTGATATGTTCGGTTATAATTCCTTTCCCAGCAAACGAGCTTCAGGTAAAGCAGCACTTGCTACCAAAAACATAAATGCAATATTTAATAGAGACAATGGCAGATTATTACCTGAGTGTTATTCGCCAATCATTAAGCCATAATTATTTAATTACATAGTTATTATTATAATAATTATTTTTTATTATTATTTAATTTTAGTTAATATCCTTTCTAATTGTTTGTTGATTTAATTAATATTATCAATATCATAATTATTTATTTTAATTCATTAATTTTATTTTATATCTTTTTAAATTGTTTATTTATTTATTTAGCAGATAATAGTTAATAATAGTGGATAATTCAATTGTTGCTTAAATAAAACTTGTTTTCATGACGGCATTTAGAAATAAGTTCAGATCGTTTGTTAAGTGTATCCTTGGGGTAAGCTTTGATGATCATTAGTTTCTCTGTTAGGCATAAGTCGCATCGTTTTGAGATGTTGCTGTATGGTCTTGCGCGGTTGATTATTGTCCATTTGATGTTAAAGTCTTTGTTATTGTCGCGTAGGTTCCAAATGTACTTTGATAATTCGGTGCTGTTCTTGTATTTTCTGTGTTTGAATGTTAGTTTGTGCTGCGCATATCGTTGTTTAAAAGTTCCTTCTGTGAGTCCGATGTAGTTCTTAGATGTGTTGTTGGTTGTGACTTGTGCGTTGTAGATGATGCTGGAAGTTAGACATTTACGGTCGAGTGGGCATTGGTCTTTGTTGCGGCAATTGCATTGTTCGTCGGTGGTTGCATTGCTGTTGTCGTTGGCGGTGCTGGTTACTTTCTTGTTATGTTTGTTGATTATGGATCTCGTGTTGTCCATGCAGCTGTAGCTTACTTAAATGTTGTTTTTGTTGAAAAGGCTGTGGTATTTGTGTTGTCTTGGAAAGTGCTTAGAGATTAATTTAAGAAATGTACTGCCCATATTAGTCTTGACGTTTTTGCTGTAGGTCGGGTTGTACCAAATAATATTCCTTTGTCTGTTGCGTCGTCGCGTTGTTGGTTGGCGGTCTCTGTCGAAAGTGAGTGTTGTGTTGTATCCACTGTTTTTCAAGGCGTTTTCGTAGGTAGATTTAGATTTGTTGAATACGTGTTCGTTGCAGGAGTTATCAGAAATTCGTCGGCTGATGGATGCAGGTAGTTGTTTGATGTTAGGCGGGTGGTTAGACTTGGTGTTGATGTATTGCGGCTCGTTGTTAGGTTTTCTGTAGGGACAATAGGTGCTGTTTGTTAGGTCAAAAGTGACGTCCAGGTAGTTAACAGTTTTCATGTTCGTCTGTATGGTGATATTAAGTCCGTGTGTCTTGTAGCGTTTTGTGATGTCTTTCCTTATTCGTTCTGCTTGTGGTCCTGAGATGTTATTGAAGATGGCAAGTCCGTCGTCTTTATAAAGTCCGAAGTTTCCCTTCCCGTAAGTATTACATAGGTCGTTTAGAATAAATAATCCGACAAGCTCACATACTTCCGCACCATCATAGCTGCCCATTGTAACTTTGAATGTGCTGTTGTTTTTCTTGATCCAGGCGGTGTTATCGTCAAAAAGCAGTGATTTATGGGAATGCATCATGATGTCGATGTCGCGGTTGGTGATAGTGGTGAATTGTTTAGCGAAGTTGATAGCGTCTGTAAGTAGTTTTTCGGTAATGGAAGGATAAAAGTTTTCAATGTCAAATACGGCGAAGGTGTGTTGCTATTTGTGGCGAATAGAAGAGAACCATTTGATTACAGATGATGAGTTTTTCCATTGGTTGAGTCGAGTTTTCTGTCGGATAGTCTTGTTGGCGCTTTCTAGGATTTCTTTGCTTATGCGTCCAATCTCGCTTTTTGCGGGGTTGATAAGTGTACATGTGGGTTTGTTCTGAAAATTGTCCTTGTGGTCTTTAAGTGTGATGAATGCCTAACAGAGAAACTTATGATCATCAAAGCTAACCTCAAGGATACACTTAACAAACGATCTGAACTTATTTCTAAATGCTGTCATGAAAACAAGTTTTATTTAAGGAACATGTACAATTGTTAACGTTGCGTCTTACTTCACTTGCTTCATCCAGCTCCATCCCGATTCAAGTTCTGCAGGATATCAAAATGGCCGCCATCGTGATCGCTCAATCCCACCAAGAGTCTCATACAGCGCCTCCAAGATTAAAAACATGAGGAAATCCAACCCGAAACATCGTCTTCCACGTGATGTGTGGAAAAAATTAGAAGAGCTTGGAATCAGAAAACAATTTCGTTCAAAACGAAAGAAATATGATAACCGCTCATCTGATGCTTATGGTAACCCTTTGTCCGCCTACACAGGAAATCCAACAACTCCAAAGATCGATTGCTCCATTCCATCTCTACTAATATGCAATACTCGCTTATAGCAAATAACAACTGTGTGGACGTAATATGTGTCTCCGAGACATGGCTCTTGCATGACATTCCCGACTCTTTCATTTCAATGCAAAATTACTGCTTATTACGAAAAGACCGAAACAGACATGGCGGAGGAATAGCTGCATATGTGAAGTGTACCATCCCTTGCAAGAGACTGATTGATTTAGAGACCTCCGAGGGAATCTCAGAAGTAATGTGGATCCAACTTAGACCATTTCGCCTACCACGTGATGTTACGTCCATTCTCATGGCAATTGTATACCATCCACCACAGGAAAAATTTTGGATTCCCAAGTTGGGATATCTTTGGGAAATTTTACAATCATGGTAAATGTTTGGGAAAAAATTAACCCAATATTGGGATATTCCTGTACAACTTTCAGATATTTGTTTTAATACCAAATATAACCCATGCTTGGGAATTTTCCACCCCAAAAAATGTTATTGGGAAAAAAACAAGAATGTTTACCCAACATAAGCCCTTACATTGGGAAAACATAGGGAACATTTTCCAATCAAAACCCAAAAATACAGAAAAATTATATCATTTTCATAATGAAACCCAATACTGGGATTAAAATGAGTAGTTACTTCCAATGAAAACCCAATACTGGGATTAAAATGAGTATTTACTTCCAATGAAAACCCAATACTGGGATTAAAATGAGTAGTTACTTCCAATAAAAACCCAATACTGGGATTAAAATGAGTAGTTACGTCCAATGAAAACCCAATACTGGGATTAAAATGAGTAGTTACTTCCAATAAAAACCCAATACTGGGATTAAAATGAGTAGTTACGTCCAATGAAAACCCAATACTGGGATTAAAATGAGTAGTTACTTCCAATAAAAACCCAATACTGGGATTGAAATGAGTAGTTACTTTCAATGAAAACCCAGGATTGGGATTAAAATGAGTAGTTATTTCCAATGAAAACCCAACACTGGGATTAAAATGAGTAGTTACTTCCAATGAAAACCCAATACTGGGATTAAAATGAGTATTTACTTACAATGAAAACCAAATACTGGGATTAAAATGAGTATTTACTTCCAATGAAAACCTAATACTGGGATTAAAATGAGTAGTTACTTCCAATGAAACCCAATACTGGGATTAAAATGAGTAGTTACTTCCAATGAAAACCCAATACTGGGATTAAAATGAGCATTTACTTCCAATGAAAACGCAATACTGGGATTAAAATGAGTATTCATTTCCAATGACAACCCAATACTGGGATTAAAATGAACATTTACTTCCAATGAAAACGCAATACTGGGATTAAAATGAGTATTTACTTACAATGAAAACCCAATACTGGGATTAAAAGAGTAGTTATTTCCAATGAAAACCCAATACTTGGATTAAAATGAGTAGTTACTTCCAATGAAAACCCAATACTAGGCTTAAAATGAGTATTTACTTCCAATGAAAACCCAATACTGGGATTAAATGAGAAGTTACTTCCAATGAAAACCCAATACTGGGATTAAAAGGAGTAGTTACTTCCAATGAAAACCCATCACAAGCCACACTTTCATCATTGGACGACTGGTCTTCGCGAGTCTCGTTAAATAATGCTGTTTCAGGTTCGTCTACTTCATCATTCTGGCTGCTTTCAGCTTGGAAAATAAACAGCTACAGGCAAATTGAAGTTCTGTGGCGGGCTTCCTCTGTATATTATTTTGGAGCGAATCGTGTAGCCAATAGAAAACGCAGAATAAATAGTTAGCCAATCAAAGCACTGGCTGCTACGAACCGGCGGACTAGCCTGGCAGCGTGCAGGTAGTGATTTCCTTGGTAAATTTGTACCGATCGATCGCGAGTTGGACTCTGTGACTGTCATGGGAAAGATATCTATTTCTACTTCTTTCTAGGGAAATATCTCACATTATGACTGAAACTACAATGGAAGTTACACCAGAATTAATTCATACCAAACTTGTGGAGTTATTTGGCGAGGAGATTGCAAGAGCTTTCGCAGGTATCAAATCAATCCCTCTCAATCAATCTCTCTCGCCGCCATTTTTGCGAACACGTTTTTGCAAGGTTTTGCTCTTTCTTGTAAGTTTTTGATTGATTATCTTACGAACTAAATTATTTTTGCCTAGGTGAAGATATAAAGAATCAAGAAGGTATTACTGACCTACTGAATCGAGAAGCCGACTCTTCGATACTTGCAAAAATAGGGTTGACTTATGGCAAGGCGGTTCGCTTCAGGAACGAGTTTGCAAAGCTGATTCCACAACATGTACGATCATTAACGGTTCGAACACCTCCACAACAAAGTTCAAAGCCGTCCATGGCAAAACTGGCATCTTTTTCACCAGAACTACGCAGACAATACTTAAGCAAGTAAGTATTTACAGTTCAATGATGACTTGCCCAATATTTTGATAAAAGTACAAGACTTCAATACTTGTACATCATTTATAAGCCTTACAATGACATAAAAACAACAGAAATACATTGTCCTATTCTTGGACAAACAGATTAGCAATTCCAAATTGATTATTCCAATGTATTTCACGCTGAGATGACTAGGATATAACTGGAATCATTTGAGAAAACATGAGAGGCCCCAGCGAGCACATGCATGACCTGTTGATGTTTAAGTATTAAAATAGTAAGTTAATTATTAGATTATTAGAACAATTGATTTGTTTCAACCCACACAATAAATTTAAGTGTACAGGAATAAAAACGATTGGAAAATTAATATCCCAAATTTAACACTTCACACGAGTTAAATTGTAAGCTGTATATATCAAACTGATTGAAAACTGCACATGACGGCGTTCCCTTATCATTTTCAATTCATGGACTTTTACATAATATGTCATTGTTGATGAAAGAAGAAGATGTTTACAAGTGTATTTTTGTTTTTCCTGTAATAATTTATTTATTTCAAAATGTGTGTGTGTGATTTTATAAACAAATAACAATAAGTTTCTTATTAGCATTTGTTTTCTTTGTATAATTTACAGATGTAAACATGTTGGAGTATTAGCTGCAAAGCATTGGAAACACAAATACCCCAAGTTCAATACCCCACAATTAAAAAGTGAACTGAAGGATTTTGCTCAACAAATAAGTAATGATTGCAGTTTGCCTGAAGCAGGCTTTACTACAGCTGGCATAGAAGAGCACATTAAAGATTTATTTAATGAGCAGAGGCGAGCAAACAAGAATAAATGGAAGGTATTGATCCTGGATGGATATTGATTTCTTTTTTAGAAAAATTGGCTATATAAGAACCATATTCCATATAAGAACCATTTATTTGTTTTTGACCAAACAATATAAATGCTGACACAAAGAAAAGAGAAGTAGAGCTTCAGCAGTAGAATTTAAAAAGTAACAAATCAAGAATTTAATCCAATATATTTTTTTGTCAACCTTGTTTGTTGTAAACCTTGGTAGTGATAAATATTCCTTGAATGTAATGATTTTTTCATTTCTTTCAGCTAGCTTCACCATCAACAAGCACTACATCCTCTGAATCTTTTGATGATATACTCCCATGCTACCATCAATGGTAAGAGCTGTTAACCTTACACAGTGCAATAAAGTATCCAATGGCAATCCATATTTTACTTCTCTATAACTTCTCTGTACAGTATTCACTTAGTAGTCATCATGTCAAGCTCAATTTTCTCACACTACCAAACATCTTGTTAGACTTATTAACCTATTATGTTATATATTAACCTGTTGACATATCACACCTCATGATCATTGAAGTATTTCCAAACTATGGTAAATATTATAAATATATAATATAAAAATATAGAAGAAATTTGAATTGTAAGGATTAATACATGAAATATTTTGTTTTCATGGTAAGCCAAAGCAACCAAGTGTTTTAAAAAAGCTTGATATGTATCATTATTATGGCTATCGTTGACATCTTGTCATTCTTTTTTAGCAGTCACAACTAGATCATGATAGCCATCAAAATGATGATAATCAGGTATGAGAATATTAATTACTATTCTTGTCAACCAACTTTCCATATATGAACACTGTGCAAACAGCTAAATAAACAAAACTAAATTGTCTATGATTTTATTTCATTCACTCAATAGTAAAGCTGTGACCACTTTTAATAAACTCAGGGATGTTCTATTGTTTATTTCCTGAACAATTAACAGTGACTGGTCATGGCTTATTAGATATAAGTTATTGGAAAGATATTTCTCATTAGTCATTGAATAAGGATGAATGATTTATTATGAACTGCAGTGTAATTACTATAGCATATGAGATCAAGTAAGTGAATTTTTCAATCGATGGTGCAAAGATAGTGAATTAGCTTATAAATGTTATGATTATTTTTGTTTTTGTGTTCAGGATCAGGAATCAGAAGAGGCCAACGACACGGATATTTATTAAAGTGAAGAAGGAGAGGAAGAAGAAGAAGAAGAAATCTCAACACCAAAGTTGAACAAGAAAGCAATATCACTCATCATTAAACTAGCTGTGGGTAAACTTCCAGATAGAGACGAAGTGATCAATATTCTGAAGAAACAATTTCAGTCTAAACATAGATCTCTTATAGGTTTAACTCCCACTCAACTAAATGAAGTGTTTGCAAGAACACTCATTTCAAAGAATTTCATTTCTTTCAAAGTGGGCACCGATATGTTCCGATTTATCGAAATCTGACATTGTTGTCAAAAAAAACACTTCAGTAAGCTCCTTAATTGCTATATCTATTGTTGTAAATTAACAAAAGCCATAATTTTCTAAAACATTACATGATCATAATGATATCTAAAGCCTGGTCTCCACTAGTGCATAAGCACAAGATTATCTAAACCTTCAGTTCTTGTGCTTATGTCGTGAGTATCACTTAAATGGGAACATACTGTTGGGGACCAGGCTTAAAGGCTAGTATTCTAAAATATGCCTTACTGTTGAGTTGAGTTACATTAAACTTACTGCTGTTGGAGACGTTATTGCAAAAAACTATTCACTAAATTAAAATGTTTTTTTTTTCTTCTAAGAATCACTTTCTTGTGTTGTGTTTTTATTGTGATGGAGCAATCCCAGTTTTGGGTATTTATAGGGATGAAGATATCCCAGTTTTGGGTGTATATAGGGATGAAGAAATCCCAGTTTTGGGAGTATATAGGGATGAAGAAATCCCAGTTTTGGGTGTATATAGGGATGAAGAAATCCCAGTTTTGGGTATATATAGGGATGAAGATATCCCAGTTTTGGGTGTATATAGGGATGAAGATATCCCAGTTTTGGGTATATATAGGGATGAAGATATCCCAGTTTTGGGTATATATAGGGATGAAGATATCCCAGTTTTGGGTGTATATAGGGATGAAGAAATCCCAGTTTTGGGTATATATAGGGATGAAATCCCAGTTTTGGGTGTATATAGGGATGAAGAAATCTCAGTTTTGGGTATATATAGGGATGAAGAAATCCCAATTTTGGGTATATATAGGGATGAATAAATCCCAATTTTGGGTGTATATAGGGATGAAGATATCCCAGTTTTGGGTGTATATAGGGATGAAGATATCCCAGTTTTGGGTATATATAGGGATGAAGAAATCCCAATTTTGGGTATATATATGGATGAAGAAATCCCAGTTTTGGGTACACATAGGGATGAAGAAATCCCAGTTTTGGGTATATATAGAGATGAAGAAATCCCAGTTTTGGGTATATATAGGGATGAAGAAATCCCAGTTTTGGGTATATATAGGGATGAAGAAATCCCAGTTTTGGGTATATATAGGGATGAAGAAATCCCAGTTTTGGGTATATATAGGGATGAAGATATAACAGTTTTGGGTATATCTAGGGATGAAGATATAACAGTTTTGGGTATCTTTTGGGATTTTCATGACCAACATTGGTTTTGGTAGCATTTTCCCATTCTTGGGAAAACACAATCAAAACCCAAGATTTCCCCACAAAATTACCATGATAAACACATAATTGGGAATCCAAAATTTTTCCTGTGCACCTCAAGCAACATCAGATGACAATAAGAATCTTTACGACCACGTCCAATGCGTTGTTGACAGATACTTACTACAGCACCCTGATAGCCTTGTTTGCATAACTGGTGGCTTAGGGTTGATCCGCACTAGCGGCAAAATTACTAGATTGCTCAGCAAGTTGGTAAAATGCTGCATATGTAACCTGATAGTTGGAATGCCAAATACAATTTTGATCCGCACTAGATTCGAGCAAGTGCTATGTATCTGTCAATCATACTTTAAAACGTAACATGTTTTGTGTGATCGGGTTTCTCTACTGATAGTCATGGACGATCTACAGCGTGGCGTAATTTTTGCTGCGTTCTTCCTCTTAAACATGTTTAATTGGCAGAACAACTTTCAACTACAATTGTCTTGCTTTCTTGCTGTGTTTATCAGTTCAATGAGCTCCAAAACAGGACCCTCATTTTGCGAGAAATGTTACAGCAGCGTAGGAGACGACGAAGACAGCATCCATATTACTGGGCTCTTCCTCGGCCTCAAGAGTCGTGGTTTGACATCAGGAACACATTTTAGAAAGCAGCTACGTCTCGGCAGGCAAACATTTGAGTCCTTACTTGACACGATACGTGCACAAATCACTCGACCGGACACAAGAATGCGTAAATGTTTAGCCCCAGAGAAGATCCTCGCTATTGGACTTCATAGACTAGGACACGGAAGTTCGTATGAAGCAATTGGCCCAAATTTCAACGTTGGGAGATCCACTGTTCACGAAGCAGTTGAAGATGTTGTAGACGCACTGCTAGACATAAAAGACCAATACATTCAATTCCCTGTGACTGAAGAGCAAGTTATTGAAAGTAGGGAGACTTTTGAACTGTGCTCTGCTCTGCCAAATGTTGTTGGGGCAATTGATGGTACACATGTGAAAATAAAAACACCTGCAGACAATGGCCCTGATTATTTTAGTAGATATCAGGTTCAAGGTTCAAGGTTTTTTATTTTCCGCTATTATAAGTTAAATAATTGTACATACATATGGTGAATATTGTGGAAGGTGCAGGGACTACAACCAGTAGGGTTAACAAACGTCCCTGCACCTTTTGACATGGGTGATAAAAATATAGTGATTTGAAGTTTTTTCAGGACATATTTATGGCGGATATAAATATTATCAATGATTGATAATAATTATGGGTTACTTTATAGGTCGGTTTAGTATTTAGTATAGATTGTCTAAAAGAACAGACGAAGGTTATTTATGTACATATGTGTATAAACGTAATATATGCATACATACACAAACACTATTTTTGAAGCAGTAGATTTTTTTGTAAGCTTTTCTGAAGCAAGACAGTGATGGACTGTTTTTTATTTCTATTGGAACTTCATTCCATTGTGAGGCAGCTGCAAACTTTATGCCAAATTTGCCATAATTTAGACGTTGTCGGGGTATGTATAAGTTTTTATTTGTTTTTGAGCGAGTATTGTACGTATGTACTGAATTTAGATCATGAAAGTAATCAGTAAATAGATCCAGTAGTTGATCGTTGGCAAAATTGTAGGCAATCTCACAAAGTTGAAGTTTAACAATTTCAAAAACGTTTAAAATTTCAAGGTTTTGAAATAACGGTCTACTTGGTGTTCTTGAATCTGAGAAGGTAATAACACGTAGTGCACGTTTTTGTAGTATATGTAGAGGTAGAATTTTAGTTTTGTAATTACTTCCCCATATTAAAGCACCATATGAGATATATGGGTAGATGAAACTATAGTATAGGTTTTTCAGAGTAGCAAGGTCAAGGTAGTGTCTACATTTGTAGAGAATACCTATGGACTTAGCGATTTTCCTTGAAATATAGTCAATTTGTTGATTCCATTTCAAGTTAGAGTCCAACTCCAGACCTAGGAATCTAGTGCTGGATGCACGGTTAAAAGCTTGTCCAGATGTTAGGAATAGTTGCGATTCAACACCATCAGTCATTGTACTTCGTAACTTCTGTTTTGTACCAAACATGATGTATTTTGTCTTCGATACATTCACAGTTAGTTTGTTTGCATCAAACCAATCATTCAGTAAAGCAAATTCCTTATTTAAAAGTTCGACAGTGTTCTTTAGTTTTTGTGACTATACAAAAGATTCATATCATCAGCATACAGTAATAAATGTTCTGATTTTGTGACGAATTGGACATCATTTACAAAAATCAAGAATAGAATTGGTCCCAGTGTCGATCCCTGGGGAATTCCATAGGTGATTTTTTTAGGTTCAGAAAAAGTTTCATCGATACAGACATATTGTCTCCGTTTTTTTTAAATAGCTTTTGAACCAGCGAAGTGTAAGTGGACTTAGGCCATAGAAAGGCAGTTTGTCTAGAAGTACTGACAGTGTCGAATGCTTTTGATAAGTCGAGAAATACTCCCAAGGGAATATTTCCATTATCGATTGCATCTGTTATTCTTGTTACAAAATCTAAGGCAGCTTGTATTGTACTTCTTTTCTTTCTAAAGCCAAATTGATAATCAAATAATAGTTTGTTGCTCTCCAAATGGTTCGTAAGTGCAGAGCAAACTAATTTTTCAAAAATCTTGGAAAATGTTGTAACAATGATATCGGTCTGTAGTTGGACACTAATTCGGTGCTACCACTCTTGAATATAGGAATTACTTTAGCAACTTTCATTGCATCCGGTACTCTACTAGTTATAAGTGAAGTATTGAATATAAATAAAAGTGGCTGATGGATTTGTTCAGCAACTTTCTTAATATAGCTTATTGGTAAGTCACGTTGACCAACAGCTTTTGACTCGTCAAGGTTGTAAAGCTCGTCTAATACACTATGAGCTGATATAAGTGGAATATTGAAATCGGTTTCGCATGAAATGTTCATCCAATCTCTGTGTTTATTGAGATTGTTGTTTGGAAACTTTTTGGCTAAGGATGGGCCAACATTTGTAAAAAATGTATTAAATATATTGGCAATGTCAGTTTTGTCCTTGTATTGTTTGTTATTGTGTTGTATAGATGGGAATTCTTTCTTTTTGTTTTTTTCTTATTAAGCATTTCGTTTATAACTTTCCATTTTGTTCTGACATTGCTTTGGGCACAGTTTAGCATATCGTTATAGTAGCTTTTCTTAGTAAATCTGATTAAATGGTTAAGCTTGTTGCGATAATTGCGGAATTTTGCTACGTTTTTTTGTGTTGGATTTTTTATTTTTAATCTATATAATTTATTTTTTCGTCTGATAGACTTCAAAATACCCGGGGTTATCCAAGGAGTTTTAGTACTGTTTACTTTAACGCGACATGATTTTATGGGGAAATGAAGGTTGTATATATTGTTTATTGTATCCATTAAGTAATTGTATTGCCAGTCAGGGTCGTTATTATCATACAAGCTTGACCAGTCAACCGCTGAAACATCATCTATAAAGCCTTTTTCGGCTTGTTTAGAGATGTTTTTATATTGAGGTGTTTTCGCCTGACCATATTGAATAATAAAAACTGGTAAGTGATCAGATATGTCTGTGTATAAAATACCAGTTTGTAAATTATTAACAACATCAAAAACATTTGTATAAATGTTATCAATAAGTGTAGCTGTTGTATCGGTTATTCTAGTAGGCTTAATTATCGTTGGGAAATATGAATAGGACAAAAGCGAATTAAAAAATGAAGAAATGTTTTCATTGTTATCTGATTTCAACAGGTCAATATTGAAATCACCAGCTAAATAACAGCTTTTGTGGTTACTACGGCTGTTTCCTATTTTATCAAGTAGATCTTTTAATATAGTAGTGTAATTTTCAATAGTTGTTCTCGGGGGCTTGTACGTGACCCCAATAAGCGATATTTTGCTATCCTTTTCAACTTCTATAAAAAGAAATTGAGTGTCGTCACTGTTATATGTAAGTTCTTCTCGGATCTTAAAATTATAATCGCAATTAATATACAGTGCCAAACCCCCACCACCATGTGCATTTGGTCTATTTAATGTTACTGGTGGATGAAAGTTATGTAATGTAAACAGTTCCATGTTATCAGTTTCCTTGATCCAAGTTTCAGAGAGTGCAACAACATCAAATTGGTGATTGAGTGATTCAAGGTAACAAGTGAGATCTTGGAAATGTTTACGTAGACTTCTTATGTTGAGATGGATTAAAGAAAACTCTACATTAGAAGAGGTTAAAGTCTGAAAACCTTCCTCAGTAAAATAACTACATTTATCAGTCATATGATCAATGTTAGTGAAAATTCTTTCGTCAGGATGACAGAAATTGTCAATAAAGTTAGCTTTTGATTTGCTAGAGTTGTCATCCCGGAAAGGATGAAAGGATAAGTTGTTAAGTCTTTCAAAATTGAAATATGGGCTAGACCCATTTTGTAATTCAAATAACGAATACAAAAAGTCTTGTTCATTTAAATGCGCGAATGGTAGAGCGTCACCTATACAAAATGAACAAATGTATGACGCTAGATCAAAAACATCTAATGGTGTGTTTTGTTTACTTTGTAGACACTTAAGGTGTGTCCGATGGGAGCAAACTGAACAATTGATTATTGTTTTTGACTTGAGATTAATGCGTTTGCTGCAAACGGTGCAGACATTGGCTTTTAGATTTTTACGCATATTAATTTAGAAAAGAAATCATTATGAAAAGGGCATAAATATAAAATTTTCTAAAGATAAAATACAGATAAAGCTAATAACTGTTGATTTATACTTATCTTTACGTATATTTTTAAAGTTCAGTTTGCTGTAGTTATTCTGTAATAAATCCATCTTAGTAGTGAAGTAAGCTTCATGTTTCGTCTTGCTGGTCATATTTATCATAGTACGCAAATCCTGCTTGGGCGCCTAGCTCACCAAACGGCTGTACATTTCTGAACATCATTCTTGGCTTTATAATCAAACGATCCATATTGAAGTAGGCAATTTTCCCATCTTTACGCGCTTCAATTAGCTTGTCTTGTTGTTGTTTGCGTCGTTGGATGACTCTTGATGACAAATCTTCGTTAACGTAGATACCCGTTCCCTTTAGCTTTTTACTTGCCTGTATAATTCGATCGCGGTCCTTGTAGCTTAGCAACTTCGCCACAATCTGTCTGGGCTTGTTAGGCCTCCGCTTCCCCGTACGATGGGCTCGCTCAAAGACCATGGCATTGGTATCCAATTCCAGCTTTTCACTGATCAGCGACTTGACTTTCTCTTCGGTAGAAGACCAGTCCTCATTGACTTCCTCTGCTAACCCACTGATTCTTATGTTGTTTCTTCTGCTTTGGTTTTCTAAATAGTCGACTTTGTCTTCAATGGCAGATAGGTCATCCTTAATGGTTTTGAAGTTCTTGTCAAAGTCGGGTGGAACTTTGGCCTTCAACTGATCAATTTCACTTTGGGATAGTTCCAAACTAGACTTAATATCGGCAACTTCACCTCTTAGGAGTTCAAATCGTTTGTTGAGATCATCAACCATCAAATGAACAAAAGCTTTAAAACTATTTTCTTGAACTTTCATCAGTTCTTGTACGGTTTTTAGATCAATTTGTATAGAGCTTTCGTTTGTAGCGTCCGCCATGTTGTCCACGCTTTATCAGGACCATGACATTGTTGTTCAGGGGATTGCCAATGGCGAGATGATGTTTCTGGATATAGAAGCAGGCTATCCAGGTAGTATGCATGATGCTAGAGTACTCAGAAACAGTAATGTTTACACTCGAGCAGAAAACCGTGAGATTTTAACTATGCCAACAGTTTCAATAGGAAGACACGAACTACGACCTTATCTGCTTGGAGACAGTGCCTATCCCTTACTAAATTGGTTAGTTAAACCTTTCTCCGATGCAACAAATGATTCAAGTGAACGAGCCTTTAATGAAGAGCTTTGCGCTGCACGTGTGAAAGTCGAATGTGCATTTGGTTTGCTGAAATGCCGTTGGCGCATCCTGCAGAAGCGACTGGATTGCAAGATTAAATTTATAAATAAGATTGCGGTTGCTTGTGCAGTACTTCACAATTTTTGCATACGTGCTGATGATTTTTGGGATGATGACAGTGATAGTGATGACTGTTACGTTTTAATGCTGTTTGAATCAACTCAGTAACAAAATGTGTACTATATCAAAGATGGCGGTTCGCTAGTCACATGGTACACAGGGAACCCATCTAGCACAGGGATCCCAATACATAACAATTCCTCCCTACTTAGCTTACAACGTATCTTCTAAACAAATAACAACAACAAAGTTCAGTGTTCAATGTTCCTAACTTAAGTCAAAGTCCTTGAGCTTAGCGGGTGTCTTAACCACACGCCCAGACCTTGTTGTTAGCGGGGCATCAGAAATAGCACTAGACCTTGGTTCTTGAGGAAGCTGGGGGGAACCACTTTGTGATGAATTCTCTGTAGTTACAATGGGTGGTCCAGGGTCTTCGGTAGGAATGAGGCATTCTTCCTGAGACGCCTCAACTTCTGGTGCAAGAGGCAAATCAGCCGACTCTCGGGGGCGCAGTTGTTCTACATGGCGCTTCCAAGTTTGATGGTCTGAAGTCTGTACCTTGTACAATAGTGGACCTTGGGGCTCTAAGATAGTTCCGGCCACCCATTTAGGACCTGAGCGGTAGTTCTGAACCCACACTTTCTCACCGGGTGACATCACGGTAAGCTGTTTGTTCTCATCTTGGAGGAGCTTTCCATCCACTTTCTTCTTCAGATTAGGCACTAGTAGGTCCAGTCGTGTTCGCAGGTTTCGTCCAAACAGAAGCTGTGCTGGGCTGACCTCAGTAGTAGCGTGTGGGGCTGTGCGATAAGCAAGCAGGAATCTATCTAGTTTGTGCTGCATTGTTCGATCAGATTTGTCGGCCTTCAATGCTTGTTTGAAACTTTGGACAGACCTTTCCGCTAGACCATTGGTAGCTGGATGATATGGTGCACCCATGACGTGGCGTATACCATTTTCATCAACAAACTTCTTAAATGTAGCTGCGGTGAACTGGGGACCATTATCAGACACTATCTGTTCTGGAAGGCCCATTCTGGCGAAGAGGGTACGTAGAGTTCCGACTGTTTCTTCAGCAGTTGTATCCTTCATGATGACAATTTCTGGCCACTTAGAATGTGCATCAGTACAGACCAAGAGCATCTTACCATTAAGAGGTCCAGCAAAGTCTATCTGCAGTCTTTGCCATGGCTGGGCTGGATACTCCCAGCGATGAAGAGGTGCTGCTTTGGGGCTTCTAGCTACTTCTTGACATCCATGGCAGTTCCTAGCTTTGGACTCGATGTCCTTGTCAAGGTTTGGCCACCATACATAGCCACGAGCTAAGCCTTTCATCTTGGCCATACCGATATGCCCTTCGTGCAGTGTATGAAGGACGCGGTCTCTTAGCTTTAATGGTACTATCACCCTTGTTCCCCACATCAGGATCTCGCCGTGATGTACTGAGATTTCATCTTTACGTTGTAGGTAAGGCTTTACTTCAGGGTCATCATCCGTACTCCCCCCAGATTGCACTAGTCGCAGGACACGGGACAGCACGGGGTCCCTGCGTGTATACAACCTGAGGTCTTTCTCCTTCACTGGTAGGGCTTCCACTACGGTGACTTGGTAAACTTCAACCTCGTCTGGTGTCTCTGCGGAAGAAACGGCCAGAGGAAGACGAGAAAGTCCATCACAATTTGCATGTTCCAGTGTTCCACGGAACTTAATATCATAGGAGAATGCTCCAAGGAACAAACACCAGCGTTGGAGTCTAGCTGCGGCAGTGGTAGGAATAGCTTTACCAGGATCCATTATATACTTTAGCGGTTTATGGTCCGTTACAAGAGAAAACCTCCTTCCTTCTAGGTAAGACTGAAACTTCCGGACTCCCCAGACGATAGAGAGGGCTTCCTTCTCTATTTGTGCATACTGTCTTTCCCTCTCAGACAGAGAGCGAGAAGCGTACGCAATCGGTTTCTCGGAACCATCTGGCATCAGGTGCGATAAAACCGCACCCAGTCCATAGGCAGAACTGTCACTAGCCATTAACAAGGGCAGGCTAGGATCATAATGTGTGAGAACATTATTTTTCAGCAACAGTCTTTTAACTTCCTGGAAACACTTCTCTTCCTGGTCAGTCCAGCGCCACACCACATTCTTGTGTAGGAGCTGGTTCAAAGGTGCCAGTGTCGTCGAGAGGTTTGGTAAGAACTTGGAGTAATATTGAACCATACCAATGAAAGATCGTAGCTGAGTGACATCGGTTGGTGCTGGCATATCCATGATGGCTTGAACTTTAGATGGTGCTTGGTGTAGACCTTTAGCGGAGATTACGTGTCCTAGATATTCAACCGAGTCTTGAAGAAATTTGCTCTTCTCCTGGTTCACTTTGAGACCATATTCTTCTAATCTCTGCAAGACTTGATCAAGTGCGCTCAAATGTTCAAGGTAAGTCTTTCCGGTAATAATGATATCATCCAAGTAGCACTGTACACCGTCAATACCCTGTAGTATCTGATCCATGGCCCTTTGCCAGATTGCAGGTGCTGAGGCAACTCCGTAGGGGAGTCGTTGATACTGATACAGTCCCCGATGTGTATTGATAGTAAGAAACTGCTTTGACTCTTCATCAAGTTCCATTTGAAGGTATGCTTGTCTTAGATCGATGACGCTAAACTGTTTTCCCCCACTGAGATTAGCATAAATCTCCTCTATACGGGGAAGTGGATACTCATCAACCTTGAGATGGGGGTTGATAGTAACTTTAAAGTCTCCACAGACTCGGACAGATCCGTCCTTCTTCACAGGTGTGACAATGGGCGCTGCCCACTCACTGTGCGGTGCTTTCTTAATAACACCTTTGGCTTCCAGGTCATCTAGAGCTGTCTCGACAGCATGTTTGCGAGCTAAAGCAATGGGTCGGGGTTTCCAAAACTGAGGACTAACGTTGTCCTTGACACTGAGGTGTGCTTTAATGTCCTTCATTCGACCGAGACCTTCAGAGAGAGCGGACTTGTGACGATAAAGTACCTCTTGGTGGTTTTTTAAAGAAACATCTAAGTTCAAGAGCGGCCAGTTTAGACGGATGTGTTGGAGCCACTCCCTTCCTAGTAGACATGGCCCTGGCGTTTTCACCACATACAGGGGCAATTCATTCCTCTGTTCATTGTACTCCACCGTGACGGTAATGATTCCAGAGGGTTGAATAATCTCTCCAGTGTAGGTGCGTAGCTTGAGGGTTGTCTCTTCCAGAGGAACATGTCGAAGATGTTTTTGGTACACACTTTCGCTTACGATGGATACCGCTGAACCGGTATCTAACTCCATGGAGATAAGTGATCCTTCTAGGTACACAGGAATAACAACAGGTTTCCTGTCACCCTGACTCAGAGTTGTGTGATAGAAGTCCACTGTCTCATCAATATCATCAACCACCTCATCAATAGCGTGAACAGGTGCATGTTTCTGCTCAGCTGCCTTTTTCTTGCGACACACTTTTTGTAGATGTCCTGCCTTTTTGCAATAATGACATTTTACTTCCTTGTAAGGACAACTTTGGGCATTATGTGTACCCCCACAACGATAACAGGTTGATGGGCTCTCAGGTCTAGTTGCTTCACCGTCCTCCTTATCCCTCTTTGGTCTTTGAGTATGCTTGGGTCGGACCTGAGATATCTTATTAACAGTGGTGTTGGACTCTCCTTGAAGGGCTTGAACGTCCTTGAACGATTGCTCAATAGCAATACACTTGCTTACAGCACTGTCAAAAGTAAGATCCTTTAACTCAACTTTTAACAGTTCACTCATCATTCGTTTGTCACGTATTCCGGAAACAATACGATCACGTAGTCGTTCTTGACGCATATCATCACTGAACTGACACTCAGATGCAAGGTGCTTTAGCACTGCTACATAATCAGACACTGACTCACCAGCATTCCTTTGACGATTGTCGAATTCGTATCTCGCAACTAAAGCTGATCTCTGTGGCTTGAGATGTGCTTGTAGACGATCGACTATTCTTGAATACGTAATTGTATCATCTTTTAGCTTCAGTGGAGCTACTAAATCTCGAATAAGTTGATAAGTTTCGGTAGGAATGTTCGTAAGTAAAACCGCTTTCTTTGTTTTCGCGTCAGTGATACTGTTAGCTATGAAGAAGAAGTCCAGTTGCTCGACGTACGACTCCCAGTCTGTCCCAGCGACATATTTCTGAACCTTTCCGATGCTACGAGGCTGTTCGCCAACTTCTTCGGTCATTTTTTTTTTTCCTTTTTACTTTTGGTATCTTTTCTTGACTTGACTTGGTTCACAAGATCCCGTAATCGTCGCCAGTTGTTACGTTTTAATGCTGTTTGAATCAACTCAGTAACAAAATGTGTACTATATCAAAGATGGCGGTTCGCTAGTCACATGGTACACAGGGAACCCATCTAGCACAGGGATCCCAATACATAACAATGACAATGATAGTGATGATGACAATGATGATGTTGAAGGGGACGGAGAAAATGTTAGAGAAATTTTAAAGCACTATGTTAACCAATTGTAAATTTAATTCATCAAAGTAAGCTTAATTTTTCAAATTATATATTATTATTACAAATATATATAAAAAAATCTGTAGGTGAAAAAGAGTATAAAACTCCCTTCCATGCTATTTTATTTTTTTAATATGTAGTAAAATCGTTTTTGATTTTTAACAATATAAATGAAAATATTATTGCATTAACTAATTTGTACCATTGTATTAGAACCGACGTCGTAATTATGTTGATTGTTTGTGTTCATTTAAAATCATATATATATGTTAATAAAAAAAATTATAATGAACAGTAACAAAAGCAGTTCAATTGTAATACAACTATTATAGTGTAAGTTAAAACTACAGTCATATTTAAATTGCCTTTTTCCTTATCCTGCTTGGACATCGAAGCAAAAACCTTCCCATAAACTCTCCCATAAACTGCACCTGTTGGCTTTGGTTTTGCTGCATTGAATTCACAATGTTTTGCATGGTGTCGGCAATCTTAGCACCCTGTTGTTGGAGAGAATCGAGCGTGCTTTCTATCTTTGATTTCTTCTCATCTTCTTCTTCCCCACTGAATATTTCCTTCATTTCACTTTTTCTTTTTAACTTTCTCTCTTTCCTTGCCTCCTTTGCTGATTTTCCCTTTGCTTTCATTTTTTCTTCAGATGAGTTGTTTTCTTGCTCATTAGGACTGCTGCTAGTACTGGTCGAGCCACTAGATTCTAGAGATGGTGAGCACGTGGGGCTATTTCCCGCCGAAATTACGTGTTTCATTGTTACAGAGTCCTTCTTACCCAGCAACTTGTTAAGTTTATCAAAATGATTGCATGTTTTCCTGTTTCCTCCCGATTGCTTTCTGTTCCAATCATTTACCTTTTTGAATTGATCCTTCAAATATTGTATCTTTCGTTGAATTTGAATCAGTGTCCATGATGCATTGAACCTTTTATTGAGTCGTTCGCAAATCTTCGCCCAGTACTTCTTACTTTGCATACTCTCCAACTCATTCTCGTACTCAGACCATAAGTCAATGAGATAAATTTCGTGTTCGTTCTTCCATTTATCGTAGTTCCATTTTGTAGAGTCAGAACTAGCAGTACTATTACCATCCTCAAGGTCTGATTCAATCGATTCTAGTAGCTCTTGTGGGCTTCGTGTAGGTTCCCTTACAAGCATTGGTGAGGCGTGTAAAAAGCTCAATTGCTGACTTTGGTATTGGCGGCTTTCCATATTCGTCATATTCTCTTGAGTTAATCGTGGGTAAAACCCTCCATATGGGAAAGGAAAATTACCTTGCGCCATGCTTTGTCGACAAAGGGCAAGTGATTTGAAATACGATATTTGGCGATCTTGACACTTCATCTGTCAAAATCCGTCAGGTTAGCACAATTTGCTTCGAAAAGTTTGGTCCAGGGACACGCCGACGGAGCCTTTGATGTTTAATTGTCGCGACAAAATCTTGTCGCGTCACGAAAACACATCCGCACTGAAATTTTTTTTTGTTTGTCAAAAAATGCCAATCAATTTGGGGATTAAGCAAAATTTGTCCCTAGTGCGGATCAACTCTTAAATCCTAATTCCACCAAGATCTCAACTTCACAATTCAAACGTGTTTGCGGACTAACACAAATTGTTAAAGTTTTAACACGTGACACTGGAATACTGGACTGGTGTCTTACAAACCGACCTAACCTCTCTGAACCAGAACAGCTTCAAAAAATCAGCTCTAGTGATCATTACGCAGTCCTTATTAAGGAAAACAAGTCTTCGAGACTAAAGTCAACTAAAGTTATTAGAGAGATTAAGATTCGAAGAACCGGAAACGGCGAACGCGCGCGCGCGCGCCATTTGACGTTTGACGTTTGCCGTTTCGCGTAATTTGATTAAGATGACGTATGAAGATCCAACATGGCGGCAAAGAGGAGGTAAATTGCAATTATCGTATAATTGTGTCTTTTTTGGGTTCGCTGTGATATTTCAAGTTCTGTCATCGATTTGTTATGATTCTTTGTCCATTAATAATTTTGATTTGATTCAAAAAAGGCGAGAAAGGAGGGAAATTTTGGAAATTCTGGCTCTGGACTCAGCTCTTCAAAGCGATTCGAGTGAGAGTGACAGCGATGAAGACCTGGATCTCCTACTCTTATCTACTATAAATTCTAAAAGAAATCGAGGCTGTCATCTGAATCTTGCTCATGTGGACGAAATAGACTGTTTAGATTATTTCAGGTTCGTGTTTTAAACTGAATTGCCAACATAAACAATAATAAAACATGTAACAAAAGTATCAAAAAGTATCAATTAGCCAACTTGATTCCATGTTTTTCAAAGATTGCTTTTTCGAGAGAAATAAAATCACTTTTATCTTTTTATCTATTTAGATATATTCTTGACCAGAAGCTTAGTTTAATAATAATTTCAACTTGAAGGATTTTAATTCACGTGATGCATTTTTCAGATTTGATCATGATATATTCATGTATATTTATCATCTTGATTTGTTATAAAATGTCTATAAAGGTTTGAAAAGTGTGATATTCCAAGACTTGCTTCTGCATTGGACTTGCCAGACTATTATTGCTGTGGTCAAGGGACTGTGTGTCAATCTACTGAGGCCCTGTTGATACTCCTGAGAAGGTTTGCGTACCCAAACAGATGGTGTGAACTGACTGATCTGTTTGGAAGATCAGAACCAGAGTTAAGCATGATCTTCAATGAGGTACTGCATATTACTTACCTGGTGATAGAATGCTAACTACTAAGTATAAATAGTGTAAATTGTTCAAATTATTATTATATTTATGCTTTTCTCTTTAAGATTATGGATGATATTTACGAGAGATTTCATAACTTACTGGAGACCCTCAATCTGACATGGCTTGATCCTGTTGTATTTTGTCGTGCAATCTATGAAAAGGGGGCACCTTTAAGAAATTGCTGGGGTTTCATTGATGGAACTGCAAGAGGAATATGCCGACCCATCATAAACCAGAGAATAATGTATTCAGGTCATAAAAGAGTACATTGCTTAAAATTTCAGGTATCTATTACATTGTTATTAAATGTAGTCTTTTTGACTACTATTGATTATTTTGTTTTTATTTTATAATCTGCATAGTTCATCAAATAATCTTGGTAATTTATTTTTAACAGTCTGTCATGACACCCAATGGTCTGATATGCAACTTATTTGGGCCCATTGAAGGACGCCACCATGATGCCTTCATGCTTGCTGAAAGTGGACTTACAAATCAGTTGATACAAAACATGAATGACCCCAATGGCCAGCCATATGTACTTTATGGCGATCCAGCTTATCCTGTTAGCAACCACATACTTGCTCCTTTTCGCGGAGCTCACCTTACTCAAGCTGAAACTACATTCAACAAAGATATGAGTGTTGTTCGATCGGGTGTTGAATGGGGGTATGGCAAAATTGTACAGAATTTTGCATTTATGGACTTTTCAAAAAACTTGAAAGTCTTGTTACAGCCTGTTGGGAAAATGTACATAGTGTCTGCTCTACTTAGAAATTGCCATACTTGTTTATATGGATCATTGACATCACAATATTTTAATGTACAGCCACCTGATTTGGAATCATATTTAAGAAATATTTAATTTTATGCTCAAATAACTATATTCTTAATGATACAATTTAAATGTAAAATGAAGCTGATTTTTCCAGAATATGTTTGTTCAATAATGATGCATGAATAAAATTGCAATATACAAAATTATAAGAAGCAAGCACAAATCTTTAAATAAAAATATTACATAAATTAGTTATTTTTTTGCAGTGTATTCCATTTTTGTGCTTTTAGAGCAATTCTTTTTTCTTCCAATGCTAGTTTGCGTTCTTCAAGCTCTAGCTTTTTCTCTTTTAATCTAACTGAGCTTTCGTGTTTTTCCACTAGATAGTTCAACAGCTGTGGAGTACTCATTCTCGCTTTGGTGCAGGCTTTCCTTGTTTGCAGAACTGGAATTGAAAATGATGATTATGAATAAATTGATAATGTGTGAAACAATTGACTAACTAGTGCTATTTAGCACTAAGTACGAAAGCAAAAACGCTAACTATGGCTTTTTTATTATGTTTATTTTCAGACAAACCATAATAAATATGTGTAGCTAAAATGATTACAAAACACAAGTGCATTGTTGTTTAATTATACGCTTCAGTAATGTCTTAATACCACAGTGAATCCAGTGCTTATAGCTGTTGCTAGTGATATTTATAGTTAGCTGATTATTTCACACATGTTATTTGCACTCTTTCAATTGTGTAATAAACACCATTTATTAGTAATTAGTACTACTCGTTATAAATCATACAATCATTAATTACATTAATATTATACTAGTGCTATTATATATTTATATTAATATATAATTTATTGCAATAAATCTTATATTATATTTAACATAATAATGTATTCATATATAATAATATACTAATGCTATTATATTAATATTATACTCTATATAATATGCTCTCATTAATATCTTTAATAATATATATATATATATATATCTTATTAGACAGTTGGATGTGGAATATGGCTGGATATTTTTACGAGTCACGCTGTATTTTGACGAGCCTTCAGGCGAAGTTATTTATTATCCAACTATCTCGTAAAAATGAAAAAAAAAAACGGGTCGAAAAAATCGAAAAAATAGTAATTTTCATTCCTTAAAAATATTAGTTGGACATTGCGTGACGTACGTATTGCATTCTGATTGGCTCATTTTTCATACAGGTCAAACCTGTTTTAGCTAGCAGCTCACACAAACACGCCGTTTTAGCCGATTATCAATGTAATTTTCTCGACTGTTTTTGCACCAATTTTAGCTGTATTTTGAGAAAAAATAGTGGGGGAACGCTAACAAGACAAATGAAAGAATAGCTACTGTTTGGAAACTTTGATGAAGTCAAATGAAAATGCAGTAACACAGGAAATGTTGTGTCAAGAACTTGCAGCGATTGTAGTGCTTTCGTTTCCATTCGTGGATCGTAATTGCCTGCTTCAATTAGCTTTACATTTCTACTATAAAGGACATTTTTGCAGCTCTTTCACTGAAGGATTACATTTTGTTGTATTAAGGTAAATTTTTATTTTCCTTGTATGAGTTAGTTTTAAGCTTAGCCATGTCAATAAACTTGTCAGTGAGCTTACAAAGCATTTTCTGTTCTCTGTGTTTACAATCATGTTTACTTTGACTCTGTTTTCAATTTTAATACGACGAATTATCTTATTAACAGAAGAATCGAAAGCGTTTCCTGTAGAAAACGTTCAAAATAAATTCAGTTTGCCGTTTAGGTGTACGTGAAGATGCTGTAGATGAAAACCTGTCAAACTGGTATAGACAGCGAAAAATATCGCTGTATATTTTTACTCGATCCAGTCTTACTCACGCGTTATTTTTTACAAGTTGGATAATAAATATATATATTTACCTTCATTTTCATCACCGCTGTCATCTTCATTCTGATTAGTAAGATCTTGAAGCTTCCTCTCTGTGATACAACACAATACAATAAACTTTTTTTAACGACGATTACATAATTAACTCAAAGAGTTATCGTGACGGCATTTTAAACGTGAAATACATGTTAGATTAATGCAAATAAGTATTCTGTAATTTCATTGTGTTTTCTTTTGTTCTTATTTGACTATTATATGGTAATAGTTTGATATTATTTCACGGGTTAAATGTCGTCACTCTACTGCAATAATAATAGTTTAATTGCATTAAATACATAAACTTATCTAACATATCTATAAAGAAACACTGGGGTCAATGGGTATGATTATTTAATTAGAATTGTATTTGTTTATAAAACAACAACATGGACACAGAAATATAACAGAAATATACACTTACTCATGTGTGTTTCCATAGCAGCTTTTCTCATTTTAAGTCCTCTGACCTTATCAGAATCTTCTTTCGTTTTTTTGCTTGATTTATGGGCAATCAACTGTGATTTTTTGTCATCGTAGTAATTCGTGGCGTCCTGAAGCAGCTGTGCAATCTCTGAATATTATTATCCAACTTGTAAAAAATAACGCGTGAGTAAGACTGGATCGAGTAAAAATATACAGCGATATTTTTCGCTGTCTAAACCAGTTTAATAACAGGTTTTCATCTACAGCATCTACAGCTAAAATGTCTGCAAGGCAAACTGAATTAGTTTTGAACGTTTTCTACAGAAACGCTTTCGATTCTTCTGTTAATAAGATAACGAAAATGTCGAAATTAAAATTGAAAACAGAGTCAAAAACACGCAATTATTCAAGTACGATATTCTGAAGTAGAAAAAATCTGGTAAATTTAGACACATATGGAATGAATATTACCAACTCGTAAAAACATGTTAGAACATTGAGTCTCCTGACCTTTTATTGCCACAAAAAAATATATAATTACATGGTAAAACATGAAAAAAGCCATGCGAGAACTGCTATCAAAATTTGTTTAAATTTTAAGCAATTTATAAAGGTTTGACCAATGACTTTAACAAGATAGGTGATGTTCTTCCCAACAGTTACCTTAGAATTTTCATGGTAAATTCCATGTAAGTATAAAAAAAACATGGTAAAAACATATACTTCAGCAACAGAACGAAGTGAAAATTTTTCATGGTAAGTACCATGTAAATTTGTCAAAACATGGTAAAAAATGTCCTTCATCTAAAACATGAGCTCTGAGATTTTCATGGTAAATACCATGTAAATTTGTCAAAACATGGTAAAAAATATCCTTCATCTAAAACTTGAGCTCTGAGATTTTCATGGTAAATACCATGTAAATTTGTCAAAACATGGTAAAAAATGTCCTTCATCTAAAACATGAGCTCTGAGATTTTCATGGTAAATACCATGTAAATTTGTCAAAACATGGTAAAAAATGTCCTTCATCTAAAACATGAGCTCTGAGATTTTCATGGTAAATACCATGTAAATTTGTCAAAACATGGTAAAAAATGTCCTTCATCTAAAACATGAGCTCTGAGATTTTCATGGTAAATACATGAAAATTTTACAAAACATGGTAAAAAATGAAAAAAAACATGAGCTCTGGGATTTTCATGGTATTATAGTGAAAGTAAAATATCTATTTTACAAGCAATAAATTGAGTTCATAATTGACACAGCTATATCTGTGTAACCTTTTTCTATTCATGATTTTACAATCAATTGTTTATTAACTTCAAAAGTTATAGGCTGATACCAAAGCTGTCAAGTCTTGATAACTTCAAATATCATGTGAAAATCGAATTCAATAATTTTTGCTTAATTATTTTGGATAAATGAGGTATGCAACTACAGCTAGGTTACCTAAGTAACAAACAGATAATAGTCAGAACTATTCTATGAAGTTCACAGAATGCCACAAATGCCAGATATTATTACAAACAGAATATCATCGAATGTTTTTGTATCGTCTTCTTAAAAACTTTGCATCATCTTTGGAGATTTTGTCATCCTCCAAGTTGAACCCAAAGTAGATGACACTGCTTTTCGGAATGTTATTGATAGGCCACCGAGGCCATGGTGCCCACTTCTTTGTGTATCCTCCCTTAAGCCATCTAACCCGGAATGTATCATCGAGTATTTCTACCACTGTAGCAAGATTCGGTGGCCGATAACCTTCTAAGTTGACAGCAACAAGGTCACCAATAGCGACCAGTTGATAGTTGTCCACCTCGCTGACAATCAAATCAATCAATCAATCAATCAATCAACTTTATTTGAATACAGTAAAAATCCCAAATCAATTAATTACAATTGCTCTTCCTGGGAGCTGTATAAAATACTAAAAACTATTTACAATAAATTATTATTTACAATATATAATTAATAGTTTAAAAGATTCTAAATTAGAAAGTGAAGGGGAATGAAAAGGCACTCTACAGCATACTCTAGTTTTCTGGAGAGCACCCCTTCAAAGTCCAGTTTCTTTTGAAACTGGAAACACTACTTAGATTACGTATGTCAACAGGGATTTTGTTCCATAGTGCAGTACCTCTATATGCAAAGGAATTTTTCTTAGCCTCAGTATTAGGTCTGTGGACATATAAGTTTGAGGTCGAGTTTCTCAAGTTATGAGAGTGTACATTAGTTGTTTTAGTAAACATCTTGTTTAGATAACTTGGTGATAGATTGTTGTTTATTTTGTACATCATTATTGCAATTTGTCTTGCTCGTCTATCTACCAAGGTTTCCCAGTTAAGGTCATGCAATAATTCACTAGATCGAGTCTCAAAATTTGCTTGTTTAATAACTCTAGCAGATCTATTCTGTAAGCATTGTAGCTTGTCTGACATACCCTTTGATATTGACGCCCAAACAGTACTGCAATAATCAAAGTATGGTAGGATTAAAGCTTTATACATACTGAGACGGGTGTGGGATGGTAATGTTGTACCAAGGCGCCTCAATATGGATATACCTGATGAAATTTTCTTAGATATTTCTTGTATATGTGTCGACCAATTGAGATATTGATCTATGTGCAAGCCTAAGGATTTATACTCAAATTTTCTATCTAGTGATTCATTGTTTATCTTGACGGTCAAGTCATTAGGTACTTGATCAAGTTTAAATTTACTACCAATAATCATGAATTTAGTTTTCTTAACATTTAGAGTTAAGTTATTTGCTCTAAGCCAAGCTTGAACTTTTTCAAGATCCTGATTCATTATAGTTTGGAGAGTGATAGGATCTTTTGCTGATGCAGTTAGAGTAGTGTCATCAGCATACATCATTGGCCTAGACACAGTATTGCATGTTGGTAGATCATTTATATAGATAATGAAAAGTAATGGTCCAAGGATAGATCCCTGGGGAATACCATGAGTTATGCCTGAAAAGTCAGACAAAACACCATCAATTATTGTTTTCTGCTTTCTATTTGAGAGATAGGATTTAAACCACTGAAGTGCAGATGGAGCAATACCGTATGATACCAACTTATCAAAAAGAATTTGATGGTCCATGGTATCAAAGGCTTTCTTCAAGTCAAGAAATATTACCCCATTTAACCTGTCATCATCTATATTACTGAGCCAATCATCTGTGATTTCTAGTAAGGCTGTTTCAGTACTATGTAGTGGTCGAAAGCCTGATTGTGATTCATTGAGAAGGTTGTTTTGATTAAAGTAACTATATAACTGTCTAAAAACAATCCTCTCAATTAATTTGCTAACAACTGGCAGGACTGATATTGGTCTGTAATTATTTGGATCACTCCTTTCACCTTCTTTAAATATGGGGAAAACCTTAGCATATTTCCATTTATCTGGAAAGACACCAGTTGAAAGTGAAAGGTTGATTATGTTAGTCAGAGAGGGTGCAATTACTGGTGTTGCCTCTTTTAAAAGTCGTGATGATATATTGTCTAGCCCTATAGCTTTTCTAGTAGGTAGTGCTTCTAACAGTTTACTAACTTCCTCAATTGATGTAGGAGTGAGGCAAAATTTATGATTAGTTGGAAGCAAAAAGTCTTGGTAATTACAGGATGTCTCTGGCACCACAGATGCCAGGGATATTCCTATACTAGAAAAATGATTGTTTAGCTCTAATGCTATATCTTTGGGACTAGTATATGTGTTGGTATTTGTTTTTAATTCACTTATTCTAGTTGTTGTTTGAGAGGCCTTCCCAAGTAAGTCGTTTACACCCTTCCATGTTTTTCTAATGTCCCTTCTATTTTCATTGAAATAGGAGTTATAGAAGTTTGTTTTAGCTGATTTGATGGCATTATTTGTTTTGTTTTTTGCACACTTATATTTATCCCAATTAGGTTGGGTTGGTGTTTTTATAGCTATCTTTTTTTGTTTATCCCTGTCAAACATTTGTTTCTTCAGGCTGTCTGTCATCCAGGGGCATTTTACTCCCCTAACCCTTTTTTTCTTTAAGGGTGCGTGTTTATCAGCTATGGAGACAAATATCTGAGTCCACAAATCCCAGGCTACATTTGGGTCTTTTTCATTACTAATTTCTTGCCAGGGAGCTTTGGAAAGCTCATTTCTAAAATTCACTTGATTAAATTTGTTAAAGGATCTACACAAGATAACTTTGGGTATTCCTTTAGGGGCAGAAAATTTCCTGATGGCATATATTAGACAATGGTCACTGAAACCAATGTGAGAGACCCCAGTGTGAGAGAAATTAGAAGAATTGCTAGTCAGAAACAGATCAATTTGAGAAGAAGTATATTGTGTAATACGAGTTGGGTGTCTAATCAATTGTTCTAGTTGATACTCATTGCAGATACCAAGGAGTGCAGCTGATTTATGATTAAAAGCTGCTGTGCCTAGATCACAATTTATATCCCCTAGAATATTGATTTCCATATCGTAGTTTTTTAGTCTGCCCAGCAAGTCATGAAATTTAGTAAAAATTTCAATATTGGATCCAGGTGGTCTGTACCATGTGCCAACTATAAATGGCTTAGCTTTTGGTCTGGTCACATGGATACCAATAAATTCCAATTCATCATTATTGACATCTGACAATAGTTTGAAAGTAATATTATTTTTGATCAATAAGGCAACCCCGCCACCTGATCTGTTTCTATCTCTTCTTAAGATAACATAACCTGGTACATTGATCTCACCATTCGAAATTGTTTGATCAAGCCGAGTTTCATTTAGAGCTAAGATATCAAATGGATGGGAAGCTAGATATAGCCTTAATTGATCAATATATTTATATAGACTAACAATATTGAGGGCAGCTATTTTGAAACCCTTTAGTGATTCAATATTTTCTAGCAATAATTGTGGATTATTTTCCCTGTTGAGATTGGAGATCAATCAATTATTTTTGAGTAAAAAATTTACAACATTATCAGTTAATTTGCAAGTACCTGATTCATTGAGATGTAGACCTCCAGAGGTTAGGTCAAGTTTGTTAATGTTATTATGTTGAATAAATGACCATCCGTTTTGATTACAAAACTTTGACAGGATCTTGTTGACAGATTTTACTTGCTCTGCATAATCACTTCTGGTAGTGAGCCCAGAGATAACTGGAGTGGCATCTGAGTTAGATTCGATTGTTCGTGCAATGTCAACAATACTCTCTGCTATAGAATTAGGCTCGCGTGATCTTAAATCATTTGTCCCAGCATGGATAATAATACGGCTTGGGTTTCTTTCGATCGTTGGTTGTACATAGGATTTCATATCTGAAGTAGTAGCTCCAGGGAATGGCTTTACGATAACTCGTTGTTTGGTCTTTTTCCCAATATTCCATCCTTTAATATTATTAACGATAGAATCACCTAATATAACAGTTGTCGAAAAACCACTGCGTTTGCTAGTTGTAGGAGCAGGGGGTACGGTTGATTTGTTTTCGGTTCGGTTCGATTTCTTGTTTACTTTTGTACGAGTGAATTTCTCTCTTTGATTGTCATTCTGCTGGTGATCATTTTGCTTAGATTGCACATTCTGCTCAGATTGCTCTTGTTTCCTTTCAGGTTTATTTTGGTGATCATTTTGCGTTGAAAGCATTCGAATGACAGTCAGAAGACTCTTATTCTCGTCTTCTAATCTCTTTGCATGATCTCTTAGTGCAAGGTAGTCTTGCTCCAGGTTTTGCATTTTTTTAGAATGCTCGTTACATTTCGATGTATATTGCTGGCAGTATAATTGAACTTTACTTTCGATAAAAAGTTCTAAAAATGTTGTCCTCGGGTCGTCGATAAGGACCTGTATACACCTATGACAAAGTGTTCAGATATTAAAATTCACCAATATTATAACAATTGTTCTTTCCAAAACAATGTATGTGTAAGTGTTTTGATTAATATTTAATTATGATTAT
Organism: Diadumene lineata; assembly: GCA_918843875.1. Lineage (NCBI taxonomy): Eukaryota > Metazoa > Cnidaria > Anthozoa > Actiniaria > Diadumenidae > Diadumene > Diadumene lineata. The sequence continues at coordinate 923,002 of CAKKNV010000001.1, read as the reverse complement.
GTATGTCTTTTCGGTTAGGTTTTATGACATCTCAGATAAAAGAGCCCCTATTTTAACAATAACCTGTTACAGGTGAACTGTTAATGAAATTGGAAATTATGAAGTTGAGTTTGTTGGTTTTAGCAATTTTGATGAAAATGTTCCTGTTCTGAAATAATTTCACTCATAAGTCTTTACCTCTCTTATGGGTGCCACTTGATTTCTGATCATCTCATCGATGTCTGAGGGAACTGCCTCGGGATTTTAACTATTTAACTATGTGATGTGACACAATCAGAGGTCCAACGTGAAATCAATAAGCTAAGAACTGACTGCTCAACTGGACCTGATCAGATTCCTATAAAATTCCTTAAACCAGTTGCAGAACACTTATCAGGACCTCTTACTCATACAATAAACACTTGTATTCGCTCTTCGTACTTTCCAGAAGCATGGAAAATTGCTAGGGTATCACCAATACCAAAAATTGATCAACCTAAATCTCTAAAGGATTACAGACCTGTCTCTATCCTTCCTGTATTGTCCAAAGTTTTTGAAAGGCTGGTCTCGAAACAAATGATCTGCTTTATCGAAAGTAATGCACTGTTTAGGGACAACATCACAGGTTTCCGCAAGGAACATTCAACTACTACAACACTACTGAATATTAGAGATTGCATCATTCGTGCAATGAAAAGAGGAGAGGTGACGTTAATGGTACTGGCAGATTACTCAAAGGCGTTTGATACCATCACCTTCAAATCAACCATCAGTAAGATGCACTCCATGGGATTTTCTAAGGACTTTCTTATCTGGATGACATCTTACTTAGAAGGCAGGAAACAATTCGTGCAAATTGATGATAACGTCTCAGAACGATCTAAAACACTCTTTGGAGTTCCACAGGGATCTATCCTTGGTCCACTTATTTTTAATATATATGTATCTGATTTGCAATCAAAAGTGGATGGCCAATGCTTTCAATATGCTGATGATACAACCCTACTACATCACTCTTCTCCACAAGATCTACAAAGGTGTGCAGACATGGTAAACAGAGACATTGAAAAGTTAATAGATTATTCAAAGAACTCTAATCTAGCATTAAACTCAAACAAAACTAAATGGATGTTGCTTTCTACCAAACAGATGTCAATAAAGCAGCAATTAGAACATGTTCCTGTCAACATCAAATCCTGTGATCAACCACTTGAAAGAGTATCAAACACAAAGCTTCTTGGCGTACACATCAACCAGCATTTGACTTGGCAGGATCATATCACCAATACGCTGTCTTCTTGCTATGGAACTTTATCTGTATTGAGAAAGGTAAAGAACTTTGCACCAAAGCACGTCAGAAAGAATTTGGTAGAAAGCTTAGTATTATCAAAGCTAGACTACTGTAACACTGTGTTTGGTAATACCATCCATCAGTACCAAATACAACGCCTACAAAGAGTGCAAAATAGCTGTGCTGGATTTGTTTTATCTAGATATGCACAAACAAACGACCTGAAAAGTCTTGGATGGTTACCCGTAAGGCAAAGACTTGAACTGAGTGCTGCAAAACTTGCACATAAATCATTATACCATGAGAACGTTCCTTTAAAGATAAATGAACACATTGTTTTGTCATACAATTTAAGATCTCTGACAGCACCTAAAGTAGAACAAGCTAATCAATTTGAAAAAGGAACATTTCAAGACCAGGCCTCACAATCTTTTAACAATTTACCTCCAGATTTGAGGAAATGTGAGGACAGTTTAATGTTTTCAAAAAAATTGAAAAGCCACTTGTTTAACTTGTAATTATGCAATTATCTTGTAATTTTTTAACATTTTTCTTTTATCTTTTAAAAGTTTTGTAATCTTTGTAATAATTAGTAGGTGAAGAGCCACCTAGTGGATATACTACTAATAAATCCGTTATTATTATTATTATTATTATTATTATTATTATTATTATTATTATTATTATTATTATTATTATTATTATTATTCATCCATGCGTGAGCTCGGAGCGGACGTGCTTTTAAGCGCTCCTGAAGTTTTCACATTTTCGTTCATTTTTTACTTTAACTACAATGTCAAGAAAGTCAAAACGTATAAAATGGACAGAGGACATGAACAGGGATGTACTAGAGTGCAAGAAACAAGCGCTGGAATCGCTGTCATCGAATAATAACTCGACAAACAGCGGAAGGAAAGGTTATATCAAACCTATGACAGAATTATGGATTGGAAAGGGTTATGGGCATCTCGGTCTATCTGGACAAAACCTACGTGATCAAGCTGCAAGACTCGAAAAACTACACGACCTTGAGATAAATTCTAATGCTTCAACTAACGAAAGTTTTGACGAAAGACAAACTAATGAAGTAGAATATGCAACAGCTCAAGCGAGTCAGGAAAGAAATTTGCATACAGCCAGTTCTCTACACGTCCCAGGGGAACCCAACAATGAATACAGTGAAAACAACTTGAACTTTACCAGCTATCCCGGTTGTTTGCCTGACTTTAAAAGCATTAGAAAGCCCTCAAGGTTATCTTGGGGGAAAAAAGATGATGGTAGTATTACTTACATCACAGACACCACGATAATAGAAGCGTACGACGAGATTACTACCTGGAGAAAAAATGTGTTCCTTGTTCCCTATGGAAGAGTTGGAAGGGAATTCATTGATCAAATAACCCTGCATATAAATGAATGGAACAGCAGCACTGAAAACCAACATATTGCTCTGAAAGCAGCATTTGTACTTATGGCTGTTTGTCTTCAAAAACCGGGCCACAAAAGCAAGGCGAATCAGCATGTGGCCATTCTTGAACAACGGCTCGCCCTCTGGAAGAATGGTGAAATTGAAAAACTGATACGTGAAGGACGAATTCTACAACACCGCATTGGAAAGCAACATGTTTACGCAGATTCACAAGATAGATCTAAAGTTTTTTCGAAACTTGTTTTGGAAGGCCGTATCAACACAGCACTCCGCTTTTTAAATGACTCAAACAATGGTGGAGTTCTCCCTCTAACCGATGACGTAATGAGTCAGCTTAAAGAAAAACACCCCACTCCTCAACCAGCAAAACTTGGATCGCTACTTTTTGGCCCAGTCGTTGATAATTTTCCGAAATCGATCTATAATGAAATTGATGGCGAGATGATTAGACAAGCTGCATTGAAGACTAAAGGGTCTGGAGGTCCTTCGAACATCGACGCTAATGGATTCAGACGAATATTAGCCTGCAAGTCATTTAAACAATCATCTGTAAAGCTTCGTGACGCACTAGCCACGATGACAAGGACACTGTGTTCAGAGTTCATCGATCCCTTTTCCATAGAGCCATTACTTGCAAGCCGTTTGATTCCTCTGGACAAGGGCAAAGGCGCTGTTAGGCCTATTGGTGTCGGCGAGGTTATGCGAAGAATCGTTGGAAAGTGCGTTATGAATATCTGCAAGCCTGATGTAATTGAATCAAGCGGATCTCTTCAATTGTGCGCTGGTCAAAAATCTGGAAGTGAAGCTGCTGTCCATGCCATGAGAAATATTTTTCAAGCAGATGCCATGGATGCTATATTACTGATTGATGCATCAAACGCCTTCAATGCGTTAAACAGGGCCGCAGCACTACATAATATACAAATCACATGCCCGATTATTGCAACATTTGCTATCAACACCTACAGACAGCCAGCTAGACTTTTCATTACTGGTGGTAAAGAGTTGGTATCCGCTGAAGGGACAACACAAGGTGATCCCATCGCAATGGGAATGTATTCCATGATTCAATATGCCAGTCAAATGCGTTTTCATTTGCCGTGCATTGGCATATGCATGTGCAATCACAGTTAGTGTTGGCAGTAGCAGCTTGGCTTGGTCCATACCATCTTGTACAATACAAACATACTTTTCAGAGTTTGACCTAGCCTTTTCCCTGTGTTTATAATACAGTTTTCTTTCACTCCTGCAAACAAGAACAAAATAATAAATTTTGATGATATCATACACACAAAGTAAACAAGTGCTCAATCAATCATATTTCAAATAAAAGTTCAAACTTGGTGATGTTTGGATATATTTTTAGTTCACACTCTACCTAAAATGAAAGTTTATACTAAACCAGGAGGTTAGAGAGGTCATTCTGAATTGCCGTTTAATATACTTATACCTCAGAACAGTTAAAGAGCTAGCTCTTTCATTGTCAATATATCCTTAAGACCTATCACTATTTATAATAAAACTCAAAGAAAGAAATGATAGTCTTAAAGATGTTAATGTAAGAAAACAAAAAGTATGCAAAGATGTGGTTAGTGTCAATAATCCTCAATATCGTGATGTAATAGATTTACAAAAATTGAACTGTTCATGTGTACGACACAAACTTTATCCCTGATATCACGTGTACTATATGTGTGGTATGTGTCGTGCGACGCCAGGCATGAGAGATGAGCACTCGGCATATAAAATCGATGCTGTTCCATACATATTCTAGTTACCACAGGAACTCCATGTCAAGAATAATGTCACTGCTCGCTTCCCTCGCAGCAATAATAATTGTTATTAGACAATATATTTGTACAATTGTCTAATATATGACTTGATAAAAAAGATGAATATTTACAATAAAGTATTAGCAAAATTAATAAACTTTATTAATAATTACTTGTATGGTTTTATATTTACAATGATTGATTCTACAGTAGTAACATGAATTGCAAGTTCAGGGTAGAAGACACCAGACCTCAAGAAGAAACCTCAGGCTTATATTCTTGATATGTCCATACAGTTTTCTCAATTTTGTTTTAAAATCCTGTTACCTTTATTTAAACAAATTAAGTATCTTATCAAGTTTTTTTATTTATTCATATTCTGGGTGATTTTCTTTACTTAGCATTGATTTTGTTGACATTTTCTTTCTTCATAGTGCAAAAAAATATATGGCATGCATCAACATTAGTAAAACCGTTTCAAAATTTGTTTTATTTAATTTGTCTTCAAAATGATTTAGCTTAAAAGGATGGATCTTGCGTATTCTCTTTGTAATTATATTAGCCATTTATTGAATTTTAAGTTTGTCCAAGTAGAGTGCAAACAATTACTCCGCGAAACTTTAGTAATACTAAATAGTGCTATTTTATGCAAATTCTATTGTTTTCTTTTGTTTAATTAGCACTATTTTGTACTATTTAGTAATTAGTGTTTCATGGATTTATTGTTTGCACTCTACTTTCATTAACTTTTTAAATATTATGCTCGATTTTAATTCATGCTGTTACTGGTTTCTGTAGTTATATCATACATACAATCACTAACACGACAACATGAAGTTTACTTACATCTGTAGGTTGTTGTGAAACTCAAAGAGTCGATCCAAATAAGCAATTACTTCTTTGTCTTTAGACGATCTTTTCTCTACACTGAGTGCGGTGCAATAATCGCATCTTGTGAAACGATTGACCTTTGATGAAAAAACAACAACACTAAATTAAGATTTATAATATGTTTAGTCTAACTTAAAGAAATTAAGCTTACGTTCAAGCGAACGCCATTCGCGAAAGCAATTAAATGAAACTTAGGATTATAAGTTATTTGGTTTATAAACTGATTGTTTCCTACCTCAAACGACTTAGTTCATACTCAAAGCATCAGATGAACATTTAGTACTGACAGAAAGTAAAATATCCTTTGAAGTAGGAGTTAAAATGGACTAAATAGATCGCCTGAATACTAGTAGGCGCCATTGGCGCCATCACCATAACTTAACGACTGCAATTCATACTGGATTTCAGTCCTACGCGGACAACCTGACTTGACCCGTACCCACGCGGACAAGGCCTTCAGTTTATTACTCGATTCCAAGTTCGAACCCCATAGAACTGATCACTAAAAAACATTTCTTTCTCTTCTTCTTCTTCTTTGCCTCATAAAATATATTTACTTTTTATAAAAACGCAATTCCCTAATATTTTTTTTTCGGGTGTGAATAAAAATATATAAAAAAATCTTTCTGAGTAAAACTTCCTGACCGCAACAAGAGGATTTATTTTCTAAAGAATTTAAAAGAAGAAAAAAAGAAAAAGAGCAGAAAAAAACCAGAGAAATAATTTCTGTTGAACTCTAATGCAAACTCGCGGCCTCTTTCGAGCTCACCTTCGGAATTTTAACGTGTGGGAAATCATCATTTAGAAGATGACAGAATGTGCTGTAATGAATTATGCTGGTTTGCTGCTCTTCGTTTACAACCATTTCATCTTGCATTATTTTGTAAAGGGTTTTCTTGTCCAGGTAGCTTGGGAGGTGTATCGTGCCTGCGTTCGGCATCTTGTCTCCAATCTGGCAAACAAAGACATATTGAATGTCACACGCAGTTGGTTGTAGGATTTGTCACGCAATAATAAAGTGCTCAGGTTGTCTCTTACCAATGCAAAGTATTTTTCCATCCATACTTCTGCAAGAAGTCTTTTTTCGGTTATGTTCCTCTTTCTGGTCTTGGAATACTGCCTTGTCCCAGAATTAAAGTCACGCAAAGCGTCTCGGAACGAACGTATGGGTATACCGATCACTTGTTGAAACCCTGTTAGGCACAATTTAAACCCATTCAAATAGCATGGTAAACTTTCCAAATCACTATAACAACAATTAAAATACAAAATAAATTACTGCATCATCAAAACAATATGATTAAACGGTTGGACCTAAAACATAATGAACAAAGAAATCAGGGAATGACAGTTTCCGGATGTTGATTAAACGGTTAGGAATTGTGATCTTCATCATTAGAAATGAAGACTATGTATCATTATGAACATGCATCATATCGGTGCAATCATTTTATAGTAAAAAAAAAATGATAGTTATGATCATCAGCTTTAGTTCCACTCATGTTCATAATTAAAAAAAATTATTAGCTTTAGTCGTTTCCGTAACCCTGTGTTTGAAAAATCTGAATATCAGTAGGAGTTACCTTTCATTTGGTGTTGCATGTTCCCACAAATAGTCAATGACATACTGTTTAAGCTGAATGTTGTTTCGTCCTGATAAATTTTTTCTTGCAATACACATTTCTATTAAATCCATTTTTTGAAGACAACTGTTATTGCAGCAAGTCTCTTTTCTCACTAATTGAAAAAAAAAGAAATTGAAAATTAATACAAAACAGTTGAATAAACAATCAATAAAGTTATTTAAAGAATGTAGAGGTAAAAACTAGAAACAAATACTAGGTAGAACTGCGTCGATGCTTGTAGAGAAACAGTTGTAAATGTGATGATAAATTAGACACCGTTGAATGATTGTAGCGAAAACTTAGTTAGAAAAAAGAAAAAAACTTAGTTTTTTTACAACTGTTTCTGAAGGTAACCAAAAACTGTTTCAGTCGTAGAAATGCGATCATGTGCGAATTAAATGAGTCTTTCCCGACATAATTACATTGTAGTGCAATTGGCGACCGTCTGTTTGAAAGTGCAACCTTTCATTTGTTTGGAAAACAAAGCGCGTATTGTTATGTTGTTAATGCGTCAAGCTCTTGTCGCCATACTTCAAAAGTAACGTGTTGCATCCGCGGATATAGCCAAGGCTACGCGAGGATAAAAAATGCAAGCTAAGTTGTTCGTGCGCAAATCTCTTTTAAAGCATAAAACTTGCCTGTATAAAGTGTATCTGCAAATTTATGTTGCACGCATTTGTCTTCAGCATTTACACGATCTAGAAGAAACCGAGAAATATAATCAATAAAAAGTTTTATTCATATTTATAACTCGACTGTTTTAGAAGTGTAAAATACAAAAACAAAACATACTAGTACTACCTACTAAATCAACCAGCTAACAAATATTTACCTATCTGCACTTTTTATAACACAGCTTGGTATTTCTGTTAAAGTCATGATCACTAATTAACACATCAATTCTGTCCCAATAGCCTTTTTGAGAAACTATTTTTTTATGTTGTTTTGAATTTAAATGTCGATGCAAATTTATTATGTTGTATTCTTGACAGTGTTCACAAAACAAGTTTTTTTCTTGGCTCTTATTGTTTTCAGAATTCTTTTCGAATCTCCCTCCATCATTTCAATGCTAGGCCATTTGTTAAACTCTCTAATAAGTGGTCTGTATTGTCTACTTTGATCTTCAACTTTTATAAACGGAGGCAATAATTTACGGATAGTAGCATTTGCGTTAGTGTTCGCAAGTGTCTTGTGAGATCGAACTAACAATTCTTTTAGCTCAAATAAAGTTAGTATTTTCAGGTTGTGTTTTTTGGCGGAATTGATAATTTTCCTGCTTGTGCTGTTTGATGGAGCAGTTCCGGAATTATCTAATTTCCTCACAACAATATCTGTAACATCGCGGATATCGAAGAAAATCACCGTTGCCCCGCCAGCACTTTTAATTGATTCCTGTATATAATCATCATTGACATCTAACAAGAAAAATGTCCTTCCTCTAAGTGATAGAAGCGTTTGTTTATCATCACCTTCGCTGTTTTGTTGACTGTGAGTTTCTGTGTAATATGTATTTGATTCTTCATCAATAATCGGCTCGATATCTTCCGCGATTCCAAATACACTGCTTGGACTTTGTATAATGGCGTTTCCTCGGCTTGAGGTGCTACACTCTGGTGTGCGAGACTTAATTTCTACGTCTGAGCGTTTCTTGCAAGGCGTACTCGTAGCGAGAGGTGGGTGTTCTACTTCTATTTCAATTTCAACTTCAGAGTATTGAGGCTGGATGCTAGATAAGCTCAGTGATGCCGGTTCTTCTATGGATAAAGTTAATGGTTCTTCCGTGCTCTGGTCGTCAATTATAATTGACAGAGGTTCATCAACAGATGATCCTCCATTCCATAAAACGAATTTCAACAATCAAAATTTTACTATGCTACCATAGTCAGCATGCAGGCTGATTTACTAGAGGTAAACCGAACAAGGTGTTTGCGTACTGCTAAACATGAACAAAGCATGATTATAGGAGGCGATCGTTCTTTCCGGTGTCGGCTTTACTTTCAGCGCGCGCGTCCATTGTAAACGGATAATTTGCGATGATACTGTCATATAAATAGTTGCTACTAAGAAACATTCCGCAGAATCGCACATGGTGTTGAAGTGAGAAGAACTACAGCTAAAGAATTTCGAAAACCGACCATGGCTCATAGTAGAAAGTGGCATTTTATGAAGAGGGATGGTGATTTGGTTTATACTGTCTACCACCATAACAAGTCTCCCATAGTAGGCTCGAATAAAGCTGAGATGGGACATGTCGCTGTAATTAAAGAAAGTGAAACACAGGACAATAAAATAACCGTAAGTAAATGTCTTTGATTTAACACAGTAGCGAGTTATCAAAAGTTATAAGTAAAACGTGTTTTCAATGGTTAGAAATACTCATTATTGCAATCAGTTATATGAGTAAAAACCACTACATGCCATTTAATGGTTGACTTATAGTTTTATTTCCAAACACCGACACATATAATATTCTAGTTTCATCATGTGCCAACACCACGTTATCTTCTTGTTGTATAGGTTGTATACTCGAGCAGTAGAAAAATGAGGTTAGATCTTAAGTTCTTCACGCCATCTGATGACGAGGATTCCAAGTCCTTATATGCGGAGATTGCCTGCAAAGGCAATTTCATCGATCGTGCTGTTGAGCTCTACCGTTTTAAAAGCGAAGGGGAAGGCACCACACAAACCTGTCAAACTGTGAGCGCAAAGCGTAAGGAGCCGCCATCGAGACTAAAGAGTCCTTCAACCAAAAAAAACACTGCACCAGTGACAAGTGGAGCAGAGACTGATGGCGCTTCTTGCAGCCATGGAAATTTGGAGCAATCTGAGGACTGTGAAGAAGAAGAATATACAGAAATGGCCGGTCTTCCATATCTAATAACCAAGGACCTAGGTATGATAGCGCCTCTCAAAATTTATACAATAACGGTCACTGGATTGTTGAGCAAAATCAGTTAGGATACAAAGAAAGAATATCATTAGAGTCGATCAATGAATGCATTACATTTATCGGGTTATGCTATATGTCGGAAAAACTTTATTTCTGATATGTAAGATCAATAATTTTGCGTGTATGCGATATATCCTAACGTTACAATATAAAATTTTATTCATGTTTTGTTGAATTGAAAAACAACGTTTAACGTTATAATCAGTTTTTTTTATTTATTTATTATCTATTTTTTTTTTTTTTTTTTTTGCCTTGCACTCAGTTCCAAAGAAAGTGCTCGTGGCAAGTTTAACCGAGCCAAGACAAGACTACTTGCTACGAGAGATAGACGAAACGTTTGTGAGTAGTCTCAAAAATGAACTGCATAAAAACACAACTATCTTTAACAAGCCCATGGCGGTGGTAGTCAAAGGTGTAAAAAGTGTCGATAAATATGATGAGAAATTGCTGGACACATATGACCTTGAAGTTATTGGGGGAAACCATCGACGTTGTGCTCTTCAAGAGTTGTACGCAGAAACTAAACAAGACCGATTTAAATTTGGAAGAGTTCTTCTTTTTTGTGGTAAGCCGAACACTACTATTGCAATTACACTTACAAGTTATTACAGTGCAGAGATCTAGAATTCTGTTAAATACAAACAAACTAATACCGCATAATTAGCTACTTTTTTGCTTTGTTATTATTTAGGTTGTTTTTACTTCATGGATTTTATTATTTTGGATGTTTTTATTATGGACAAAAAAAAGTTACGTCCCTAAATACGGCTACGATTTTAGTTTATTTTTTTATTATTTATTGTTTTTATTTTTATTTTTCATTTGCATGGATTTTCTGCGTTTGCGGTTCACCGTACAGAAATCATCTATGAAATCAACGAACGTGATCATTTATCCTACAGACACTCATCTTTTGCACGTTGTATTCACATAAATGCCTAAAGCAATTGCTCTCACAGTAGCTGCAAAAGACAACAGGCAAGACGCGTTTGTACATAACATGACCTCACAAGATAAGGTGCGTACGTCAGCTGTTGCACACATAATCACCTGAATGCATTTCAAAGCTATAAAATGTAAAGGAATGATGACGGACGTTTCGGACGAGAGTCCTTTGTCGGAGTAAATATGCTCATATTTCTACGGTTTTGCATGTATTTGTCTACTTGTCCGCCTAGAAACTCTGAATAAGAATTTATTTATTTAACTTTCAAGTATATTTTGCTGTTAGTGTGCTTTATGCATGTACTTCATAAGTCAATATACGTACGTGTACATTGGTTCAGTTTAAGTCTATGCAGCGAAAATTGCCAATCACAAACATTTTAACTTTCAATCGTACAATTGAAATTAAAAACACAGAATTTTTTCTAATTGTTTATTTTTTGAATGAGTTAAAAATAGCGCTATTATAAACTACGCGCCTTCCACCAATGAGAACATTAGATGAGATAGCAATGCATTATGGGTGGTTTTCAAAATGGCTGTTTGCGATCGTTGCCGATGGCGCGTCAATAATCTAAATAGTTTAATAGTTTAAGCTCCTTTACTCGTAAATATGAGTTTTCAATATTGAGTGAAGCAAATATTAAATGGTTTTCTTGCAAGAAAAATCACAAGACTTTTAACAAACTGTTAAATCAGTTTGTATATTCAGCACGAAATGATCGTTGGAAACAGTTGTTTTCGAAGTGCCTTCAAGACTTGCTCTTTATATTTATTTATTTATTTATCTCCTTCTAGGTAAAATTCTGCCACAGGGCCCGAGAGGATTTTAAAGATGCAAAGTTGAAGATATGGAAAAAGTATTGTGCAGATATTTTGCACACAAGTGAGGTACGAATCCAAATATTGTTACATAAAATGATAATTAAAACAATCAGTCTTTCCCTATATCCAAGGAAAGATCCCGGGCATTTGACTTTCATAAAAAAAGTTGTCAAATTGCCGACGTCCAAGGCTTAAAAATGATTAGCTTCAACTAGTTTTTTTTATTACTGTAAGTCTTCGTCATTTTGGATCAAATATCCAACTAAGCAGTTGATACTTATTGTCAAATTAAATGCCCGTGGCTCAATCAGCCCACGAGGGGAATTGGGATCGGGAGAGATAGAAATATTGGAATTGAACTATACATTAGTTGTTGTTTCTTCATTCTCTTGCGAAAATAAAGATTCCCAGTACTGCCCATGAATCATCAACTTTTTTATTCACATTTTCTATCAATGCCGGTCATGAATCTTTTTAATTAGATAACAAGTAAGTAATATATAACTGTGTGTTTATTTCTTCTTTTTATAGGATTGCCTTGAGTTTGTTTACATGTGTAGCATGTTCAAGGAGGAGCCATACAAGGCACTGTTAGAAGTATTTAGAGTCTTTGAAGCTTTTGATCTCAAAGGCCAACAGACTCCAACCTCCCACACCAAAGGCCTGCTTAAAGGAGTCATTCAAAAACCAAACTTCTCCCTTGCAAGCTTCAAGTGTTTGAGAGCTCTTCCAGATGATATGATTTGTGAGCTTCTAAGAAGTGTTGCAAATAAAGAAATCAGCTTGAAAGAGTTGAGGAACCAAGCACAGATGTATAAGGATCTGAACTGCTTGAAAGGTGTTTTCATTTCGTTGACAGGTCAGAAGTCATGGGATGATGTCAAGAACAGGTATCTATAGCGTAGCAACTTATTAATATAGAAAATTTGAAGGACTTGGTCTTGTGTTTTATAATATAAAGAAAGAATAAGTGGAAATATATATCCAAGAAATACTTTCAGCTCTTACACTGATTTTAAAATGTTGTTAATGAAAAAAAATGAGCTTGAAAGATGTCATATTGAAGAATTTTCTTATCCTTTTGATGTGTCCATTGTCACCATATAATGGATTTGTTTATCCCAAATCACATATATATGAAATAAAAACATTGTGATTTGATCTTAAAGTTTATATGAAAATTATCTCAACAGATTTCCAGAGAGCAGTTCCATCGAAAAGTTGAAACCATTTGCAAAAGATGTAAAAAAGGGCCAAGCTCCAGAAAGCTTCCATGCTTATGTACAACGTTGTATGGTTTTAGAATCCATTCTAAATGGTTAGAATTTTTTTCTTAATTCATAATTATGTATATCAAGAATTTAATATGAAATTCATGGTAAACAAATATTGTGATTTTATTTTACAACATTCATGGTATTTTACAATACACAGTTTTTTGTTACAACTGTCCAATTGCAACTCTAGCAGCTAAGAGTCTTGTTTAGGAACTGGCATTTTGGTGAACATCAATCAAATAGCAGACAAAGTGTGAGACTGTCACAGTGCTCACTGCAAAAACAAACACATCAGTCGACGTCTGCCTCAAATTTGTTGGCTTTTAATTGTCATCCACCAAAATGTTAGGTTCTAGACAAGACTAGACAAAACTTCAAGGGTCACACTTCAACAAAAATGGTTTTTTTCCCTTCCAAAGTTTTGTTTCTTTGTAATTGCTGAATTGATTGTTAAGTAGTTTTAAAAACAAATGTCAATAAGGTATGATAATATTGGCTATATAATATTATATTGTATTGCAGTTCTTCTTGTAACTGAAATGATAAGCAAACGCATAGATTTTCACGTTTACACCATGCAATACTCTAAATGCTTGTAGATAGCCAAACCAGCACTAGTGTGGATGTTGTCATTTCACAAACATCGAAAGCATGGTTCCAAGCCATACACTGTAATGACTGGAAGCTCTCGTCAGCCCTATTTGAAAAGTCTAAATTTGGTGGAGCTGACATGGTAGTGTTTCAGGATGAACAGGTAACTTTAAGTTTGTGTTTTTTTTGTTAGGTTTTTTTAACATTAATTTTTGGTTGAGACAAGACCTACTCAGGTGCTTTAAGGCTTGGCTGCCAACCTTCAAATCCCCCCTGTGGCGTTCACAATTAAAATCCAATATGGCGTCGTGTAGTGTACGTGTGATCTGAAGCTAATAGGGTTTCGATGTTATATCACGATTTGAAGACATAATATTTGTAGATATCAAGGAAAATGCATCGTTAAATGTCAGGTAAGACTTACAATATTGATTTTGCTGTTCTTTCATGCATTTTAATCGATAATTTGGTAATATCGACGTTTATATTATGGCCGTCACGCAAATTCAACTGAAATCAGTCCTCAGCATAGGTGAACGAGAAAAATACTGTAAATTGGTATTTTTTTTTGATAAAAGGTTATATATTTTACTTTATATAATTTAACTTGGATAAGAGGAACGAATTTTCCTTCATAGAAAAGTCACTATGCAGCTAATGATCCAACAAAACATGTTGATTTGAATTATTTAATGAATTTGTTCTTCGTATTGTGTTACTGCTGCGGGCTTCCTGTGTAGCCAAGGAGCATGCGTGGTCTCGTCCTCTTCACGGGGGCCATGAGGCCACGAGTTTTTTACCCAAAAGATTGTAAACAATTTCAAGTTTATTGTTCTTTGTATGATATTTTGGAGTTTGGAAAACAGCCTCTTTAAAGGATTAAACGTCAAAGATTAACGAAGCGTGTTTTGAATAATTTGGGCCGCCGTGAAGTAACAGTAAAAAACTCTAAACCTATAGTTCGAAGTCGCTCACCATGGCAAGATCAAGTTCATCGTACACAACTGTCGAAAGCAAGGAGTTTTCGTCGAGTTAAACAGAATCTTCTCTGGTTAAGAAAGATTTACTTCAATCGACTTCCAATCACATCGAACTACGGAGATGGAGGCTAAAGAAAACGGTATTTTTACGGAATTTAACACAGAGTCAACTGATGTCAACAATGCATCGTCTTCGCTTGCATCGAAGGAAACTTCAGCGGATCATGCAACCAATAACAAGGAACAAAATTCAGATACGGTAAAGGATTCTCTGAATTTTGAAGGAAAATTGGTAGAGGAAGCTGATCAGGTTGGAGTAGGAGCGAGGAAGAAAACGACGACTCAAAAAGGTAAACAATATGAACTAAATAATTTGAAGGAAGCCCGAAGCTCTGCTCTACGGCAAGTGACTCGAGAGATGAATAAAATTGAACCGTTACTGCAGGATAGTAAGAACTTTGACTTTGTAAATACTGAAATAGAACTTCTAAATAATTTAATTGGCAAGCTCCATGATGCACACGATAGATACTTAAATTGTCTAGAACGCGAAGATGAAATTCGAGACGCCATCATGTGGTTTGAAAGTCATGATAATACCATATTTAAGTTTAAACAAACTGTTTGTGAGTACCTTTCTACTGCCAAAAACACTTTCATCGATCTAAAATCTGTCGCTTCTAGAAGTTCAAGACGTAGTCGTAGCTCTACGTCTTCAGCGTCGCGTTTAGTAGAAGCACGAGCTAAAGTTGCATCGCTTAGAGTTAAAGCAGCATTTCTGAAACAAAGACAAGCCTTGAAAATGGCGTCCGAGGAGCTTGAATTAAAGGAGAACCTAGCTCGGGCTAAAGAAGAAGAAAGGATTTACGAAGAGCTAAATGAAGAAGAGCAGACTCCCTTATCAGCGCCCGGTTTGCAGCATTCACCCACCAATTTATTAAATCGTTATATTGCTAACTTAGATAGCCCTGAGATAATAATTGAAAACACCCCTATTGTTGACACATCAACCCCCATAGTGTCGTCAGGTGCGTCGTTAGTGTCGTCAGGTGCTGCGATGGTGTCGTCAGGTGTGCCCATAGTGTCGTCAGGTGCTGCGATGGTGTCGTCAGGTGTACCCATAGTGTCGTCAGGTGCTGCGATGGTGTCGTCAGGTGTACCCATAGTGTCGTCAGGTGCTGCGATGGTGTCGTCAGGTGTACCCGTAGTGTCGTCAGGTGCTGCGATGGTGTCGTCAGGTGTGCCCATAGTGTCGTCAGGTGCTGCGATGGTGTCGTCAGGTGTACCCATAGTGTCGTCAGGTGCTGCGATGGTGTCGTCAGGTGTACCCATAGTGTCGTCAGGTGCTGCGATGGTGTCGTCAGGTGTACCCGTAGTGTCGTCAGGTGCTGCGATGGTGTCGTCAGGTGTGCCCATAGTGTCGTCAGGTGCTGCGATGGTGTCGTCAGGTGTACCCATAGTGTCGTCAGGTGCTGCGATGGTGTCGTCAGGTGTACCCATAGTGTCGTCAGGTGCTGCGATGGTGTCGTCAGGTGTGCCCATAGTGTCGTCAGGTGCTGCGATGGTGTCGTCAGGTGTACCCATAGTGTCGTCAGGTGCTGCGATGGTGTCGTCAGGTGTACCCGTAGTGTCGTCAGGTGCTGCGATGGTGTCGTCAGGTGTACCCATAGTGTCGTCAGGTGCTGCGATGGTGTCGTCAGGTGTGCCCATAGTGTCGTCAGGTGCTGCGATGGTGTCGTCAGGTGTACCCATAGTGTCGTCAGGTGTATCCGTAGTGTCGTCAGGTGCTGCGATGGTGTCAACAGTGTCAGCGTTGCCAAGCGTCATACAGACAGCGTCTTCATACCCTGTCGCCCCAGCTGGAAGGTCGCGTCAAGGGAACGTATGTATTGCTGGCCACCAAAGGTTTTCCACGCCACAGTCCAACTGGAGCAGTCCTCAATTATTCTGCAGTAGCCGGAATCCTCAAGAAACTGCAGCATCCGTTGCACAGTCGTCACTGCGAGACAACTCGTTGGAGGAATTCGTGAACATTCAGCGAAGGCAAACTGAACTTTCACAACTGATAGTATCTCAACAAGCAAGAAGTTTACTTCCCGCTCACAAGCCACCGACGTTTGCTGGTGATCCTCTACGATATCCCGCGTTTATAACTGCGTTCGAAACACTCATTGAATCCAAGGTCTTCGATCCAAATGAAAGGATGTACTTTTTAGAGCAGTATACCTCTGGAAAGGCGAAGGAACTGATCAGTGGTTGCATTCAAAGCAAATCCGAAGAGTCATACTTTGAGGCCAAGTCCCTGTTAAAGAAGCATTACGGTGATCCTTTTAAGATTGCCAACGCCCATACAACAAAGCTATGTCACTGGCCGCCGATTAAGCCGAATGATGGTACGGCCCTACACGACTTCACCATGGCAATGGAACAAGCCAAATGTGC
Organism: Diadumene lineata; assembly: GCA_918843875.1. Classification (NCBI taxonomy): domain Eukaryota; kingdom Metazoa; phylum Cnidaria; class Anthozoa; order Actiniaria; family Diadumenidae; genus Diadumene; species Diadumene lineata. The sequence continues at coordinate 906,005 of CAKKNV010000001.1, read as the reverse complement.
AATGAAAGGCATGTCACATATGAATGACTTGAACACTGCTCACATTCTTCGTCAGTTATGGGAGAAGCTACCGCGATATTTGAGAAGTAAATGGACTGAAAGAAACAATAAGACCAAAGCAGTGAAAGGAAGAATGGCCAATTTTGAAGAGTTCACTGAGTTCGTACGAGAGCAAGCCGACTTGGCAACGGATCCTGTATTTTCAGATGGAAGCGTGAGCAGACAGACTTCAGAAGAAAGGGACAAGGTTTTCACACAACCCAGATTTGTGAGAAGAACGCCTTTGAGAAGTAAAGGTACAAGCTTCGCTACAGATGTTAGCAAGAAAGAGAATCAGCACATAACTACATGCGTGCTATGCAGCAGTTCGCACAATTTGAATGATTGTGAACAATTTCTAAGGAAACCTTTAACAGATCGACGAGATTTTGTAAAAGACAAGAAACTGTGTTTTAGTTGCTTTAGCGACAAACATATATCTAAGAACTGTACGGAGAAACTTACTTGCAAAGTGTGCAACAAACAACATCCAACTTCAATGCATGATGACGAATGGTCAAAGAAGCGAAAGGATAAGAATAAAGGTAACAGATCGGATAGTAGCATTCAAGTGAACGGTAATCGTGCAAGCGTAAGTAACGTGACAGAAAATAGTGATGTACATGTTAACATGGGTATATTGCCAGTACTGTTGTACCACAAGGACAATCCAACAAAGAAGGTTATAGTCTATACTCTGCTAGATAACGGTAGCGGTGGGACATTTGTAACTGAAAGTGCTGCAAGAAAGCTCGACATAGAAGGTTGTGACACAAATCTCACATTGACCACGATGCACGGTTCCCAGAATCTGTCTACAAAGGCTGTGGAAGGATTAATTGCAGTTAATCTCAATGATGAAAGCGTTCGTGTCCACTTACCTAGAACATTTACGCAAAAGATGATTCCAGTAGATCGTAGTGAAATACCAAGACAAGATATGGTGAGCAAAATTGCCCATCTACACAGTGTAAGCAGCAAAATCCACCCCTACATGGAAGACGTTGAAGTAGGTCTTCTCGTTGGCCTCAACTGCCCTAGTGCGTTGCGACCACGAGAGATCATCTATGGAAGTGAATCAGATCCATATGCAGTACGCTCACTACTTGGATGGTACATTAACGGGCCTGCTCACAGTAGCACAGGGAACAGTCAAACCAACAATGTAAGGAGCAACCGCATCGACATCAGTGAACAGTATAGTTCAACATCAGCTAAAGGATACGTAGTTCAACAGAGAACCCTGAAAGAGAACATTACACCACAAGCTGTTAGCCAAATGTTTGAGCTGGACTTTTCAGAGACTGAAAGAGGTACAGCTATGTCACGTGAAGACTTAAAGTTCTTTCAGACCGTAGAGGAAGGCCTTGTTCACCTAGAAGATTCTCATTATGAAATGCCGTTGCCTTTAAAGAATCAGAACATCGAGCTACCAAATAATTACTTACAAGCACAGAGTCGCCTAGAAGGTTTGAGGAAACGCTTACAGTCTGATTGTAAGTACAGAAGCGACTACTGCAACTTCATGACAGAGATTATCGACAAAGGCTACGCTCGTAAGATTGATAAGACTGACGAAAACACAAAGGGAAGAGTCTGGTACCTGCCACACCACGGAGTCTATCACCCGCAGAAACACAAGGTGCGTGTCGTGTTTGATTGCTCGGCGAAATATGGTGGGCAGTCATTGAATGATAACCTACTTCAGGGTCCTGACCTAACAAGTAAGCTGATCGGCGTGTTAACAAGATTTCGTCAGGAGAAGTTTGCTTTCATGGCAGACATTGAGAAGATGTTTTTCCAAGTAAGAGTAAGGAAAGAAGATCAAAGCTTCCTCAGGTTCTTATGGTGGCCTGATGGTAATGCAGAAAGAGCACCAGAAGAGTACTGCATGACAGTCCATTTGTTTGGGGCTACGTCTTCTCCAGCCTGCGCGAACTTCGCTCTTAGACGTTCAGCAGATGAAAATGAACAAGAACACAGTCCTACAGTAACGAATACGCTCAAGAAGAACTTTTACGTTGACGACTTGCTCAAGTCTACCCAGACCGAAGATGAAGCTATTGAGCTAGCCAGTAAAGTAAAGGATGTCTGTGCGTCGGGAGGATTCAAACTGACTAAGTTTATCGGTAACACAGAACGAATTATCGAGTCTATCCCTGCAGAAGATAGAGCTGAAAACGTGAAGAACTTCACCCTGGGCCAAGACAAACTTCCAATTGAGAGAGCACTTGGAATTCACTGGTGCATTGAATCTGATACATTCAAGTTTCGCATCGAACTGAAAGACAATCCCTGCACTCGTAGGGGTATTTTATCAACAATCAGCTCGATCTACGACCCCTTGGGCTTTATCGCCCCCGTTACACTCGTCGGTAAGAAGGTTTTACAAGATATCACTCACTCTGGTAGCTGGGATGACCCTGTAGACGACGTAACAAAACACAGATGGGAGAAGTGGCGAAATGAACTTCCACTTCTTGAAAGTCTAAACGTACCAAGGAGTTTCAAGCCTGAAGAATTCGGCACAGTAGTGTCCACACAGCTTCACAGCATGTCTGATGCTTCAACTGTAGGGTACGGTCAGTGCACATATCTTAGACTGAAGGACGATCAAGGCAAAGTACATGTATCCTTTGTGATGGGTAAAGCTAGAGTTACACCAAAGCGATCTGTCAGCATCCCTAGGCTGGAGCTTGCAGCAGCAACTGTATCCGTTAAAGTCGCTGACATCATCAAGGAAGAGCTTGAGTATGAAGATATAGAAGATCACTACTGGACTGACAGCAAAGTAGTTTTGGGTTACATCAGTAATGAGTCTAAAAGATTCCATACATACGTAGCGAATCGAGTTCAACTAATCCAAGACCACACTACTACACCACAGTGGCACTACATAGAGACAAAGTCAAATCCAGCCGACGAAGGATCGAGAGGAACGTCAGCCAAGGACTTTGTCGAGAAGTCAAAATGGCTGAAAGGCCCAGAATTTCTGCTACAAGAAGATGTTGAGTTCTTAAAGAAAGAAAACTACGAGGGTAACGTGGATCCAGATTCACCAGAATTAAAGAAAGTCAGCGTGAACACAACCAAAGTGAAGGAAGAATACAGTAGTATACTCCAAAGGCTTGAAAGATTCTCAAGTTTTCACAGAGCGAAGGTTGCCGTAGCTTTATGTCTGAAGTACAAGGAAAGGCTTAAAGAAAGGATGAAAGCTCGACAGTCATCACAGAAACCTGCAACACGAAAGGCTCAAGAAAGCGCAAATAATGTCGAGTCCACCCTTACAGAGATTACAGTCGAAGATCTAGAAGCAGCCGAGACAGAAATTACAAGGCATGTTCAATACGCAGCCTTTTCCCTTGAACTTAGGTGTCTACAAGGTATTCAGTCCAAACCAACATATGGCAGTCGTGAATCTGACAAGGAAAGGAAGGCAGCGTTAAAGAAGGCAAGTCCTCTACACGCGCTAGATCCCTACCTAGATGAGAAAGGCATACTGAGAGTTGGTGGGAGGATAAGAAGAGCAAGCATGTCAGAGTCACTCAAGAACCCAATTATTCTACCAAAGTTAAGTCACATTACATCGTTAGTAATTGCCCATGTACATCAAAGAACCCACCACAGTGGCAGAGGAATTACTCTCAACGAACTACGGTCAAGTGGGTACTGGGTTATTAACGGGAATGCCATGGTAAGACAGTTTATATCAAAGTGTGTGAAGTGTCGCTACATCAGAGGAACTACTGCGGAACAAAAGATGTCCGATCTACCTAAGTCACGCCTAGAGCCCTCACCTCCATTTACCTATTGTGGTCTGGACTATTTCGGTCCATGGTATATCAAGAGAGGAAGGTCAACAGTTAAAAGATATGGTGCGTTATTCACCTGTTTGGCTAGTCGTGCTATACATATCGAAGTTGCTGATTCCTTAGATACAGATTCCTTCTTACAAGCACTAAGACGATTCATCTGCAGAAGAGGTCCTGTCAGAGAGATTTACAGTGATAGAGGCACAAATTTCATTGGCGCAGAATCTGAACTTAAAAGAGCCCTAGATGAGATGGACGATCTGAAGTTAAAGACGGAACTATTGAAGGACAACATTGATTGGATAAAGAATCCAGCCTCGGCAAGCAACTTCGGCGGGGTATGGGAAAGGCAGATTCGTTCAGTTAGAAATGTGATGAACTGTCTGATAAGAGAACACAGCTCTTATTTAGATGATGAAACATTGAGAACATTTCTTTGTGAAGCTGAAGCCACAGTTAACAGCAGACCACTAACAGTTGAAACTCTCAGTGACCCTCTTTCCGAGCCACCCTTATCACCCAGCATGTTGCTAACAGGAAAGACAAAGCTAGTATTACCTCCACCAGGAGAGTTCAAAAGAGATGATATTTACTGTAGAAGGAAATGGAGACGAGCTCAGCATCTTGCTCAAGAGTTTTGGCAACGCTGGAGCAAAGAGTATATTCAAACCCTACAGACGCGGTGCAAGTGGACGCAAATGAAACGTAACTTCCAGCCAGGTGACGTAGTCCTCTTAAAAGAAGCCCATTCACCAAGAAATACCTGGCCAGTGTGTAAGGTGATTGAAGTTAATCCAAATGACCAAGGCGAAGTGCGATCGGTCACCATGATGATGTCCAACAAGACAAGCCTGGATAGACCTATCAATAAGTTAGTACTACTACTTGCAAGAAGCGCAAGGAGACCGGGATTCCCCGACGAGGAGCCAGAGGAGCCAAGACATTAAATGAAGAACACTGATTAATGAACACTGTTATAGACTTTATGACTTTATTATCTATTGTTAATTTTGTTACAGTTTATATTGTGAAAATGTTGTCACATTTTGGGGAGCCATGTTACTGCTGCGGGCTTCCTGTGTAGCCAAGGAGCATGCGTGGTCTCGTCCTCTTCACGGGGGCCATGAGGCCACGAGTTTTTTACCCAAAAGATTGTAAACAATTTCAAGTTTATTGTTCTTTGTATGATATTTTGGAGTTTGGAAAACAGCCTCTTTAAAGGATTAAACGTCAAAGATTAACGAAGCGTGTTTTGAATAATTTGGGCCGCCGTGAAGTAACATATTGTAATTATTCAAAATAACTTTATTGACATCATATTTGTAGATATCAAGGAAAAGGCATCGTGAAATGTCAGGTAGGACTTATGATATTGATTTTGCTGTTCTTTCATGCATTTTATTCGATAATTTTGTAATATCGACGTTGATATTATGGCCGTCACGCAATCTCAACTGAAATGTCCTCAACAAAGTTGAACGAGAAAAATACTGTAAATTGGGTATTTTTTTTCGTAAAAAAGGTTATATATTTTACTTTATATAATTTCACTTGGACAAAAGGAACGAATTTTCCTTCATAGAAAAGTAACTATGCAGATAATGATCCAACAAAACGTGTTGATTTGAATCATTTTATTTGATACTAAACAATGATTTCATTCTTCATGTTGTAATTATTTATTTTATACAAATAATAAGTTAAATAGACTACAATTATTATATTATGTCGTGCGTTTTGTGCTAAACAACAATATCAATTGCTAGTCAATATTTGATAAATATGTATTTTGTTTTTTACTATCAATTATTTTGTAATAAGAGCTAAATGCATGTAAGTTACAATTGCATATAAATTATGAGAAAATGTACTATATATTTACAGGAGTCTTTATGTCATGACTCTCAGTTATTATATTTTTATAATACTTCACAAAGTTTTCGCTATTTACAACTGTTAACAGTTCTTTATACATTGAAAAAAATTGTTAATTTTATCAGATATTGATACAACACATGATACAGCACGGCCGCTCATGTTCTAAACAACTTATGGAATCTTTATGTTAATTTGTTGACTTCTGTCTACAAAATGCATATTCAAAAAGTAAAATACAAAATGCACATTCAAAACGAAAAATACCTGTATGTAAGTTCAGCTGGTAAGATTATAATTTTGGACTTTTTTAAAGCAAATTAATTCCAATTGTTTAAAATATGATATTTGTAATTTGACAACCAGCCAATACATTATCAGATGATAAGATATTTGATTTGAATGATATAACAGTGTGTGAAAAGTTATTCACTGAGGATATAATAACTACAACTCTTTGCTAGAGTACTTAGGACCAACTAGGTGTGAATTTAGACTCTTACATGCAGGTTTTTCTAAATCAAATTGTTAATACAAGTGAAATCAGCTGAATTATGAATTCAAATGAATAGTGATTTTCCATTTCTTGAAAAGTTGCAAAATTATGTTCTTTTTCTTCAACTTTACTGCCATATCAGGATTTGAACTGATCTGCTGACTTGTTGCATCATGCTGATTTGAATTCTTGATGTCTTGGTTAAGTAGTTTGAAGTACTTTAAAGTTTGAATTTGGATATGTGCCAGATGGTTTTCATATTTATCAATGTGGTACCTTGATTTTGGATTTGCTTTGGCATTTTCTTTTAGCTTGTCATATTTTATCACATCTTCAGTTGTACCAAGGACCTGTTCAAGAGCTTTTGCTGTTGCTGATAGCATAGTTGGTCTGTCTAAAGTTTTTCTCTTCTTTTGTTCAGGTGCTGACGTCTCTTGTTGTTGACTGCTTGGTGGTTTAGAACCTACTGGTAAGTTGTTTAACATATTACAGCTGTTGTTATCAATATAAACAATGTCATTGTTGTTTAAGCTCTCACATTCGTGCCTAACATTGTAAGTGGCATTGCTTTCCTCAACAATGTTCTCATTTGCATCTGGTGCATTACTAGGTATATCATTGTCATTAACACTAATCTCTGTGAGACACATGTCAATCTCAGTGTTAAAGTCGGGCTCAAAATCATTTGACTTGTCACTTTCAATAATAGCATCATCTTCTTGTTGTTTGGTCATCATAACATCATTGTCATCATTTACAGCAGTATCATTGACATTCAAGTGACAGCAATTTCTAGACCTTTGCCATTTACCCTCTTGATCTCTTAGCTTAGTAGCAGGAACCACTATGTTATTTACGATACAACTCTTCCAACAGTCTTCCAAGTATTGATGCTCTTTTTTTATTGTTGTGGATCTGAAGTGATGGAGTGGAGGGCCTGGTGTTTGAAAATTTGATTCTTCTGGGCCATCGTAGAACTCTATATGTTCTCCATTATCCATCCACCATATGCCCTCTCCTATCAGTAAGAAATCAGAGATATTTCTTAGATGGTATTGCCAATCTCCAGCATACTTCTCGATGAGTTCTTTTGGGACAACTGTGTTGTTGAACTTTGGTAGTGACTTTGCCAGCTTAGTGATTTCTCGTTCTTCCTTGATGATCTGTGACTTTTGGTTACATTTCTCTACTTGAATGTGCAAAACAGCATTCTTTGCCAAGTCTTCTACCCTCCTGCTCCAGGTCTTGTCAGTTATGTCAGATATCTTTTCGAAGAGTCTTTCAAACATCTCTGCATTTGTTGATCGGTGTGAGACCTGGCGAAGGAGAAAGGGAGCATGTGTGATGAAACTGTGAAAATAAATTCCAAAAAGCTTTCTGTAAGACAGAGACTTGGGTGGTGTGAGAACTCTACGGCATAGTATTGCATGTATCCAGCATAAGTTGTAGAGCCTCAATATCATCTTAGGAGATCTTGCTTCATCCTGTTGGTATACAATCTCAACCATTTCACAGAGTGTGCTTAACAGTGATTTTATATCAGTGCTAGCTGTTGAATTTAATGCAATTGTTACATAGATAAGAGTCTTGCGATAGTCAACTCCCCTGACTTTATCTTTGCTTAACTGTATACTTAAAATTTCCGTCAGTGTTATTAGGGTATCAATGTCTGAAATGTGATGTGGAAGTTCTGTCAAAACATTCTTTATGTGGTTCATTGTGCTGTGTAGTGCTTCGAAATACAAGACTTCATATGAGGACAAATTTAATTCTTCAACATTATATGCAACACGTCCTCTTGTATCTTTGTGAAGTAGAGCTGGTAGCCTTGTCGTGCCTCCAAGAAGTTCACTTAATTCCTGTTGTAACTCGGGTTTTTTTTGGTTATTGTTGACCACAACCCCTCTGGCTTCTAGCTCCTTTATTATTTCATCTTTTTTTAAGTCACTGTATGGATGAAGGGTTGGCTGCCTTCCAGCAGGACCAGCAAGAATAGAGTCCCTCTTTTCTTGCAATGTTTTATAGCTTCTTTGGAAAATGTACTCTAGATCATAGGAGGAATTAATATTGCCATCACACCCAGCACATGCATAATTCCCCCCATGCTGAGTACCATCCTACATCTGTATTGACGGATTATCTCCGTTCATGAATCGCATGATGTCATGCAATGCCATCCCAGACTCTGTTGTGATGTTTTCACTGAATTGGAGTAGATCTTGTTGTCTAGTTGGGACAAAGCGCATTTGATCTTCAACAGTAGATCTGCTTTGCCCCAACATGTAAAATTGAGGCTCTTCCACTGTTGCCTGAACGTCAATATCTTGGTTGAAAACTCTCTTTGCTTCAGACCTGGTTAAATGTATTGCAGGATCATACATTTCCCTCACACAAAATAGCATGTGGCCATGATTTGCTATCGTTGAATGATCATGCCAAAGTAGCCAGTTACGTTGATGGTTCCATTTTTTTAATCTTTCTTTCATCTCATTCAAATCATTTGATGGTGGTTCATGTATCTTCTTAAGCTCTGTAATTACTTGCTCCTCTGTCAGGTCGTCATAGTAATTGTCATCATAACTTCTCATCAGCCTCTGATTCCTCTCTAATGCAGATTTTCTGATGTCAAAAATAGGTATCTTTCTCCCTGAAACATTAACTTGTTTTTTCTGCACTGTCCCATTTTGACTTACTGATAACTTTGTCATTTCTGTGTGCACCACAGGGATTCCAATATTATAGGCACCTTCTTCAATTTTTTGCTTGATGGTCTTTTTTATATCATCATTGCTCCTTGGTAGGGGTACTGATACAGCACCTCCTTCTTGTTTGTGAATAGCTCTTCTAATTCTGACATCTATGAAAGATAAAAAAAGCAAAAATGATAAATTTAAGAGTAAAATTTATTGTTTTCATTCTAATTTAATCCATCAACCTTGTATTGTATATTTAAGTATATTTTATGTAATATTTTATGTTAATTTACTTAAACATTATTTTCACAACTTTTCATTTAATTGTAGTTATGAGAAATCAATTTGTTCATTATCTATCCAGCAAGCTTGCCCTCTAACATACATAAAAATAATGCATGTGGCTGAGACAGTGTTAAAAATGAATTTCGTCCCTTGAAAAGCGCCCATATCTCTTGCTTAGAGTACAATTATTCATAGCGATTATTAATAATAGTGAAATCCTTTGCTTGTTGTCACATGCATTGTTTGTATATTGGAGGGAAAAGTATGAGCTAATAAGCTGGATATTATATACTTTGCAAGTAATCAAGATAAATATATACCATGTGAATCAGTAATTATATGAGTGGTGATAACTTAAAATGGGTCTAGCTGGCGAAGACCCCTTTGATGCACATCTTTGTGGTTTTTCACCCTTACACCCTATTTATTATTAATCAATCATAATTATGAGCTGTCACTTGTCCTTAAATGTGGGATCAAAATGTGTACATTTTTAGCTCAACTGCTCATGCTCAATATAAATCCATCTTTAATATTTATTTTATACTGTATGTATCTCAAGTGAGGGATATTATAAGTTGTGAGGCAGATCATGTTTTAAATTACAACTGTTCAAAAACAATTATTGATTCGTATAGAATCATTTACCACTGTTTTCACTTATACATGCCTATTGCAAATCAGGACAAATTCTTTATCACAGTAGTTGCATTGCATTGTTCCTGTATTGTTCCAGACCAATAATAAACAATATATATGTTTTTTCTTTGATTTAACTTGATCAATGATCAAGTTATTCATTCTAGAGTAATCACTAAATTTATATTATTTTATTGTTTTTCATTTAGGTTAACAACCTGAAGCAACAATGAACAAAAAACATCCATCTACTAGCACAGAAGAAGAAAAAAAAAGAAGACAAAGAAGATATCGCTCATTTTGTGACTGTATGAAATCTATGTTTCCTAATTTTAGGTTTTACCAAAATCACAGGTTTATGCGAATATAGAAATTTTATTGGTATTATAATAGCTTATATAATAATATTTTATGTAGCATGCTAAATGTGATCTCCTGAAGAAGAAAGGTTTTTCAAGTTGATGAAAACATACATTTAAATTTTTCAGCCAAGTTTTGCAAAAATCTCAGAGCTCATGTTTTAGATGAAGGACATTTTTTACCATGTTTTGACAAATTTACATGGTATTTACCATGAAAATCTCAGAGCTCATGTTTTAGATGAGGGACATTTTTTACCATGTTTTGACAAATTTACATGGCATTTACCATGAAAATCTCAGAGCTCATGTTTTAGATGAGGGACATTTTTTACCATGTTTTGACAAATTTACATGGTATTTACCATGAAAATCTCAGAGCTCATGTTTTAGATGAAGGACATTTTTTACCAGTACCATTAACGTCACCTCTCCTCTTTTCATTGCACGAATGATGCAATCTCTAATATTCAGTAGTGTTGTAGTAGTTGAATGTTCCTTGCGGAAACCTGTGATGTTGTCCCTAAACAGTGCATTACTTTCGATAAAGCAGATCATTTGTTTCGAGACCAGCCTTTCAAAAACTTTGGACAATACAGGAAGGATAGAGACAGGTCTGTAATCCTTTAGAGATTTAGGTTGATCAATTTTTGGTATTGGTAATACCCTAGCAATTTTCCATGCTTCTGGAAAGTACGAAGAGCGAATACAAGTGTTTATTGTATGAGTAAGAGGTCCTGATAAGTGTTCTGCAACTGGTTTAAGGAATTTTATAGGAATCTGATCAGGTCCAGTTGAGCAGTCAGTTCTTAGCTTATTGATTTCACGTTGGACCTCTGATTGTGTCACATCACATAGTTTAAAGTTGTTCATTAGCTCACCATCTTCATCCAGACTGTTGACAAAATCTACTAGATCACATGGACTATCTGTTAAGTTATCACCTAGAGTACGTTCTGCCGTCGTTGTAAAGAAATCATTGAGTTCGTTTGGATCAGCATTGATTGGACAAGGACCAGGATTCAGTACTCGATGTATTGTTCGCCATATTTCTTTAGGTCGTTTAGATGAGAACGCTTTGTTATAGAAAGCTTTTTTAACATTCCGTATTTTCATCTTCAATTGGTTACGTATTGATCTAAACTCCTCCCATATTGTAGGATTATTGGTTTCATGTGCTTTTTTCCGAAGATCATTACGCTGGGACTGTAGATTTCGAATATTGGAGTCTTGCATCCATGGAGCAGGAGGACGTGTTACTTTAACACGTTTAAGAGGTGCATGACTGTCAATACATTCCTTTACAAGAGTATTCATTACATCTAACATGTCATCTGGGGATTCAACACCATATACAGCATGCAACGGAAGAGTTGAAAAATCATCTTTGAAGGAATCAATGTCAAAGTGTTTCTCAATACGAATATACTTATAACGTGGACGAAATCTTGTGACTCGCACATTAATTGTTGCATAAGGAGCATCATGATCACTGATGTACGGACAAGGAAGAACATCTATATGTGAGATCCTTGAAGGGAAATTGGTAATCAGATGATCTATCAACGATGCAGATGTTTGTGTAGTTCTGGTTGGTTTGGTAACAACATTTGTAAGGTTTAATCCATCAAGTATATCCATGTATTGACGAGTGACAGTATTAGTACGATCCAATAAGTTGATGTTGATGTCACCTGTAAGAATGAGAAGACCATCCCAACTCGAGACAACATTCGACAGAAGATCATCAAAACGACCAAGCCAATCTTTTGTGTCCATGATAAGGTTTGATCTATAAACCACGCCTACAAGCAGTTTACTATTTTTGTTCCGTCCCGGGATTTCGAGCCATAAATGTTCAAATTCCGGCTGTAGTTGTTCTATGTCCTTTCTTCGCTTAAACTGAATAATAATTAAACTGAATAATAATTGATGGTACAAGAGATGAAGTACTTGTGTATCTGTTCTGTTTTACTTTGAAAAAAAAACCCTTGTCCTAATTCTCCATCACATCACAACAATCTATTTTTTAAACACAAAAGATAATGATTGTTGGTCAGGATCATATCCATACAAGCTCAATAACAAATTGCTTTAAATCTTTGTTGAAATGAAAATGAAAATAATGTACTATTTGTAGTATATAATAATATATAATTATCTAAAAACTAGTGGATTTTAGATGACAACCTTTCACTGGGAACATTTTTTTCATTTGATTTGGCAATATTGATGTTGTACTGTCGTTTTTCTGAGCCCCATTCACATACACTTCAATACACTCAATATACTCTTCATTCACTAATGCAGTCAGTTGATTTTTAAGAAAAGACAATATTGTAATCCAGAGATTTTGCTAGTGCTTTTGTAGTACTAGTATAATACCAACTAGTTTTGCAGTAAATATATTTTAGCAATGTTATCTCACTCCCTACTAAGCTAGTCTTATTTAAACTTTGGTTGACAGGTCAAAGTCAATTTCCTTATGGTAGGTCACACACACGAGGATATTGACCAATTGTTTAATCGGTAAGTAAGTAAGTAAGTAATTAAGTGGTTGTAAGTATTGCAGATTCCCTACCGTGAGGCCTGGGGTGATTTTTCCCTTTGTTTTGCCAATTAACAAGAGTCATGTTATCATGTAAAATACAAATTATATTAAACTTACTCGAGCTATGTACTTACTAATAATTAGTAAGTACATAGCTTGATTAAAGGGCTACTTGGACGTAATGTATGTGTTTATTCGTGCATGACATTTTGATGATGTCATACACACAAATCACACACATGGTCCATACGTTTTAACCATTTTGTTTTATAGATTATTCTGTTCTGATTGCACTAAAAACTTTATAACCACAGTGTTTTGTGAAGTGTTTTCAAAAGATTCATATTCTTATCAATTTTCCTTTCTTAAGATTGATTATGTTGACAATTTTTTACTTCATAGTTACAAAGAAATGTATGTGATCACGGCCTATGTTGTGCTTATGACATCATCAATATTTGTAAAAAAAGCTCAAAAATGAAATACTTCTCCTGCACATTTTTGAAAATTAGTCTTCAAAATGATCAGTATGACTCTTGGGCATTCTTTTGGTAATGTTACCTGTTAACCTCATCCAAGTACCCCTTTAAGTTTAATATAATTTGCTTTTTGCATGAATTTATTTTGGACTTTTAAAAATTAATGACAATTTGTTACAGTCTTGTGATTTTAAATACAACTTAGTGATTGCTTATCAATTGTTTTTAGACTTGCAGATTACATCACAAAGAGAGAAGTTCGTTCCATTTCAGGTACCAAAACAGCAATTTTTTTATTCTGAAGTGCTGTCTTGAAATATTTACAAGACATTACCTTTTTTTAAAACATGTTTTTTTGTATATATCATTATTGTTTGTGTATCATATTTTTATTGTATTATATTATATAAGATTTGAAAGTAAGTACAATTTTTTTAGAACTGCAAAATGCTCTTGAGAAAAGTTACACTCCAATACCCAAATCGATCTTGATTGATAAGATATTTGACATGAAGAAATGGATGGAAGAGCTCACAGTCCCACTTCATAATGTGTCCACATGCATTCAAGATTACCAAGTCAGCCTCTGGGGAGGTTTACCTACAATTCAAAAACTGGGGAAGTGATAAAAGTGAAAAGTGGAAGCCAGAAGGTGATACACAAGATTCATGGTTGAAGGTTTTAAAGGTGATTTTTTTATCTCCTTAGCAGTAATTTCTCTCTAAACATATAATTATTAGACATACTATCATAAATAACTCATCCCGTATACCCCTATCTGGAGTTTGTGCAAGATTCTCTTTCAACGGACACAAAAAGGTGGTGTGAATTTGTAGCTATAGAGCCATAAAAATGATGTTTGAACAAAATTAAGTACATCCACTGTTTTTTGCTTTTTAAAATATATCCAATTAGTACACAGTCAACATACTATTAAAAGCAATGTTAATCAAAATTTGATTGTCTTATTGATGAGATGTTGTTTTTTGTCATATTAAGTGAAAACCTTTACTAAACGTGCGGTCTTACTGTTTACTGTAACTAATTGAACCCTGGTGTATGGTGACAGGTCACAATGTCAGAAAATGAAATTGTTCGTGTTTGTGTTTCTCATTGAATTTATTTAAGACTCCAGAATTATTCATACTGATCAAAATGGAAAAATTATAATTATTTCATAGGATGATGTGCAAATAGATGTCAATGTAATTCCAGAACTTGTGACTCCAAGCACCGAAAAGGTTGATTTGGATACCTTAAGGAAAGACATCAAAAAGTATTTCAATGGATCAAGAGTGTTTACACCATCCATTAAAGATGAATGGAACACACTTCTTGATGCCGAAAATGAGTTATGGAATGTACAAGAGAAACCTGTTGCCTGGCCACTTCAAGATTTAGTAATCCATAGAAGACAACAAGTAAGACAAGTCGCCCCAACTGATGTTAATGGTTTTCTTGGAAATCGTCCCGAGGCAGTTCCCTCAGACATCGATGAGATGATCAGAAATCAAGTGGCACCCATAAGAGAGGTAAAGACTTATGAGTGAAATTATTTCAGAACAGGAACATTTTCATCAAAATTGCTAAAACCAACAAACTCAACTTCATAATTTCCAATTTCATTAACAGTTCACCTGTAACAGGTTATTGTTAAAATAGGGGCTCTTTTATCTGAGATGTCACAAAACCTAACCGAAAAGACATACATAATCATAATTAAATATTAATCAAAACACTTACACATACATTGTTTTGGAAAGAACAATTGTTATAATATTGGTGAATTTTAATATCTGAACACTTTGTCATAGGTGTATACAGGTCCTTATCGACGACCCGAGGACAACATTGTCAGCGAGGTGGACAACTATCAACTGGTCGCTATTGGTGACCTTGTTGCTGTCAACTTAGAAGGTTATCGGCCACCGAATCATGCTACAGTGGTAGAAATACTCGATGATACATTCCGGGTTAGATGGCTTAAGGGAGGATACACAAAGAAGTGGGCACCATGGCCTCGGTGGCCTATCAATAACATTCCGAAAAGCAGTGTCATCTACTTTGGGTTCAACTTGGAGGATGACAAAATCTCCAAAGATGATGCAAAGTTTTTAAGAAGACGATACAAAAACATTCGATGATATTCTGTTTGTAATAATATCTGGCATTTGTGGCATTCTGTGAACTTCATAGAATAGTTCTGACTATTATCTGTTTGTTACTTAGGTAACCTAGCTGTAGTTGCATACCTCATTTATCCAAAATAATTAAGCAAAAATTATTGAATTCGATTTTCACATGATATTTGAAGTTATCAAGACTTGACAGCTTTGGTATCAGCCTATAACTTTTGAAGTTAATAAACAATTGATTGTAAAATCATGAATAGAAAAAGGTTACACAGATATAGCTGTGTCAATTATGAACTCAATTTATTGCTTGTAAAATAGATATTTTACTTTCACTATAATACCATGAAAATCCCAGAGCTCATGTTTTTTTTCATTTTTTACCATGTTTTGTAAAATTTTCATGTATTTAAACCTACCATTTATTTAAACCTACTTCAGAATATCGTACTTGAATAATTGCGTGTTCAAAGTGAACATGTAAACACAGAGAAGAGAAAATGCTTTGTAAGCTCACAAGTTTATTGACATAAGCTGACTGACTAGCTCGTATAAGGAAAAGAAAAAAAATGAAATTTTACCTTAATACAACAAAATGTAATCCTTCAGTGGAAGAGCTGCAAAAATGTCCTTTATAGTAAAAATGTAAAGATAATTGAAGTAAGCAACTACGATCCACGAATGGAAACGAAGGCACTACAATCGCTGCAAGTTCTTGACACAACATTTCCTTTTTTACTGCATTTTCATTCAACTTCATCAAAGTTTCCGAACGATAGCCATTTTTTCATTTGTCTTGTTGACGTTCTCCCTCTTTTTTTTCAAAATACAGCCAAAATTTGTGCAAAAACAGTCGAAAAAAATTACATTGATAATCGGCTAAAACGGCGTGTTTGTGTGAGCTGCTAAAACCTGTTTGACCTGTATGAAAAATGAGCCAATCAGAATGCAATACGTACGTCACGCAATGTCCAACTAATTTTTTTAAGGAAAGGAAAATTACTATTTTTTCGATTTTTTCGAACCTTTTTTTTATATTACGAGATAGTTGGATAATAAATAACTTATTAGACAGTTTGATGTGGAATATGGCTGGATATTTTACTCGTCAACTTGCATTTTGACTCGCCTGAAGGCTCGTCAAAATACAGCGTGACTCGTAAAAATATCCAGCCATATTCCACATCAAACTGTCTAATAAGATATATTTCTTCCACGGTACCAGATCTGCATGTTTTGAAAAGAAGAGTTTAACGAAGTGAGTTTAGGCTTTCGTGGATTAAATGTCGAGGATAAGTGACTAGAGATAATAAATTACCTTTTCAAAGATTGTTTGTCTTCTCTTTTGTACTTTTTCGATAAAAGTTCAAAGCGTTCTCTACACCCTCTTCCTTTCAAGTTTACGTCTGGTCCAAAAAGTTGAGAAAGAGTTGTGGCTATCTCATCCCATTCATCTGGTGATTCTGGTTTTTTTCCAATAACCTCTTTACATAAGTAGAGATCATTTTCAACTTTTGGCCATCGAAAAGGCATCTATAAAACAAGAACAAAACAAGCACAGTAAAAGATGAGTTGCTTTGCCAAGAACCTCGTTCATTTTCGTTTTTTTTCAGTAATAAACTAATGTATCACTTAAAAACTACTCTGTTGTGAAGAAGTAGCACTATAATTCGATTATATGCTTATATTTGGTCATAAAACACAAAAATAAAGAATAAAGTACTCACGTTTTCTCAACACGGCAAACCTGTTGTCTTCACGTTGAAACGCCTACCGCCAAACGCCTGGCGCGAAAAATATGTGGTCACGTGACCTTTTCAGCCGTTCGCCGTTTCCGGTTCTTCGAATCTTAATCTCTC
Source organism: Diadumene lineata (assembly GCA_918843875.1). Taxonomy (NCBI): domain Eukaryota; kingdom Metazoa; phylum Cnidaria; class Anthozoa; order Actiniaria; family Diadumenidae; genus Diadumene; species Diadumene lineata. The sequence goes on along the minus strand of CAKKNV010000001.1, from coordinate 888,786 downwards.
TAATATAGAGCAACGAGACACTAGAGACAGTCGGTTAAGAGAATTTGGAAACTGGATAATATCGTACCAGTGGAACGAATTATTTTTGGAACAGACATGTGAAGGAAAGTTCCAGATTTTTCTCCAGACATTGCAACAAGCTCTCAATCTTTTCCTTCCAATTAAAAAGACCAGAATGCATAGCACCGATAATCCATGGATAACAGCTAAGATCAAAACATGGATCGGCAAAAGACAGAAATACCTAGCAAAGCACGGGAAAGATTCTACCATCTTTAAATCATGGCGAAATAAAGTAGCTCATGCTTTCAAAAGCTGTAAAAAAGCATATTACAACTCTAAAGTGGCTTCATTAAAGAGTACCAACATAAGTCGCTGGTGGAGTGAAATAAAGTATTTATCTGGTATCACGTGCAAAGAAGGACAATGGTTCCATCAACTAATTGACGGTCAAGATATATGTGACATTCAATCACTGTGTACAAAAATTAACGAATACTTTGTCAGCCTTACTGCAACATTCACTCCACTAACTAGCTCTGATATCTCTAGTATTGTGGTTCATGAGATTCCTGAAGATCTCTATTTGAGCTCTTTTGAAGTATCTAAATCACTGCGAGCAAGACCAGAAAGGCTCCTGGGCCCGACCGAATTGCTAACATCGTATTAAAATCATTTGCGTTTGAACTCGCACCTGCCCTAGCAGATATTTATAATGCCTCCTTACGTGAAGGTCACCTTCCAGAATTGTTGAAGCGTGCAATTGTGTGTCCAATACCAAAGACAAACCCAGCCAAAAGCATCGAAGATGACATCAGACCTATATCACTGACTTCACAAATATCAAAGATCATGGAGGGACTTACTATCAAACGAATTCTACCTGTTGTACTGGACGTAATTGACAAAAAAACAATTTGCCATCGCTGGAAAATCTACTGAACATGCTATCGCTTACATATTACACCTTGCCCTTAAGGCGTTGGACAGCGGGAGTTGCTGGGTTAGATTGTTCTTTGCTGATTTCAGGAAGGGTTTTGATCTAATCGATCATACGATCTTGTTAAAGAAGCTGTCCGCGCTTGATATCCATCCTAGTTTATTGCGGTGGATCTCGGCGTTCCTATTCGAAAGGAAGCAATGTGTTAAAATATTTACTTATTCGTCTGACTACTGTCACCTGAAAGGCGGAATTCTCCAGGGAACAAAAAGCGGTCCTTTGCTTTTTGCGATAATGGTCAATGATTTCGTTTCGTCTTGGAACCCACGCGCAAAGTTTGTTGATGATTTAACAATTTTAGAAATTATTCCTAGAAATAGTCCATCGGTTCTGCAACATATAGTTAATGATATACAAAGCTTTACCTCACGTAACAACATGAGGTTAAATCCCAAGAAATGTAAGACAATGTCTGTCGACTTTCTTCAATATAATAGTTATGTGTGCCAACCAATTGTTGTCAATGTGTCCGAAATCTGTCAAGTCATTTAAATTCCTCGGTGTTAACATCTCCAATGACTTGACTTGGTCTGAGCTATATTGAAGAAAGGCAATAGAAGGCTATATGCTTTGAGGAAGCTTAAGCGTTGTGGCGTGTCATCCCATGACATAGTTGCAGTTTACTGCGCCTTGATTCGATCATTTATAGAATATGCCTCGGTAGTATTTTCAAATTTACCTCAGTTCCTCGTAGATGCGTTAGAAAACATCCAGAAACGCGCACTACGCATCATTTATCCTGATATTTCGTATAGTTAGGCACTAGCCAAATCAGGTCTTAAAACACTTTCTGAGCGCCGTACCGAAGCCTGTATACGATTTACTAAGAACATCAGCGCTGATAATCCACTCTCTAAGCTTATATCCAACGAACTTGTCATCTCCCATAGGCGATCCAAAAGAGTGAAACCAAACCATCACTGAAGGTTGTGAGTACGGAACGTTTTTCGAACTTTGTTACGCATAAATATGCCTTCACCAATTATGTTATCACTTATTATTATGCTCGTCTAGTTCTGCCACATTAATCAATTATACTTAATTTAATTATTTAATTTATATATTTAATTTATTTATTGTAAGTACGCTTGTCACATTGACCTACAATTTGTAATTCAGCATGAGCTGCAAGGAATTGTATTAAACAAATTATCTATCTATCTATCTAATTATCCATTATTATCAACTATTATCTGCTTCGCACCCTTTGTTTTACTCTCACACCATTTGTATATAGTAACGCAATCCCGCATCCTTTGTATTAAGATAACAATGTAAACACAATAGACGTGTATATATATAACTAGATAGGAATTATTTCTTCATTAAATAGTCTGTCTGACGAGTGCGAAAGCACGAAACTCAGAGTAACAGAGAACCTTCGTCTCATTTTATTCATTGTATTCAGCTCTACACTTCTAGTGTATTGAGCACTTTCTTTATGGTATCAGCTACTTTACCACATGAGTATTTGAATTTATAATGATGTCCACGTAACAACTAATTTTAGACGAATTTTACCTTCTCAAAGAACCGTAATTTTGTAAATATGAAATGAAAAGTGCTTGAGATGTTTTCTTTTTGGATTTGGAATCGTTCAAAACATTTTTTTCTTAAAGAGTTTTTGGCGTGTAAATCAATTTTGTTCATGCATTGTTCGCTGTGCGCCATGTTGGTTTGTAGTCTGCCAAGTCAACTTGAGGCGTGCGGTAAAAGCAAACGCTGTGACAAGCAAGACCATCATCGTGGAAAATGTAACAGCCTGAAAAAGTTCCACAATTTTTTGGATAGCTCTTCATCGGTAATAAGTCGTAAACAAAAGGCCGAAGTTGAAAAGGATATTGACACGAAACGAGCAAGACTGAGCTAAATAGAGGGGTTAAATTCCCCTTGTCTTTTTATTCTTACATTTTGTATTTTTCTTTGTTTAAAAAATATACTTCAACAACAAAAGTTTGTCATATTATATTAATCGTGCTCTCCTTGTTACCCATATTCACCACATATAATGAAGTATAAACTGAAAACCTTTGTTGTGATTTTATAAAATTGCTTGATTTGTTGCTATTGCAAATGTATATGTTATGTTTGTTTGAATGCACACATTATATTTTATCAATTTGAACAACAATTAGATTGACAAGACCCATTGGGGAGTGTATTGGACACAGCCAACTTAGTTGCGAGTTTTTCTAGTCAGGTTATAATGATTTTTTCTTTAATTTTGTACTATCTTTATATATATAGTCAACTACAGAAAATAATAGATCTGTGTTACATATAATATCAGTGATGAGTTACGGAAAAGCGAAAAGTACTTACAATTCTAGTTGAATTTCCTGACCTTGCTAAACTTATTTTGTAATTTACATTTTCTCTTATATATGTTAGATTAATTCCCTAAGGAACAGTTCAACCTATCAATAAATCCATTGGAAATCCAAAACAGGGAGGCGAAAACATGATATGATATGTGGAATTCGTTGGAATCGTAGAAGACGGATATCGGGATCTGAAAAGACTCGGCTTAGAAGCAGAGATAACCATTACAACCTCAGTAAGCATCATAGAAAGAAACCTCCCAGCCACAAGAAAAGAGTGGGCCAAGCTACTCAGCTCCAACGATATCCCTCTCAATAAAGATGAGAAGTTCTCAACTTTACTCAAGTTCCTGCTCACACAAAAACGCGCCTTAGAATATGACACATCGGAACTGCGCACAAACGGCCCTGTTACGACAAAAGCAGCAAGCCTCTACACTGCGACAGATGAAAGCCACGAGAATTGTAGCCAACGAACGTACAGTAAATGCGTCATCCACGAAGACGCAAAGCATTCAACAAAGGATTGCAGAATATATCTTGCTAAATCAACAGACTATCATTGCTGAAAGAAAAGGGCGTGTGTTTTTCCTGTCTTAAAGTTGGCCATCGATCACGTGATTGCCGATATAAGAAAGACTGAAACGTCAATGAGTGCAAAAGAAAACACAAAACCTACATTGCATGAAGACGAGTCGATGGAAACCCCAACCGCATCTGCTTCCACTGGCGCATGCACTAGCGCACCTAACGAAACCTGCCTACTAAATATAAAGCGAGTAAAAACACCAGCAGGATACGCAAATGTTATGCGGGACAACGCATCATCGATAAGCTTCATAACAAGCGATAAAGCAAAATCAGGAAAACTCTGTGGAGCACCGCTGAAGTTATCTCTCGTAAAAGTAGGCGGAGAAGAAGAAACAATAACCTCAAAGAAGTACAGATTACCACTCATTGATCTCCAAGGCAAAACAACTATCGTAGAAGTATGCGAGATAGATAAAGTAACAACAGACATTCAAAGTGTCAACACAGATGAAGCACTTCGAATCTTCAAACTATCAAAGAAAGAAATTATACGTCCAAAGGGCTGCATCGACGTCCTTATCGGATATGATTATGCGGGATTTCATCCCGAAAAGGAAAAAAGTTACGAACACCTGATTTTACCGAAGAACCGTTTCGGATGCTGTATCGGTGGAACACTCCCCACCCTCCGTGGCATCCCACATCCCACCATCCGGGAAACCAATCGAAGACCGACACTCAACGTCACTCATCACATGAAAGCAGTCAAAATTGACGATTTCTATAACATCGAGAATCTCGGCATCAATTGCACCTACCACTGTGGAAGTTGCAAATGCGGTAAGTGCGCTCTTGGAAGCAATGATTATACTCTCAAAGAAGAAAAGGAGCTTCACCTCATCGAAAAGGGCCTCAAATACAATGAAAACGCTGGCTTCCTTTGCTGCTTGTTTCTGTCGATGAGACATTCGAAACCTATGAGATTTACATATTATGTGTTAGGCGAATATTACAACAGTCATAATCGAACGATATTACATTTACGTACACGATGGCTTCTATTGATTTCGGGAGGAAAAATTCGTCGCTTGTTGTTAATTGGTGCTATACTATCTAATTGGCAATTATCAATTATGACGTGGAAATTGTAATACAACGATGTATATTAAACACATCATTTCGAACGAAACAGATAGGATCCTACAAGAGAAGGCATGGAAGCTTAGTGAACAAGAAAATAGTTTAAAAGAGGCTAGTTTAAATTGTCCAATGCACCGGTTGTTGAAATATCATACTGTCAGAGGGCCATTAGTGATAAAGCTGTAACTGGTTATTATGCAACCCTCATAAAATAAAATAATGTTTTGCATTGCATTACATTGCATTGTTACAAAATACAACAGTGCTTTCTATTTTATTGCATTGCATTGCATTGTATAGTTTTGCTGTGTATTGCATTACATTGTATAGTTTTGTACTGCATTGCATTGCATGCGCATTGAACAGTTTTGCTGTATATTGCATTGCATTGTATAGTACTGTATTGTATTTTATTGTAATGTATTGTATTTTTGTAACTGTACTTACATTGCTAATCAAAAGATTTACTTTGTTCTAGTATGAAAAGCTCAGAACCTTACTTGAACAGAAAGGCTTCGCAAAAGCAAGACGTGCGAACAGAACAACAGCTCATACTATGATACAAGATGTTAAATGAAGTGCAAGTTAAGCAGCATTTTAATAACAATTTTTTTCAATCAATTGTTGTTACAATCAAAACTATATTTAGTGTCGAGTATTAATTATCAAATCGCATACAGTCAATGTACATCAGAATACTTTTTAGAACATGTGATGTAAATGTATATTGCTAAAATAATAGTTTGTTTTTATGTATTTAAGCAATGTATTTTATATTTATAGGTATAGAAGAAGACAAGAGACAAAATACATTCTGGAATTTATTCATGGTGGAAGCATTGGATCCATTTATGGTGCATGGGATTATGTCTCCTCTACTGCAGATAAAGACATGTTTAATGAGCTTATTGCTGGGTTAAGAGGGATATTCTACAGAGCCTTTTTGAAAAAGCTCCTAAGGACTATAAGGACTCATGACAGGATGCACTGAAGCAGGCAGTATTGATCAAATAACAAAATTTCTTGTCACGGAGAAAGTACCATTTAGCTTGTACAACTCAAAGCTCTGTGTTTGACCCTGATGCTAATTTGTGGCAGCCTCGTAATGTTAAATGCTTAGACGTGGATATACGCATTCTACAATCTTGGACAAAACACTTGAGACAAAACACACATTTTTGTACGTTTTTTCAGTCTTGTGGCTGTTGCTGCCCCCCTCCCCCCAGAACAATGTTGTTTCAGTCTAGAAATGACGCTTGGGATAGTTGATATCCGGGCAACAACATTGAGACGGGGGAGGGGGGGTCACATGTCTGAAAAATGCGCATGAATGTGTGAAATGCGTTGAATAAAAAATAGACGTTTTTGCGCACGCAGTCTCAAGTCATTTTGTCCAAGATTGTAGATTTAAATGTGTCTAACTACAACGTTGATCAATTTGTGAAACAGCTGGATATCGGGGAGGTAAAGGAGATTCTTTCAGTGCCAGGTATAGCACGGACAGTGACAGGAATAGTTTTTATGATCATGAATTTGGACCTGAGAATACCATATCTGTCAAAAAAAAACTGATATGGTATAATGAAAATGTTAGTCATTTTATCTTTCAATTCAGTGATGATGGTGCTCCAGAGTCCATTACTCCCACGATGTCTATTGGTAGCCTTACTGTCTGGAATTTTGGACAGCGGGTAAGAAGTCGTGATTGCCATTATATTCTTCATTGTTTAAGTCTTGAAGAAAAAAATGTAGTTCTTCGAGATCTATAGGAGCAGCACACTGATGAGATGCTTATGCTAGATGGAAATATTTTTACTTTATGTGGTAAAGAGTGTACCATAGAATTCCAACCTAGTGCAGACATGAGTTGCCAGAGCTGGGCCATCAATGAATTGAACCAGGCAGCAACATTCCCATCCCCTTATGCAAATGTTTCTTTATCAGCTCTGAGCACTATCAATGGGAGCATTGGAGAGGAGGACAACAACACCTGGAAACTCTATACAAAAAGTGTTAGAGAAAAACATGCTGCAAAGGTTTCAGCTTTCAAAAAGTCTCTATCAGCTAACGTTTCTGAAGAAGCAAAGCACAAGAACTTGTTAAAGTTTATGGCTGAAAATGGAATCCGACAATTAGGTCAACCCCTTATTGGTGATTATGCAGAAAGGCAGCGCCCTGAACCCATGCACTGTGAGATAAATGCATGACAAAATGTATTTCATGTCATATATCTGCAGTATGTTCAAAGAGGTATACTTAAATTTAATATATTAAAATATAACTAATCACATTTGTAGAGCCGAAGGCTAAAATTTCACTGTTCCTTAGAGTCTGCAGATCAAAGTATTTCCTTAGCCTTGCTGCTTATTTACAGGAGTAATATATTTTAGTAAGAACACAAAATGAGAGGATAAATTTGTGTCTTTTGCACCCTTTAAGATCATTTTTAAAATCTAACTAACCACTACCGCTATCTTCCCACCTCCCCCTACCAATTTTTGAAGGATGTCTCCTCTGGGCAACTAGTTGACTAGAAGACGTCTGATGCCTTCTTCAGCTGCCCAAAGTATGACTCATAATTTATTAAGTAGCAATAAGTTACCTTGACTTGAATTTGAAAGTACATTAGAGGCCGTCATTTGCAGTCCAAACACGTCATCCTTATCTTCCAACTACTCAATGTATTCATCATCACAGCCAGTCTAAAACTTGAAGATTAAAAAAAGATTATTTCTTGTGATCAATAAACAGTAAAAAATACTTTGTTGTTGGAAATAATAATTACCATTTTTATCTTTGACAAACAAAAAAACAAAAACAACTGCAAGAAACAAAACAACAGAAAAATCCTTGCCTTTATAAGTTTTCTGTTTGGTACAACATAGATAGGTCTAGTTTTGAACAATAGAATTACACCACTTATTCCTTGTCCTGGAGGTAGGGTCGGTTTGACCAGTTAGTTGTGCGTAGACATGAATATTTTAATATCTACATACGATGGTAGTTAATCACCCAGCAGATCGATAATACTTGGTTGCACTTGTACTTCTGTCATGCTCTTGTCCAATTGTCAAGCAGACAAGATGTGTCCTTTTTCAATTAAGTCAATTTTGTCCCTTGTTTCGGTACGTTTCTCATTGTGGGTCCCGGCAAAAGAACTATATCGCACATCAATGGAGTATTGCGCTTGTCAGACCGTTTCTTGGTGAGATTTGTCCCTATCTTTCTCATGTTCAAGAGCCTTCTATATCTGGATATCTCGCTTGTACTCGTATTTGAGCTAGAAGTTTCGTTAACTTTCGTGTCTTTTTCTTAAAAACATTCAAGACTTTGTGATCAACACTTTCTTCACGTTGGTCAATTTTTTCAGTAAGTTCTACAACTTTTTTGAGATCCTCCATTTTGAACCAGGAGGAACGGTATGTCGCTGATACTATTGTGCAAGCGCTCAAACAATTTCAATCGATATTTCTGACTTCAGATCGATATTTTCACTTAGTAAATTTATTTTCACTTAGTGAATTTAATTTTACTCAGTGAATTTATTTTCACTTAGTAACTTAATTTTTACTTGAGTGAATTTATTTTCACTTAGTGATACCTTCATTTTCTATGTAGTATTTTCCTACAGTGTTTTTATTTTTTCACAGTGAAAATGTAGTTTTCATGCACAGTGAAGTGCACTTTTATGTAGTGGTTTCTAATTCCATAAGTTGATTCATATTTTTCATTTGGTGTTTTTGAAATCAGTATACTTTTGTCATGTTTGGCTTGTTATACAAGACATCACTTGGACCATAGGTCAGTTTTCAGGAGATAGTTTATAGACTGATCCAAAAGCAGAGATTTTGGAAAGAAATATTGAAATTTTAAATGAAACAATGGCGAAACTCTCTCAGGGAGCATTCTCACCTCTAGCGGCGCCTTTCCGAAAAGAAAGGGAAGAAGCTAGCGAGTTGAAAAGTATGCAATGTAAAAAAAGGATGGAGAGAAACTATACGAGACGTTCATCGCAAGAGAGAAAAAGGAGTACACATCGAATGACACACATTTACTAATTGCAGCCTACAAAAAAGCCCCGACTAAAAGCCTCAAAACCCAAATTCTCAGTATTTATGCATTGCATTATACCAATGAAGAGTTGAAACAGCTTCATTCGCCTTTCGAGAAGCTAAGTGATCGCAAAATCAAAAAAGTAATTTTTTGAGCTTTTAGATTTGCATATCAACAAAATAAAGATACCATATGGCAATATTAGCTTAAAACCAATGTTTTTAGACAGTAGAGGCTAATTTCGCTCAAATCCCACATGACTACTGCATTGTTTTAAAATCATTTCTCTTTTTGACATTAAATTGAACATTGAATTGTTTTCTCATTTTTTTTATTTGCTCAGTTTTTTATGTTAAATTAGATTTTTGTTTGTTTATTTGTTAGCTGTAATCTCTTTATCAGTGTTTTGCAGCTTCTGTGTGTTTGTTTAGTATTTTTTTATCAGAGACCGTAACAGTCATATTTGATATTGAAGCATAAATGAAAACATGCTGCTTGTATTTGATAAGTGAGACAGAGGAAAAAGCCCCAAATGGTCAAATATGTACATGGCAGTTTCATTAATTCTTCTTAAAGGGTGGAATTTCATGGACAAATTTTGCATTCTCACACAAAGTGAATTTAGGGGTCTTCCGATTTTCATTGCATTTCACTAATTCAATTATGTGTGCTAAGTCATTTGGTTTGTTTGATTCTTCACAGATAGTTCTAAATGGCAATTTTCCTGAAGACACACTGGGCATTTGTTCCCTATTAAAGACCACAAACATACAAATTGATATTTTTATCTCTTATATCTTTATTATACAATTGTATTTTTAAGATATAAGAAATAATGATCTCTCAAAACAGGTTTCAAAACAATGTACAATTTTAACTGAATTTAAAATATTATTGGACATCAACATACAGCTGTTCTTAAAAAAGGTTGTCGAGTTGAAATACTGATTTAGTAAATAACAATATTATTTGCATATATCAAGTTGTTTAATTTTCTTGTTTTTAATACAAAGCAACACATATTATATAGTTACATAGTTATTATAATTATGTGAAGAAGTTATTTTGTAAATTTTGACTCATCATTGCTTAAGAAATAAAAATCATGAAATATGCAACTTACTTTGCTATTTACTAAATCAGTATTTCAACAAGACAACCATATCAAGAACAACTATATCAATAATAATATAATCAACCCAATTTGAGTTTTGTAGTTACGTGTTTTTTACTGCTCTCAACCCCAGAGTAAAATGTGTTTGCAATGGATGGGCACTATTTTTCAACATAGTTGTTGTTTTTCCAGGCTATTTATTTATCAACCGGTTGTTCATATCAGCCAGGCACTTGTAAATAATTTAAATTATAATTATAGATTTAATTATAATTTTTACGTTACTGATCTTTTGTAGGTGTATTAATTGTTGTAGACAATAAAGACTACAAATGTCATCCATATTTGTTGGTGTTCTGATAAGCAAAGGCTATCAAAGTGACAGGGTGCATTAATTCATTTTTGTGCAGAAAGGTAGGGTGAGGGGGGTTAATAGCTGAAATAGGGGTAGGTGTTCAGGTCATATTTCTGTAAAGCACTTAACATTAAAGTTGCTGCAAAGAAAGCATTTTTGTTTTGCCACAAAAACATATTAAATTATATAACATTGTGCGCTCACGAATTAAAATTATCCGAATAATTTTATTGGTTTTAGCCATATTGTTGGAGGTCCGCTATTTACCTAATTTTTATATTCGGTCCAAAAGAGAATAATTTTTGCCTTGGAAGTTTAGAATTCTATGCATTTGAAACTGTGAAAGTTGACAACTGATCCAGGTGAAAAATGTTGAATATAAGACGAACTTGTGTGCATTTTTACAACATTTTCTTTCATGATTTATGGTTTTAGGCTCATTAACGAAGGATCTCGATGCGATCCGTTATTTTAATGAGACTGTCAAAAGGAAGGCAAAACATAAAATTACCATAATTCGGGCAAGTTTACGAGCCTCTAGCTGTTTTGTTAAATAGTTGCCGCAAGGTTTCTTTTTTAGTTAACAATTGCAATTGTATCCACATTTGTCCAGTACTAATTTAATTCCAAATGCATGCCCCACTTTCTAGAAAATCGAGCTTGAGTTTGATGAATTCTGTTGTGTTCGAAAATTGTGGGTAACATGGGTGAAATAAAAATATTGTAACGTCCTAGATTTTCGCTCAATGAGTTTGACATCGTATTAGTTCTGGCAATTTTTTTGGACAGGAAAGGTTATTTCGTAAAATACCGGAGTCGAAATTGATATGAGATGTTTTCCTCGAAAATGCTTGAAACCGGCCACTGCAAGTAGTAACGGAAACAAATTCGTAACACAAAAAATTAAAAAGTCAACATTATTTAAATTGTGGTTTTGTTATAAGTATATAATAGTCTTTAATGGCACAAAAGATCAGCAAAATCTAAATCTCAAATTAATGTAACCGGACCGCTTTAACGCGAACGGCTTAAAGCAAACCGGTTTTAGTGGGCGCCAAAACAATTCTTTTTTTCAGTTTTAACATAACATAACATAATAGTTTAATCACAATTTTCAGGACAGTACAGATACAATTAAAAAAAAAAAAAAATACAATAAACCTGAGAAAAATCGTGATAGGAAGTGAAAGAGGTTATCCCTTTCGAGTCCACTTCCCAAAAAAAATTTACAAACATTGACAATTAAACATGATAAAATTACAAAATTATATAAAAGCTATATACAATAAGTTGAAAATTATTATGAAAACAAGCTTCTGCTTAATTTTTTCTTGAATATTGAGACTTTGTTTGCCTCTGCAATTTCTTTTGGAAGGTTATTCCATTGATCTACAATGCGTATAAAGAATGAATATTTAAAACTGTTCACTTTCGCAGATTGTTTTTTAAGTTTTCGGCAATGATTGGAACGCAATGGCCTAAACGTACTAGCAAAAGTAAAGAAATCACGGGGATTTAACCCATTCAGCTCATTTATCGTTTTGTAGCATTCTGTTAATGATGCAAAAGTTCTCCTTTCTTCTAATGTGGACCATTGGAGCTTTTTTAAGCGATCTTCGTATGGAATTTCTCCACCTTTGACACCAAGTGCATATCTGGATGCTCGTTTTTGAATTTTCTCTAACGCATCAATGTCTTTCTTAAGATGTGGTGACCACACCGGTGAGCAGTATTCTAGTATTGGTCTTACCAGACTCTTGTACAGTTTGGAAAACAAATCTGGGTTTTTCGGTCCTACAGTACGTTTGATGAACCCTAGGACACTGTTAGCCTTACTGGCACATTTATTAACTTGCAGGCTCCATGACAGATTTGATGTGATGTAAACACCAAGGTCTTTTGCGTCAGGTACCACCTTCAGTTCTCTACCACCTAAGTAATATTTAGGTCTTGAGATGTCGGTCTTTTTTGAAATTCTCATCGTTTCGCATTTATCTGAATTAAAATTTAGTTGCCAGTCAGTACTCCATTTTTCCAGTGTATGTAAGTCATCTTGTAGTTTTTTGGTATCCTCTTCTATATTGCTTAATGCTTTATAGACCTTCATATCATCCGCAAATAATTTAGTAGGAGATGTGATATTGCATACGATGTCGTTGATGTACATTATGAACAGAATTGGGCCTAAGACAGTCCCTTGCGGTACACCAGAAAGAACAGATGTCCAGGACGAGTATTGACCTCGAATTACAACCCTTTGACGGCGATCAGTCAAAAAGCTTCTTAACCATGATAACAGTGAGTCTTTTATTCCGTACGCGCTAAGCTTAAGTAACAGACGTTCATGTGGGACAGTGTCAAACGCTTTGGAAAAGTCTAAGAATATGACATCAGTGGGAAGACCAGCGTTCCTGTTTCGAGTCCAATCGTGGAAGACTGTAAGTAATTGAGATAAGCATGACTTTCCCTTCATGAAACCAAACTGGTTTGGAGTGATAACATTTTTGCTCATCCAGAATTCCATGAGATGTTGTCGTACAATTTTTTCGCATACCTTACAAGCAATTGAAGTTAGCGAAACAGGGCGGTAGTTTGCACATTTATTTTTGGCGCCTTTTTTATGCAGTGGAATGATGTTGGCTTCTTTCCAGGAATCTGGTAATTTGCCGGATGACAATGACAAATTAAAAATCTTACAGAGAGATCCAGCTAGTGCATCGGCACAGTTCTTTAAAATCAAAGGATGAACGCCATCAGGGCCAGGTGACTTGCGAGGTTGCAATTCTTTAAGTAATTTGGCGACTTCATCAACAGAACAATGAAGGAGACTAAGACAATCATTTTGGACTATCTGTTCAAGCGATGGCACATTGTCTAGGTTTTCACGTGTGAAAACTGATGCGAAGAATTCATTCATGCATTCACAAATAGCGACTTCATCAGATAGTGTGTTTCCATTATCTAGCTTAATGACGGTTAAGTCGTTCGACCCTTTACGCTTTGAGTTGACGTAATTCCAAAAGAGTTTGTGTTGGTTTTTGTCTTGTACTTTGTCTGCTAGGTCATTTACATATTGCCAACGAGCCTCGTTGCATTTCTTTTTTAGCGCGTTGTTTACATTCTTGTATTTCGACCACGAATCGGCACAATTGTTTACTTTAGCCTTTTTATATAAACGTTTCTTTTTACGGGCTAAATTAATTATTTCTTGCGATATCCATGGTGATCGGCGACGTTTCTGCTTATTTTTCTTGGGAATACATTGGTTTACAGCGCTGTTAAAGAGATCAAGCCATAAATTCCACACTTCATTGATGTTGTTTGAATTAGTGAATACACAATCCCATGGGACATGTTGGAGTAGACCATTCAACCCTAACCAGTCAGCTTTGTTAAAATTATAAAATTCGCATTTTGAAAATTTTCTTTGATATGGATGAATGTTCAATATGAATGTTATGATATTATGATCAGATATAGGTTCCCCAACTGCTACTTCGTCTACAATGTCGTTGTTGTTAGTAAACACAAGATCAAGAGTGTTATTTTCTCTTGTAGGCTGTAGAACCCTTTGAATTAGAAAGTTGTCGGCCAGTATATCAGAAAAAAGTTGATAGTTGGATGAGTTGTTTAAGAATAAATTATTTGACCAGTCAATATCTTTAAAATTGAAATCACCAACGAGTATGATGTCAGTTTGTGGCAACACCTCTAAATTCATTTGAAGTGCCCCCAAACATTCGGTGCCACTTGATGGAGGTCTGTAGAAAGCTGCAAACACGAAAGACTTATCTTTTGAAGAGTGAATGTCAAGCATTAAAAGTTCAGCATCGTGGGTAGTATTTAATAATTCTCGTTGACTACAGATGATGTTTACATTGATAGCAACCAGTACACCGCCGCCTCTGCGGTTACGATCTTTTCTGAAGACCCGATAATTATCTGGAAATAATTCTGACGAGATGATCGAGTCGTCAAGATGAGTCTCGGTGACAGCTATAATATCGAAGTTGTTCGAGTAGACTTCGGCTTCGAGAACAGCAGTTTTGTTGACTAAACTTCTAGCGTTAAACAATGCAACTTTTAGTTGTTGATTTGGACCAGGATTTAGCTCAATATCTCCTCCTAGCAAGAGCAGACCAGGTGTAATCAAGCCTTGTTGAATACCATAATCGAAACGGCGCCATCTTGTCAGATCGTTGTAGAGTGTTTTGTCGAAATCTAAAGCGCACCAAATGCTCGTAACGGTTAATTCGTTGTCGAGAGTAGTCGATGTAAGATAGTTCCCCTTGCTTGGAAGATTTTTGGCTGTTAGAGTCCACAGAAAGGCGATAAAGAGATAATTTTTCAAGAGCAGTATAAACCGTGACATCATGCTATGAAGCATTAGGGTAATTGAATTATTTTTTACAAAATTTATTTCTACACTGGACAAGCAACATAAAAATGCTTAAAGCTGACGGCTTTAGGAGGTTGGACTGAGAGAGAAACGAAGACCGTGACGTGAAAAAGAAAAATAACTACGATTCAACGATGAAAAGCTTCAAAATGTTTTCACTGACAACTAAATCTGTAAAAGTCGCTCGTGGCGCTGCTTTTAACTATTCGAATCTGCAGTCATTGCAGAGCTGTTAAAAGTTTATTTGATACTTCATTCAATAGTCATTCAAAGCTGGAGATTATGCAAGTTTTATTTTTTAGAAGAGTTTATTTGACAAGTTTGTCACTGATGGTAAAAAAAGGCAGTATCTTCATGGATTCATTGTGGCGTTTTTCAATCATTACTTATCTACTTTTAAAGGCAAAATCGACGGCGAAAAAAAGTTCATAAAGACAAACACAAAACAAATACGCGCTGCATTTGCAGCAATTCAAGACAGGTGAAAGCAAGACAAACGTGACTCACGAAGATTTCACTCGATCTGTTCATTCATCAGTTTTTATGGGCAATTCATAACACGGAGAGCTTTAGGATCAATGCCGATTTATCAACAAAAATGTATGCACAACAAAATACATTTCATACAAGATGCTTGTCAACAAAGTAGGACTACCAGTTCAGGGAGTTAATGGAAATGCAAATTTAGCACAATGTGTGATCGAGAAACACTAACTAGCCATCGCCGTTCTCTTGAACTGTGTGAGCTTTTTAGAGGCGGTGAAAATGTTTTAAGTTTCTTTTTCACTTTAAAAATTCTGAAAACATGAACAAGCTTATTGTAACCAGAACTGAGGGCACAAATTTGATAGAAAAGTGACAGTACAGGACAAGAAACATGGTGCCGGTATGTTTACATTTTTTGCCGACCTTACTTTAATTTTTTTTACGTACCATCAATATAAAAGCTATTTACTTCTTTTTCAATTTTGTGAGATATTTCTCCATCGCTGATATGTTTGTGTGTTTTTTTAATTTGATTCATTTGTAATTCTTTGATTTTTTATTGAATTGCAAAAACGCTTGTATTCTTTATTGTACTCATCTGCAAGTTGAAAGTTCAAAAGTTCATATTGAAATAAAAGTCGTAGTATTCATGCACAGCCGTATTAGATAGCTAGATTACCAAAAAGTTATTCATTACACATTTAACCAAAAAAGTGAAGTTTTTGTCGATTTTTATAATATATTTTTTTCCGACTTAAAGAATGTGATAAAGCGAGAAGCACGCAGGGATTTCTTTGCAACTCAAAGAAGCCATGTTAGTGCTTTTCTAGCTTCTCATTGGATAATAAATTTTAATCGACAAATGCGATTTAAACCATGCTTACAACATAAAGGAAGCCAGTTGACTGTCACTAACAAAATACGATCGGATATTTTTCGCATTTTTGTGCATATTTCTTGCGTATAATAAAATCGTGTTGCATGCGTAAAGATTTGGTTGTTTCAATTGATTATGTGATTATTTAATCATGACGAAAATAACGTAGCAGAAAAAAAATAAAGAAAAAAAGAAAAGAAAACTATCCCTCAGTTCCCATTTTTGTTTTTCTATTGAAATTGGTTTATTCATTCATTCATTAATTGGTTTGCTTTTTCATCTACAGTCATTTTTGATTGATTGATCACCAATATTGATAGTGAATGAATACATGAATGAATGAAAGTTGAATGAATAATTAATTTCATTAATGCAGAGCTCCGCTTTTAGATTTACCTATTTTTTATATTATTTTTATGGTTTCTCTTGGTCTTTGGTGTAATGTGTTGATATCAATTATTAGTAAAAAAAAAACAGGACACATAAATTGAATTAAAAGCAAATAAAACTGTGTTGTCTGTTTTGTACGTCTTTAAACCATTTGATAACAGAGGTGGTATTTTTCCGCTGATTAAACTTTCGTGATTTCACTGTTAATTCTGTTACGTCATTCTTTTTCTATTTACACTATATTATCCAACTATACTATATGTATCGAGCACTGTTCTACGAGAAAATCGATCGATAGACTTACTATATATATTTATATATAAATTATTAAATATACAGCCACTTGCAAAAAATTTGAACATCCCCCAATATACATCGGGTGCATTATGGGTAATTCCATTGGATGCTAAGTTTACGTTGGACTCTTCGGAAACACATACAACAAAGAACGTCGGTGTTATGTTTTTTGCCCAATTTAATTGTGCATTCAGATACCACTTCGGAGAATATCAATAACTTGAGTTTAATGGTATTGATAGTTTACAAATTTGAAAGATGAACCTACATCAAAATGCAGTTTAGACCTACATCAAAGAAGAGATCACAGTACTCAACCTTGACCATCTAAGGTACGTATAAGCTTTTCAAATTAGAAATAAAAAGTATTGATTGTGATATTAGTGCAGTCAGTCTTGTTATGGGTTTGCTCTATATGGATAGCGTTGGACGAATTTCAGGTATTGCGAATGTTGTTCTTTTGCTTTGTCGATTTTGGTCATGTTTATTGTCCGATTGGCCATTGGTCACTTTAACTTCACCTCTTAATTATTTTTCAGGTTTAGAGCCACGTAAGCCCCCTTCGTCAGCTAAAGGATTTAAAAGACTCGGAAGAAAGTCGGTTTTTCACCAATGCCCAGTATATGACACAGAAAGAGGACATCCTACCGGATTTGGAGTTGCTGTAAATTTCTTGTTATCACTCCTACAATCTTGGACAAAACACTTTAGACAAAACACACATTTTTGTACGTTTTTTTCAGTCTTGTGGCTTTCGCTGCCCACTCCCCCCCAGAACAATGTTGTTTCAGTCTAGAAATGACGCTTGGGATAGTTAGCCCGCTATCCGGGCAACAACATTGGGACGGGGGAAGGGGGGGGGGGGGGGGGGGGGGTGGGTCACATGTCTGAAAAATGCGCATGAATGTGTGAAATGCGCTGAATAAAAAATAGACGTTTTTGCACACACAGTCTCAAGTCATCTTGTCCAAGATTGTAGCCTTAATCAAATAATCACATTTCATCTGGAATTGAGCAGCAATTAAAGAAACGAAATAAAATAGCTTGTGTATCAGGGGAACTTAATAATGTGTATTAATTAATGTATTAATTTATTACGCCGTTTGATATACGCATTTTCTCTTGAGGCCACTAGAGTTGTTTTCGATTCATAGCTCATGAAGTGCACATTAGCGTATTTGACTTTTTCACTCTTTATGGTCCAGATTTCCTTAGGATTTTCTTTTGTGTTTTTGGTGTATTACATTTTTTATTACATATATTTTTGGTGTATTATTTGGGATTTTGTAAAATAACTCAGTTTCATTTGCAGTGTATTTGAAATAAAAAAAAATAAAAAATCATTTTTTATTTGTTGCATTTTTAGGCTCCCGAGTGAATGCATTAAATAACAAGTACTTTGTGCTACTTATATCATGCTTTGCAATAAAAAGCCCCCAAAACATCCAACACGTAGAATGACGACTACCAGAACTACCAGAAATCATTTTTTATTTGTTGCATTTTTAGGCTCCCGAGTGAATGCATTAAATAACAAGTACTTTGTGCTACTTATATCATGCTTTGCAATAAAAAGCCCCCAAAACATCCAACACGTAGAATGACGACTACCAGAACGGGCTACCCTTAGTATCGGAATCATTTCTACTACCTATTTCCATATGGGATCACAGGTCCACTAAATAAGAGGGATTTACAAAGATTGCTGTAATTTCATGTGTTGTTACAGCAAGTTACCGTTGCCAGCGAGCAAAGATTTTTGACGAATTTTGCATGCTTTTTTTGACATTATTATGATCGGTGGGCGGAGTTATTACCACAATTACAAACGTGCCGCTCATCACATGTGAAAATGGTTGGTTAAACAAAATGAAATACAATGTGAAAGTCGAGTATGACAAAGATAAATTTATCGAATTTACAGTAGATAGTCACCTTGTAAATGGGATAGTGCAAAACTATTTGTTTGCATCTCTTGTTGCAAACATGTGTAAGAGATGTGGATTTTTGAGACATCAGTTTTAGCGCATATGTTACGAAGACGGCGAATATGTGAATCTGATTGAGGACGATGTCGAAAATTTCAATGATATGTTTGTACGCGCTTCATCTGAAGGTGTTGGTGGATATGACAAAATACTACTGCGAGTAAGTGAGCTAGATTTACCAGTTGCTCAGCTCAACTACACCACTTTCTAAACAAATTGTAAACTTCAAATCTTGTGGTTTGTCATGTTTTCTTTAGCTGTGAAATCACTGACATTTGAAGTAACAATAAATGACTGTCACTTAAAGCCTTTATATTTTTGAAATATTCATCGTTTAAGGCTTTGTTGATAATGTATGGCACCCTGTCCAAAAAAAAAATTAGCAATACCCCCATGGAATACTTAAAAAAAATTCCTCTTGGAAGGAAGTCATCTACTTCACGAAAGATTTTGTTGACTTTATATAATGGTGTCTCAAAGACATCTTTGTATTTGAACTTTGGCAGTTTTTTAGTATCTTAGCTCAGAAAGTTAGGAAAACAGTTGAGACTGAAGCATTAGATTCATCACTCACTCGAAGGCAAGATAGATTGTTGGATGACAACGCCACAGGAATAAGAAAGGGAAAGGAGGAAGAATTCAGGACCTTAAATGGCTTTAAAGGTGGAGTGCAAACAATATTAACACAGCTCCAAGAAAATGATCTAAAGCGGATGCAGCTATGGCTTTAAAGGTCGAGATCAGCAACAAAAAAAGAAGAAACTTCAGACACAAGACAATAGTAGACTTGTGAACAGATACAATGAAATAATTAACAACATTTCAGTCAGATGTAGTTAATAATATACTATCTTGCATTGAGTCAGCTAAAGAAATACACCAAAAGATCAGTGTTGAAAACAAGTTGAATGTTTTATTATTTTTATTATTATTTTTACAGCCTTCAACCTACAGGATTATTAAGATACAGGATTTTTTGTGGGAGATGCTTTTGAGCATATTGAATGCATCCTGCAAAGGCTTAAACCAACTGAACCATCTGATTATTCAGATGAATAAATTCTAGATGCACAATGGGCTACTTGCACTAATATGTCACAAGTCCAAACAAACCAGTAAAACATAATAGAAAAATAAAGATAAAGTATAGAAATTGAAAGTACATGAAATTTCTTAAAGGGGTACTTGGATGAAGTTAAATTTCAATAAATCAGCAATGTAACATTACCAAAAGAATGCCCAAGAGTCATACTAATCATTTTGAAGACTAATTTTCAAAAATGTGTATGAGAAGTATTTCATTTTTAGGCTTTTTTACAAATATTGATGACGTCGTAAGCACAACATAGGCCGTGATCACATACATGTCTTTGTAACTATGAAGTAAAAAAATTGTCAACATAATCAATCCTAAGAAAGGAAAATTGATTAGAATATGAATCTTTTGAAAACACTTCACAAAACACTGTTTATAAATTTTTTAGTGCAATCAGAACAGAATGATTTACAAAACAAAATGGTAAAAATGTATGGGCCATGTGTGTGATTTGTGTGAATGACTTCATCAAAATGTCTTGCATACATTACATTATATAAAATATTAAATACATACATTACGTCCAAGTACCCCTTTATTTATAAGATTATTTTTTGGGTAGTAAACATTACTACACGACCTGAGATCATGTATAATAAGCTGTGTCATTGACTTGTACTTATACATTTTGTGTAAAAACCACCCGTATTATAAACAATGCTGTTTCATTTTTAATGTTGAAAGTCAGATTTCTTTTTACTTTCTCTGGCACTTGATTCATTTGGGTTCAATACATACTATTATTTAAAATGTTGCTGTTTATTAATATGATATTTTGCGGCTTAATGAAACTCATAAAATCAGCTGAATTATCTGTTTTATGTCATGGACATAATAGTATTGCTAGCAACCCCTTGTAGTTTGAATATCAGAATGAATATCAACAAAGTACTATCACCGAGAAAGCGGACATTACAAGTACTCAAAGCGAAGAACATAGATTACCGATCACTGTTTACAAGTCATGTGACTCTGAAATTGGAGCAGCTTTGCGAAAGTTGATCACTTCTTCCTCAATTTGCTAAGTATATTGCTTCTTTTATTGTTTTTTTTTTTCAAGGAAATATTTCTTGCGTTGC
This sequence comes from Diadumene lineata, assembly GCA_918843875.1. Classification (NCBI taxonomy): domain Eukaryota; kingdom Metazoa; phylum Cnidaria; class Anthozoa; order Actiniaria; family Diadumenidae; genus Diadumene; species Diadumene lineata. The sequence continues at coordinate 867,660 of CAKKNV010000001.1, read as the reverse complement.
TGTTTTGATAGTTTTATGTATATATATTGACTGGGTACAATACAGTCAACTTTCTCAATGACTACAATCACACTATTGTTACTTCATTGTTTAGCGATTGTGATATCTTATAAATGTTGAAATGTAGTAATAATAAGCTAAACTTATACCCATCATAAAACCTATACCAGAACATAACATTCTAATGTGTTGTACACACATATCGTTTAAATATGTTTAATTATATTTTGTAATTTGTTTAATAGCGGAGCTCCGCGCGGGCCGAAGGCCCGCGCAAGCGGAGCACCATAATTAAGAAAATATGGTAAATAATAATAATAATACTTTATTTAATATAGCGCTAATTCCTTACAAGTCCAAAAGCGCTTTACAATAAATAATAAATAATTATAATAAATATATTATATACAAATGATAAAAAGAATTCGACTATAGAATAATAAAATCTACAAACAATATAAATATGTATAAAAATAAAAAAAATAAATAAGTTAATTAATTAAATTAAAATTAATTTTGTAATATATAAATATATGTACAAATAATATGAATATAACTATCAAAAATATGCTTTTCTAAATAAATATGTTTTTAATTTTGTTTTAAAAGTGGCTATATTTTCGCTATTTCTTATGTCAAATGGAAGACTGTTCCATAATCTTGGCGCACAAACTGAAAAAGCACGTGAGCCATAGGACTTAAGATTAAAATTTGGCTCGTACAGAAGGGATTTTGTTGAAGATCTTAAAGTGCGCTTAGGAACATATACTTGTATTAACTCATTCAAATATTTTGGTGCTAAACCATGGACAATTTTGTATGTGAATAATAGTAATTTAAAGATAATCCTCTGCTCGATTGGTAACCAATGTAAATGTATTAATAACTGAGTAACATGATCAAACTTACGAGCACGAGCAATAACACGAGCAGCAGAGTTCAAAACATACTGTAAACGTTGAATCAAATAATTTGGGAGGCCATGCAAAAGCGAATTACACGAATCAATCCTGGAGGTAACAAAAGAATGCATTAAAGTTTTAGCAGTGTCATAACTTAAATATTTCCTGATCTTAGCTATGTTCCTTATATGATAAAAGGCTACTCTACAGATATTATTGATATGCTCCTCAAAGTTCATTTGAGAGTCAAATGTGACACCAATGTTCTTGGAAGATTTAGATGACGAGATAACATGATTACCAATATTCATTGTGTTTAGTGCTGGAGCAGGCCTATGTTTAGCATGAAGAACAAGTAGTTCTGTCTTGTCACTGTTAAGCTTAAGGTTGTTATGTAGCATCCAGTGCTCAATCTCCTTTACACATGACTCTAGAGTAGAACAAGAGTGTTCACTACCAGCAGACGACTTGAAAGACATATATACTTGTGTGTCATCAGCGTACATGTGAAATTGTACGCCATACTTTCGTAGTATGTCGCCAAGGGGTGCAGTGTATAGTAAGTATAGGATTGGACCGAGAATGGATCCCTGCGGCACACCAATTGTTACGTCACGACAGGAAGATCTTACGTTGTTGATACATACGAACTGACTACGTCCCTTAAGATAAGACTCAAACCATGCCAAGACAGTACCTTCAATTCCAAATCGCCTTGACAACCGTGACAGCAAAACTTGATGGTTGACAGTGTCAAATGCCGCCGAGAGATCCAAAGATAGTAATATAACACAACGATCGTCATCAATTGCTCTGAGAATATCGTTCTGGACCCTGATTAGAGCGGATTCAGTACTGTGACATGGTTTGTAAGCTGACTGGAATACTTCATGTAGACCGTTTTCATGTAGATGCTGATTCAGTTGAGCTGCTACAGCTCTTTCGCAGCATTTTGATATGAATGATAAGTTTGATATAGGTCTATAATTAGACAACACTTCACGATCAGCCATAGGATTCTTCAGTAACGGTGTTATTAATGCATTTTTAAACGTTCCATGAAATGTTCCATGTTGCAAAGATAAATTTACAATCTTTGTAATAATTGGAATAAGGATGTCATAACAATGACGCAGAACAAGTACTGGAGTGGGATCGAGTTGACAGGATTTCAGTGATGATCCATTTATAAGCTTGTCAAGTTCTTCACTCTTCATTAACTGAAAGCTAGAGAACTTTACATTGCATTGTGAGTTGTTTACAAAATGTTCACTACTAATGTTGACCTTTCTTTGATCCAGTTCACTAGAGATCATTGAGATTTTAGTATGAAAGAATTCACCAAATGCATTAGCAAGATATTCATCATCATCTGAAGTAGGAAGTTGTTTAGGTGCCTGATTATTCAAAAGCTTGCTGACGTTGGAGAACAGTTTTTTTGGGTCCAATTTTTGTTCTTCTATCAAGGTGGAGTAGTAGGACATTTTAGAATGAAAAACACACTGTTTGACAACATTACATTGCTCAGCATAAATTTCACGGTCGACAGTTAAACGCGATGCTCTCCAGCGACGTTCTAATTTTCTCCGCTTCCTGTTCTCTTTATCGATTTCATCGTTGTACCATGAAGCTCGCGGTCGAAGAGTGATGGTACGGTTCTTCAGTGGTGCATGAATTTCTAGAACATCCAGCAAAACTTTGTTGTATTGATTAACTAAGCCATCCAAATCATCGTACACTTTGGAAGAATTCTCCAAAAGGGACTTGCAGACATCGTGACGAAAATCGTCAAAATTGATAGCATTTAATCTGCGATAACACACCCTCTTTTTTCCAAACGGTACTTTACTGAGTGTTAACGTACAACCAACCATACAATGATCAGACAATATAGGATCAAATACATTAAAATTACTAGCGATGTTTTCTTCTACCCTGGTGATAATAAGATCTAGGGTCGAGCCACTTTGGTGAGTAGGTTGTGATATATTCTGTTTTAGATTGAACGCATCTAAAAGTTGAAGAAACTTGTTTGCAGTTTGATCTTGATTATCGCAGCTTATGCGAAAATTGAAATCGCCAGTCAGCAGGATAGGACTAGGTGTAGTAGCCAGATTCTCCAGTAATATAGGAAATTCATCAAAGAAGATAGACACTGTGCTTCTGTTCTTATTTGAAGGAGGAGGCCGGTAAACAATAACAGTACGTAAAGATGTTGACGAGTGCAGTAAAGTTAAATCAGCAAATTCAAAGGACTTAAATTTAATTTTTATTGATGTATTTTTCTTTATACGTAGTCCCTTTTTGTATAGTAACGCAACACCGCCGCCCTTAGATCCTCTTGGCACATGGCAGCAATCATAACCTGTAGGACATAGATCTTGAAGAATGTTATTGTCATCGGAGCGTAACCAAGTCTCAGTTATTGCTAAACAGTCTATGTCCCTCTCCACAATCATATCCTTTATCGACAGAGCTCATTTCAGATCGACCACAGGAAGCCCGGAATTCCAAATTCCGTACAACGGCGTCCGTCAGTGTACTGCCGCGCAAAGTCGCTGACCCGTTTCAGTGGGCGCAAAACAATTTTTTTGCAGTTTACTGACATTTTTCTACAAAATGTATTTCTGCATTGGACAAAGAGCATGAAAATTGTAATGCTAAGCTGACGCCTTAAAGAGGTTTGACTGCGAAAGGGATACAAAGGCCGCGGCTTGAAAAAGAAAAATATCTTCGATTCAATGATGAAAAGCTTAAAAATATTCAGTTCACTGACAAAATGGATAAAATTCGCTCGTGGCGCTGTTTTTAACTATTCAAATGTGAAACCATGCAGAGCTGTTAAAATTTTATTTGATACTTCATTCAATTAAGCATTAGAAGATGATTTCCGTGTTTCTATTAGTTATTCAAAGCTGAAGATTTTACAAGTTGTATTTTCTGGAAGAGTTTATTTGACGGTTATTTGTCAGATGGTAGTAAAAAAGGCCGTATTCTTCGTGTATTTTTCGTGGCGTTTTTCAATCATTACTGATGGACTAATCAACTTTTAAAAGTAAAATCAACGGCGACAAAACGTTCATGAAAACAAAACAAATATGCGCTGCATTTGCAGCAATTCAAAACAGATAAAAAGCAAGACCTCGCAAAGACGACTCACGAAGATAACTTCACTCTGTTCATTCATCATTTTTTACAAGCAATTCATAACACGGAGAGCTTTAGGATCAATACAGATTTATCAACTATTCACAACAAAAACATTTTCATACAAGATGTTTGTCAACAAAATAGGACTGCCAGTTCAGGGAAGGAATGAAAATGCAAATTTTAGCACAATGTGTGATCGACCAACACAAGCTTGCCATCGCCGTTCAGTTGAACTGTGTGAACCTTTTAGAGGCGTTGAAAATGTTTTTTTTTGCCACTTTTAAAATTCTAAAAACATGAACAAGCTTATTGCAATCAGAACTGAGGACGAAATGTTCAGTGGAAAAGTGACAGTACAGGACAACAAACGTGGCGCCGGTATGTTTACCTTTTTTGACGATCTTTTATGAATTTCTTTTTTATACCATTCACATGAAAGCAGTTTGCAATAATTATATTTACTTGTTTTTGTAAGATATTTTTCAATCGTTGAGATCTTTATGTGTGTATTTTTAATTTAATTCTTGTAATTTTTTTATTTGTTCAGTTGAATTGCAAAAACGCTTGTATGAATTTGTCATTGTACTCATCTGCAAGTTAAAATTTCAAAAGTTCATACTAGCTATTTTTTAACAATTGATAATTAAAAATCCACAACCGTTTTAGATAGCTAAATTACCAATAATTAATTCAAGTGAAATTTTTGTCGATTTTTAATGCGAGAGTAAAGCGAGAAGCGCGCGAGGATTTGTTTACAACTCAAAGAAGCCATCTTAGTGCTTTTCTAACTTCTCATTGGACAATCAATTTTAATTGACAAGTGCTATTTTTACCATGCATAACAACATAACCTTATGGAAAAGGAAGCCAAAAATACGGTCAGATATTTTTCTCATGTTTGTGCATATTTCTTGGGTATAATAAAATGATGTCGCATGCATAAATATTTCAATTGATTATATGATTATTTGATCATGAGAAACCAACATAGCAAAAAATAAAATAAAAAAAGGGAGAGAGAAAATTATCCCTCACTTTTTTTTGCTATGTTATTTTCATTTCATGATTATTTGAATTGACACATTAATTAATTAATTTATTTGTTTGTTTACTTTTTTATCTATAGTCTTTTTTGATTGATTGATTATCAACAATTTGATAATTGGTAGTGAATGAACAAATGAATGAATGATTGATTGAATGAATAATTCATTTCATTAAATTGGAGCTCCGCTATTAGGTTTACCTAATTTTTATATTAAAAGCTATTGAGTTGTGATATGACTTTAGTTACTTGGTTTTTCTATTGTGGTGACGTCATGTGATCGCATTGTTTTCAATTGCTTGACTAGTAACTATAGTATGTAGTGTTTCACGGTGATATTTTTTACACCCATAACTTAACTCTTGCAAACTAGAAACTGTCGTCAATTCATAATATAACACTATAATATAACACTTCTGTCTCGAAATATTATATTAGTGCGTGGTGGTTTCAGGAATGTTGTACAAGCGCCCGACTTCGCACATGTGTGCAGTTCTCATTTCTAGTTTATAATAACATTAAAGAAATAAATACACCAGTTTCATTTCAACTATTGGGCTTACTGCTGTTGCTATATTTTGTCATGGAAATAGTGGATTTGATTCTTATGCAAGAGATCTATACGGTACAAGCAATGCTCATGTGTTCTAATTGAATTGTCATCATTAGATAACTTAATTCTGTATTTTCAAAGTATACATAACAATGAAGTATTTGAAATTACTGGTGTAAAGTGTGTCAATACAGTTCAAGATACTTTGCCAATTGAAAGCAATCCTGACAGCATAAAGGTTAACCCAAGTTGTGCTGTAGCTCTCTATTTAATATGTTACTCCAAAATGAAATCCTGCAGCTACTGGAATTCAGATACTTTGAACAATATTGTAGATAGCGGACACATATTATGCAATCATCTCTCATTTAATCGTAACATGACGTTTGATATCCCACGCACAATTGATATTTGTCGGGCTAAAGTCACTTGTGTAAATGATATGACTATAAATGTAGTACTGTCTGATTCATTGGAAAGCATGTCAACACTTGAAAGTATTATAAATGAAAACTTTATGAAGAGTTCTGGATTCTTGATTTGGTTTCCAACATATTGCATCTGTTGTATATTTAAAACTAAAAGAAAGTCAAAGTTTACATACTTTTTTTTGCTATTTGATGATTCTAAAGCACCACCACTTCAATATGCAAAGAGTATCAATGGCACATGTTCACTTGTGTCGACTATCATTAAGGTGAAAAAGCAAAACCATTTTGAACACGAAGAATTTAAGCTACAGTTTTTATCATGTAATTGTAATATGGCCAAAAATAAAATCAAACGATTAATGAACAATCAGAAGAAGAAGAAGACAGAAACAAAATTATGAAGCAATGGTACCACCAAAGAAAAAAATGTTGTTGGAAAAACGTCAATTAAGGTACAATACAAATAAGAAAGATATAAACTCTAAACGGGTCAAAAGGTATCAATCAAAAAACAGTGCAGAAAAGCAACAGTTATTAGATAGAAGAAATAAGAAATATACAACAATGGACAATGTAGAAAGACAACAGTTTTTGGATAAATGCAGAGAAAGGTACTTTAGCAACAAGAGTAAAGATCTAGATTCTTGTATCAAGCAGTTTCAGAAGAAAATAAGAGAGGGCCCTTATTATACATGTTGTGTGTGTAACAGGAACCTTTATACGAAGTCAGTCATGAATCTAGTGACAAATAAATATCAGTCTCAACATATGTTTATAATGAAAGTATCATTTGATGGCAAACAATATATCTGTAAAACTTGCCATTCAAAGTGTGTAAAAAATGTACTTCCATGTCAGGCTGTTTTAAACAAAATGTTTGTTGACGATGTTCCAGGCGAACTTGAATGTCTGAGAAAATTAGAACAAATATTGATAGCACAGCGCATAGTATTTGAAAAAATTGTAATAATGCCAAAAGGCCAGCAACGTAAGATCTAAGGTTCTATTTGTAATGTACCAGTGCAATGTGATAAGACATGTAATATTCTACCCCGCCCTCCTGAAAGATCTTGTATTATTATGTTGAAGTTGAAAAGAAAACTACAGTTTAGAGGTCATGTTTACTTTGAAGCAGTAAGACCAGCATTCATATATGTGGCACTGTCATGGCTCAAGTCAAACAATGCGTTATATAAAGATATTGTAATTGATTGCACTAATATTAGCAAGGAGCACACCGATAGTTCACATAATGAAACTGAAAATGATACACATGATACTTGATCTAGTATTCGTCAAGCAACCTATCAAGGACAAAGTTACAAATGAAGTTATTAGAGTCTATTACTCTGATCATGATTGTGTAAGAACTACAATTGAACTTCTATGAAGGAATAATACATTATTCTTTACACAAATATAAACAAACTCAATTAATTACCTTCAACCTCATGCATTAACCATATAAAATAAGCCATAGTATATATAAATAAGAGGTAAAAACTAGTACAAAAAACTAGCAAGGACTGCGTCGGTGTTTCTAAAGAAACAGTTGACAACTCAATTACGACCATGTTGAATTTATTGTATGATAACTTTATATTGTTTATAAAGAGTAGCTCATCTGCGATTGCAGTGTCATCCATTGAAAGTACTTCGTGTTTCAGAACCTTACTAAGGATCTGGTCACCACTCTTGAAGGAAATGGTTTCTCCGTATTCTGATTCAGCAGAGACTGAAATTACGATGGATAAGGTACACTTTTCCAACTTTTGCTACTTTTGAGGAAGTTGTTTGTGGAATCTTCTTCAAACACTTTGGACACTTGCAGAATTTTTCATAACTTTGCAAGAAATTAAACTCTTTGATGTTTACGATAACGATATCAAGTCCGTCTTCTTCAGTATCTGGAATATCAAGATTGTTTATAGCTTCGTGCTCAGCGTCATTCGCAGATTCTTGCGTAATCGTAGTTCGAAGTGTAGTGGCTAATTTCTTTTTCTCCAACCAGATACGAAGCTGTTGGAGCTGTTGTTAAGAGAATACACCTTATTTACTTCAATAGACGTGATATAGTCTTTCCATACATCCAGTGGAATCCACGCTGTATTATCTACTAGCACAGCCTCACACAACTTTAAGTTTTTTGCACCAACAGTTCTTGTCTCTGATTTCTTTGTTATTTTGTCACGTATGTTAAATCGAGTAGACTTGAAGTAGAGTTACTGTGTCCGCCTCTTTGGCCTTGACTTCGGTGTATTGAAACGCGTACTCACATGGCTGAGCATCACCGACGGTCGTCATGTCGTTTACAACGATTTTTCGATCGTCAGTAAAAGTATAATTTTTGAGCTTCACAAGCGTCCTACTTTTTTGGCTTGTCTCAAGCATAGGCTTTTTCTTCGTGGAGTATATGAGTGCCTCGTGGCATTCTGTCTCTGAAGTTTGTAAGGTAAAGAAGGCGTAGTACATCGACTGTTTGGTACCCTTCTCACGACTTTTTTTAGTTGGTGATACGTTGTGTACGTATCCAATGATAGATTTCCCTTCTTCTGCCCCTCCTTTCATGGTGTTCTATGTTGATTCCAGCTCTTTCTGCTTCGAACGTCAAGAAACATGTGCGCACTATCGCTTCCAGTATGGGTATTTTCCAATTCATTAGCTTATTAGTGATCGGATCGCAAGAAACCCTTACCTCCGAGAAAACAGAGTATCATAATTGAACTTTGATCTGCATTGAAATAGAATCTTGTGATTGGTCGTATTAGGTTAGGATAATTGTCCAATCACAATTCGTCTTCCGACGATAACTTCAAATTTACAAAGGGTTGTGTTTCTTTTCTCAAGTTGTTTGCGTTTTTCTTCTATGTAGATTCACATATTCACCTTTTTCAGAATGCAGCGGAAGGTAATTGCCGACGTAATGAAAATTGCTGTTAGATTTATATTTATTATTTATATTTTTACGTTATTAGAATTATTGCTATTCTTTATACCTGAACGGACCTCGATGCGATCCGCCCGAAGTACTTAATTGTCCAGGCCGTTGCTGATACTTCGTTAATGTATTAGCTGTCTAAGAGGTCTAATGGTAGTGTCATTAAAAAAAAATTGATTAAAATCATTAAAGACAATATCAATTCAAGGAGTATGGATTTTATATAACTTGATGTTGGTATCGTCTTTTCTAAAAGTAAAAGAAATGTTTTGATTGGTGGATTTCGATCCGTTCAAGTCTTCAAGCTCCATGTTCTTTTTATGAAGAATTTTTTGGGAAAAACTAGCTAAAGTTGGTAATGCTTTCGATTTGAAATAAGAAAATGATCTAAGAATCCTTGGCTACCATGGTTTCCAAAATTTAAATAAAACCTGTACTTTTGCATATGATCTTTAGTTAATGTAACCTTACTATGCATTTCAGCTTTATATTAAAGCTTAAACACATATGCGTAATTGTTTTTTCTTCTAATTAAGTATTCTCATTTCATATTTATTTGTAGACTTCTATATTTACTGCTTCTTGTATTTACATGTATATAATTCAGTTTTTACTGCAACAATCGATCATTATTATTACTATTAAATGAGCTTAGTAGAGGATTTTGGCGTAATTTTTCAGTAGTACATGTATCAAATGAAAACAATTTTATAAAATGAAAATAATAGAAAGAGCGATAAACTATTGATTTGGTTTCCGACTTATTTAATCAGTTCTAAAAATAAACCAGACAGACAATCAAATGTTTCATGTTTCTTTACTTTGTTATAATTCAAAAACAACATCACATATAAAGGATCTTGTTCTGAGCTCCAGACACAGCATCTCACTCGTAGAGGTACCACTTGAATTTATTTTCTACGATTGCAGATCATTACATTGTTATTACAGTCGGTTCAGGAAAAGTCTTGAATAGTTTAATAACTAATTAATAGACAACTATTCAACACTTTCCCTGAATCGACTCCAAGAGAACCCAGAGTTCACGCAGCTATGCGTCAAGTTCCAAAAAAGTCAGCTTCCCTCCTATTTTTTTCCCAAAAAATCTAACCATCTCCCCATTTTTCTTTTAATATATTTTGGGATCCCCCCACACCGATGACACTCATCATGTTTTGAAAATTTATTGATATTTTAGCTTAAGCACTTTTTAGTATCTAGCTATTTTTTTCTCTTTTCTGTGTGTGTTTGTAAATTTTGTTAATGGAAGAGCACACATATTTGTAATTACGTACCCTCTTTAAATGACGTGTACCGTATCGCATTGTATCGTACCGTAATCTTGTATTTTATTTTGTATAAATAAATAAATCGGTTTCTTGCAAAGCACATAACAATCTACCAAACTTGTATTTTCTTGTATGTTTTGCATCCTTAAAGGATACATATTTTTCATACGTATGAACGTAGTGAAAGAGAATGAAAGACGATTTCCCTCATTCTTGTTAGCTTAATAAGCTTTCAGTAACTTGGCTCAACCGGTTCCAGTGATCTCTGATGGTCAGCGGATGTCTTACAAGATGGCGGGTGATTTTTTTGCTCTTCAAATTTTGGCTCAAAACTCTACTTTTTCGTCGTTCTTCGCATCTAATTACTTTAAACTTACTCAAATAATTACCCGTCAACTCTCTTTCTACTAATAACTATGGATGAGGACAAGATACGAGAGATTTTAAACGAAATTCTCGATATAAAGCTCAACGGCCTTTTCAATAGGATTGATGATTTGAATACAACTTTGACAAAACTAGAGAAAACTAATGGAGAGCTAAAGACAGAGAATGATTCACTGAAACTTAGAATTACCAAATTAGAAGATGATGTTAAAGAGTTAATTTATCAATGTGAGAATCAAGAACAATACACAAGAAGAGAATGCTTAGAGATTCACGGTATCCCGGCCATGACTGGTGAAGACACAAACAACATCGTAACGAAAATTAGCTCTCTAATTGATGTAACCGTAAAGCCTGAGGACATATCTGTAAGTCACAGATTACCCGCTAAAAATAGAAGAAATAAGAGTCAGTCAAGCCCGATAATTGTACGTTTTACGAGACGTGATAAAAGAGAAGAACTGTACCAAAAGAGACGATCGCTAAAAGCTTTCTCAATCAATAATATTGGTCTTGATCAAGGTCAATCAAATGGCAAGATATATATTCAGGAAAGCCTAACACAAAAGAAAAAAGAGTTGTTTAAGAAGTGCCTACAGTTCAAGAAAGACAACTCGTATAAGTTTATATTGACTCATTTTGGTACCATCTACCTAAGAAAACAAGAGAAGAGTCCTGCCCATAGAATTAATACACAAAGTGATCTGGATCAATTGTTATCAGTTCCTTGTCATCCAGCTACATATGCACAAGTCATCAGCAGTGGTTTGTCGCCGTCTAGCTTTACAAATGGCTATTCAGATAAGTTTGGTTGAAAGTATGACTTTATTTATTCACATGAAACTGTAAACCACCATAATGTCTTGCTTAGTATGTAATAATAATAATACATCTCATCATAATCATATTACTGAGCAGAATGAATACACAAATCTACCATTCCTTGAGAATATAGATCTTTCTAATAATACAAATCATCTTGATAGTATTGATGCAGAGTTTAACATTCCATCAGACTCAACATTCAACTACTATACAACACATGATTTTCATAGTAGTAAAGAGATCAAGGAATATTTAGTAGATAATTCTTTCTTTGCATTACACTGCAATATTAGAAGTCTTGCAGCCAATCTAGATAAATTATGTCATCTTATAACTGAAATAGATACTCAACCCTCAATTATTGGTATTACTGAGATTAAGTATTGGTAATAGTCCATTACAAAAAAATAATATTCAAGGTTATCAATTTGTTTATCAACCTGGCAAAAGTAATGCTGGGGGTGTAGGTTTCTATATAAACAACTCTCTGAAAACGTCCATGAGAGAGGACTTAACAATAGTGAAAAATGAATTTGAATCTCTATTTATTGAAATTGACAATGGTCATAACAAAAATATGCTATGTGGTGTTATATATAGACACCCTACTAGTGACTTATCTCAGTTTATGGAATACATAAACATGACTTTAGATAAAATTCACCATGAGAATAAGCTCTGTACCCTTATGGAAGATTTTGATTTAGATTTGCTAAAAAAAGAAACCCATTTAGAAACCAATGATTTTCTCAATACATTGGGATCCTCATTCTTTCGCCCATTGATATTACAGCCAACTAGAATTACAGACCATACAGCTACACTCATTGATAATATCTTTTCCAATACTGTACACTATTCAACACTTAGTGAAAATTTTGTGTTTGATCTTAGTGATCACCTTCCTAACTTTGTTATAATCAAAAAGCCCAATAATAATTTAAGCAAGGAGAGAATCTTTAGAAGAGATTTTTCTCATTTTGATCAACAAAACTTTATAGATCATTTTAATCAAATTAACTGGGAGGAAATGTTAGTCAAACATAGTGACCCTGATCACATGTTTAATTTATTTCATGATGAACTTTTGAGCATAGGAAATAACCATGTTCCCTTAAAAAAGATTGCAAAAAGAAATCAAAACTGCAAAGTAAACCATGGATAACAAAAGGTATCATGACCTCTATTCAACAGAAAAACAAATTATATAAGAATTTATCAAAACAAAATCTGTTATCTATCAAACTAAATTTAGACTTTATAGAAACAAAATTAACCATTTGACAAGAATTAGCAGACAATATTATAATGACTATTTCAGTTTGAATAAACAGATATCAGATTTGAAGTCAAATATCTACGAGCTAGATTACGAAGTCGATGATATTCAGCAGTATTTGAGACGCGATTGTATCGAAGTAACCGGTATACCCAAAGTAGAAAGCGAAGATCCAACAAAACTCATGCAAGAGCTATGTAACAACATGGGTATTACTCTGAAGGATGAAGATATATCTGTTGTGCACCGCCTCCGCGATACGAAAAAGGTCAAGAACATACTTATTGCCAAGTTCGTGCGAAGGGAGAAGAAAGATGAAATCTACAATCAAAAGAAAAAGTGCCAAGGCAAAAGTGTTGACATCCTCCCATCTGTGAATGCCAATGGCCAGCACGTTGACAAGATTTACATTAACGAATCGTTGTCTAGTAGAAGAAAGAAGTTGTTCAACAAAGTATACCAGTTCAAGAAAGCAAACAGCTACAAGTACATCTGGACACGCAATGGTAAGATCTTTCTCAAAGAGAATGATTCCTCACCGTCTTACAATTTCACAACATTGGAAGACTTTGAACGATTTAATAGTTATGACTACCCTGTTTATTATAATGAATAGGTTCCATATATTATTGAGCCATATATAAATTATTAGATTAGAAGTATGGTTCCTCAAATTGATATAGACATAAGTAACCAAGATTTCTATAATTTAAACTTAAATCCAGATAGGTTTGATGATTCTGACCCAGATAATATGTTACAATTACCATTATCTGAGTATCAATCAGCAGATGATATCAACAATATTTTGAATGATCAATCAAATAATCATTTATTTTTGCTCCACCTTAATATAAGAAGCCTCACTAAGAATATTAATCAAATGAAAGAAAATCTAACTAGTTTGAGCAAGAATCCTGATATAATTGCCATAACTGAAACTAAACTTAATTCAAACTCTGTTGATAATATTGATATAGAGAATTATGATTTTTACCATAATGACTCTCAAACTGCTGCTGGGGGAACTGCCATTTATGTGAAAAAAACATCTACATGCCATTTGCAGATATGACATAAATGTTGAAATACCATTGATTGAATCAACTTGGATTCAAGTTGAAAGGAAAAATACTACTCCCTTAATTGTTGGTTGTATATATCGACACCCTAATGCTAATGTAGAGGAATTTACAAACAAGTTAGAACTATTACTAAAACAACTCAACAACAAAAAACTAGAAACATATGTTTTGGGTGATTTCAACATTGATTGCTTGAAATATGAAACAAATACACTAACTGAGAACTATGTGAATATGCTATTTGACAATACTTTTTATCCTATCATTACAAAACCAACAAGAATAACCTCTCATTCTGCAACTCTAATTGATCATATATATACCAACTCACAAAATTTTGAAATGATATCTGGAATTGGTGACCATTTGCCAGTCTTCTGTTTCATAGCTCCTAATACTCCTTCAACTCAATATTCTTACAAATATGTCAGAGATAATTCTAAATTTGATAGAGACAAATATTTAAATGATTTACAGAAAATGAATTGGCAAACCTTAATTAATCAACAAGATATAAATATTACAACTTCAAACATTCTTACCAAAATAACAAATATAGTTGATAGCCATGTTCCTATAAAACAACTCTCAAATAGAAAACAAAAAATTAGAGAAAAGCCATGGTTAACAAATAGTATAATGTACTCGATTAAGATCAAACAAAAACTATATAAACATCACATTCTAGACCCAACCAACCAAGAGAAAAAGGGGAAGTATAAAAGATACTCTAATATATTAAACAATATCATAAAAACTCTAAAAAAACAATATCTGATATCACAATTTGAAATAAACAAAACCAACCTTAAAACAACTTGGAAACTTATTGGCAACCTTATTAAAAGAAAAACAAAATCGCAAATATGTCCAGTAAAAATTGTTATAAATAACTGTGATTTTACTGACAAAAAAGACATAGCTAACCAATTAAATATATATTTCAGTAATGTTGGGTGTGATTTTGCTCAAAAACTTGGACAGACAGATAGTGACAATATAACTAAGTTCATCCAAGATCTACCCAGCACTGATTTTGCACTGAAACCAATTACTGTAACTGAAGTTAAACAAAGATTAGCAGCAATGGATATCCATAAGTCATCTCCTGATATCCCATACTATCTTATTAAAATAGCAAATAATGAACTTGCAGAACCTATAGCCTTTATAATTAATGATTCTATCAACAAGGGTATAGTAGCGAACATCTTAAAAGTATCTTGTATTACTCCCATATTTAAACATGGAGATACAACTAATCCATCATGCTATAGACCTATTTCAATCCTACCTTCATTCAACAAAATATTGGAGAGAATAGTTTATGACCAGATTATTTCCTATATTGATTATCACAAAATTATAACAGATTACCAGTTCGGATTTAGAAAAAATCATTCTACTGAGCAAGCAATTCTTGAAATCACAGATAAACTCAGAAAATCAATTGATGACAAAGAAGTTACTTGTGGACTTTTTCTTGATTTTTCAAAAGCCTTTGATACTGTAGATCATCAAATCCTACTAAAAAAATTATTTCATTATGGCATCAAAGGCAAGTCCCATGATTGGTTTACTAGTTACTTGAGTAATAGAAAGCAACAAGTGAGAATAAATAATATTAAATCTGACCTGAGACCCATATACTACGGCGTCCCTCAGGAAAGCACATTGCGACCATTATTGTTCCTAATATATGTTAATGATCTTCCTAATGTGTCATCTAAATTGAATTTTAGGATGTTTGCAGATGACACAAACATATTTTTCTCACATAAGGACCCAGCAGTGGTAGAAAGAGTCATGAACAATGAATTGCAGTCTGTTCTAGATTTTTGTAAAGCCAACAAATTAACAGTTAATATAGAGAAGACCCATTATATGATTATAAAATCCAGTAGAAAAAAAAAACTCCCAATATTGAACTACCACAATTTAAACATCAAATATCTGGGTGTTTATATTCACCATAACTTATCATGGGAGAAGCAAATTCATTTTGTACCAAACAAAATATCTAAAAATAATGGTATAATTAGAAGGCTAAGGCATTATGTTGATATTAGAACTTTACAAAGTTTGTACTATACATTAATTTACTTCTCTTATGGTATACTGTCATGGGGCAGTACATATAAAACTAAATTGTCAAAAATATATACCGCCCAAAACAAATGCATTAGGAATTTCTTTTTTGCTAATCAATATGAGACTGCATCCCCTCTGTATACCATTCTTGACCTGTTAACATTTGAAAATATTTTTAACTTTAAAGCAGCAATACTTTGTTTTAAAATAATTAATTCAAATGATGCCAAAATCAAGGCATCAGATATATTCTCTTCCACTATTAAGCTAGCAAAATCGCAACACAATTACGATACTAGATATGCATCGGCAAACAATCTTGTTCCTCCATGAAGTCGTACTAACTACGGCAAATTCATGTTTAGATCAACAGTAATTAAAATATGGGAGAACATCCCTATTCAGATTAAAAATAGCAAATCATTGACTATATTTAAGTATTATTTAAAAAGGCATTTAATAAGTCAACAATAGTCAACAATAGATTTCAATGTTCTAATGCCGACCCATATGCACAAGGTATACATGCATATGGATCTGCATATATCTGCATATTTACATATATTTATTCATATTGGACTCAATATTTATATTAAAAAAGTATATATATATATTGGATGAAGATATACTTGTATATATATATATACATCCATCTACAAGAGAAAAAATTAATCAAAAACTATCTATATGTTCTTTGTAATATAATCATGTACATAATCCCCATCTTGATCATGTGACTTATAATCCACATTAATTAACATTCCAGTAGCTGTCAACTTGAAAGTTTTATACTATTTTGACAGCCACACACACTTTCAAATTAGTTAATATGGATAATATTATCATGATCACTAACAAAAATATATATATGTGTATAAATTAAGTATTGTATATTTGTAAATATGTATACATGTGTGTGAATAAACAAAAGTTCAAAAGTTCAAGTTCAGTACAAATGCATATAACACTAAACATCTGGAAAGGAATAAGAGAAATAGTTAACACCAAATCTAATAAATCATATCAACAAATTAGCAAAATTTGTAGTAATGAAAATGAGTTAACTGATCCAAAATCAATTTCTAATGCATTTAATGATTTTTTTGTGAACATTGGCAAGGAGTTGGCTGATAATATGCCACCCTCTGACAACTCTGCTTTCGATTATCTAGCAAATTTACCTGCTTATTATAGTGTTTTTTTCCTCTTTCCGACTGATGCAGAAGAGATAGATAAATAAATATCTAGTCTTAAAGTACATAAATCAGTAGGACCTTTTGGTGTTCCTGTAAGGATACTGAAAATGCTCCAGCCATACATCTCAAAACCACTAGAAATTATATTCAATTCATCTCTTACTAGTGGTATTGTACCTAAGTCCTTTAAGATAGCAAAAGTCATACCTTTATCTTCAAGAAAGGATCCCATACAGACTTAAACAACTACCGCCCTATTTCTCTCTTCTCTATTTTTGATAAAATCCTAGAGAAAATTGTCTATAAAAGAATGCTAAGTTATATTGAAGAGAGAAATATTCTTTATAACAAACAATTTGGTTTTCGATCCAATTATTCGACTGATTATGCAATCCTGAGCATTATAGATAAGATACAACAGGCTATAGATAATAAGGACTTCTCTTGTGGAATATTTTTAGACTTGACCTTTGATACAGCTAATCATCAAATCTTACTTGAAAAATTATATCGCTATTGTTTCCGTGGGCCCATTTTTGATTGGTTGAATAATTATTTAAAAGTTAGAAAGCAGGTTGTAGTGATAGGGGAAATTTGTTCTGATTGGCAAACAATTTCACTCGGCGTACCAAAAGGCTCTGTGTTAGGTCCCCTACTATTTGGTCAGACACGAAGTGTCATGACCTATGGATTACAAATCGACGCGCGGCATGACACAAGTTGACATCGGAGACAACGAAAAGGCAACGAACAATGAACAATATGTGGATCTGGGGGTTCGGTTTTCTTCTTCGGAATCTCCTCGGCAAAACACATGGCAAGAAATTTACACTGCGTCATTCCAAAATCCTAGTTTCGCGAAGGATGGTGAAGAGTCACATTTGAGAGAGAGAACGAAAAAATGCTGAGGTGAGTAGCTTTAATACGACTTCAGAAAACGTCAGTTTGCGTAATTCATTTGGATTACTAAACTGATTTATTATTTTGTGCGTTTTTATTGTATTTCTACGTCAAATCGACCAATTTCTTAGGTTGTTTTGGCAAAAGGTGTTGACGATCACGTCGCACGCATTCCACTTTTCAGTACAGTTTACGCATGAAAATATTGACTACTATTTTAATTTGAAATCTCCACGCCAATATACAGCATCATGACTGAAATAATACAAACTGAAGAAGTAAAAGCCATTGAAAATCTAAAGCTAAATTCATTAAAGCTATGGAAACCAATGAAACGTGAACGATATCAACTTTATAAGCTCTCGACAATGAGGCAAAATTTACGAAACACTTCGAACATCAAGCCTTTCTGTTTACTTGAAGTACTTGAAGCTCATACGGTAAAGCTGTGTAATCGTTCCACTCGCAATAACTCGCATTTAGTACTGAACACACTGCAAATTACAAATTCGGTAACTCGCGTTCGCAGAGTCTTGAATGTTTACATCAATGTCAATCACATAGTAAGTTATTGTTCTTTTAAGCTTACTACAGTTGAAAAAAATCCTGGTCCCCACTTTCTTGATCCCACTAAGACAATTCATGCTCCTTATAGTCAAGGTAATCAAAGAATATTCGGAGAAAATGCTGGAAAACAATGTACTGCCATGTCATTAAGTCATTTACTTTATGTCAATAAATACCCGATATCTTCTCCTGCAGATTTGATAAAGATTATGAATACAGGAAATGAACTTTATTCATTCCTTTCTGAGTCTTCAAGAGAAACTTTTTTAATGTTGTCCGAACTGCCTACCACGATAATAATGTATGATACACATTTTGAAGTAATAAGCTATAAATATAATTCCGAAAAACATTTCAATTCACTTAAGGTTACAGTAAACCTTCAGACGTAAAATCTGGCTAAATTTTTTTTAGTCATCAAATAAACTTTCGAATGGAATCAAAACCTTTCTCAAATATATTTTCTTTCGTGAGATATTTACCTTTCGCGACCCCGATGACACATATAGACTTTGTGTTTACACAACTTCAAAGCGTTTTATCTCGGCTCGAGTTTAGTGCGTATAACACAACTTTGAGCGAATTGATCTAAAAAAGTTTTTATCGAATAGACTTGAACTATTGATTTGCAGCATTATTAACTCATCAGAAATAAAACTGTGTGAGCGTTTTTTGAATAAAAGCGCCGTTCGAGAGTTATGACCAAGAGTCTCCAATTTCACAACAAAATTTGCATTTTTTATTTCAACTTTAATTTATAACTAAACTAGATAAAATATTGACAAAGCCTCTTACAGTTTGGTAGACACATATGTGTTAATTGATATTAGACAGAAAAGATCGAAATACGATCGTAACTTTTTTAGATCAATTCGCCGAAGCGAAGACAGTCATTTTGAATTAAAAGCGTCGAATCTCCTCATACACGAAACTTTTAATAAAACAAATTACACAGACGTATTCTATGGCTATTTAGCTTTATAATGATGTATAAATCGTTGTGATATCATAAAATCTGACGCGCTAATGATTTTTTCCCCGAGACACCCCGCGAAGGTTTACTGTAACCTTAAATATTTTAAGTAAATAATGCTGTAATAGTTGTAAAAGTTCGGTTTATTTTAAACCATTCTCAAACGATAGAAATATGTAAACTACAGTGCTGATATATATATATGAACAAGAACAAAGACAATTGTTGATAAACAAAAGAATCAAAATAAACTTAATTTCTTATACTTGTCGGCTGGAAAAGGATTTTGAAGTAAGTTACAGTGAAAGTTATACTTGTCCCATACATGTCGATGAAAATGCCATTTGTACAATTAACAATTTCCAGTACTGTATGCCATTACAAAATGCTATTGAAACTCTTATAGCAGAAAATTTTATAGATCGCATAGATAAGCTTCGATATCTAATAAAGTTAAAACATTCTTACATATTATTTCGTTCTTTAGTTTTACACAACTTCGGTTTTTCAAACAAGTTGTGATAACTCCAGTTGTATTTTCTAAACATCTACTCAATTGTTATCTGCATCAACAACGTAACGAGGATGCACCAAGCCGAACCATGCTTTGATAGTGACATGTGTTTGAATGTGTCTACGAGTTGTAAAACAAAGTATTGGACTTACCTGTAAATTCGTACGGTTTCAGTACATCAACGGCATCGTCTCTCTTCATTTTCTCCAAAATTTTGATTAATGCAGAAACTGTTTTTGTATCATTATTTTTATTGGAGCTTGTCCACCAATCTTCCAATAACGCGAGAGTCGGATTCTTCTCTCGTTCAAAGTTAACGGCTCTCAAAAATGTATACCCTAGTTTACCATTTGGTAACAACCGAATGCCTACCGAGAGGCCACGAATTTGTTCGTGATTCATTCGTGTTTTTCGTTTTTAATATATTCAAAGTTGCATGAGTGAGCTTAAACAAAAGATGATGTCGGTAGAATTATACCGGCCGTAAATCAATTATCACGTTGAAATTGCAACCGAACAATAGGTCATTCATTGATACGATGCTCTTAATTGGTTAAAAAGAAATAATCCTTTATATCATGAAATTGAAATTGAAATGCAAAATATAGATCCAAACCTCACAATGTTAAATTCATCTGACGATAATAATTGCATTCATGACAACAGTGATATGTCAATTGATGTTGCTAGTTCATCAAACATTTCTAGTGAACAGAATCAAGAAGAAATTGATGATCCAACTAATGAATTTAGAGCACCAATAAATGAAACATGTTTGCAATCAGTTATTCCAGATTATCCTATAGCAGTTGAACAGACTCAGATTTCATCAGGAAATGAAATTTACAGTATTGCACCTGGCGAGAATAAACATCCATTGTCGTTAATGACGGATGATCTTTGTGAAGAACTAGCTTTTCCAGTTTTGTTTCCCAAAGGCCGTTTTGGTTATAAAGTTCGAAGAGACATCAAATTATCACCAGTTAAGTACTTTAATTCTAGACTGTTGCACTATAGTGGAAGATTTGCATCTAACCCGAATATTTATTTTTTGCACAGTTTATTACCGAACAAAAAAAAGTTTCTGATAGTATAAGTATTGCACTCAGAAAGGTTCAAGGACAACCTGTTACAGCATCTTATTTAAAGTCAAATGTTCAACATTTACAAGATCTCATTTATCAGGATCAAGCTTACCTTTTTCTCAGAAAAATCCCAGGAACTCCAGCATATTGGCAGGCATTTATGTATGAAGTTTTGGCTATGGTGAAACAACTTGGTATTCCTACATGGTTTATGACTCTGTCTTGTGCTGACATGAAGTGGAGTGAGCTTTACCAGATCATTTCAAAGTCCAAAGGTTTGAATTTAAGTGATGAAGAAATTGAAGCTCTTTCCTGTCATGAAAGGTGCACTTTACTTAATCACAATCCGGTTATTGTTGCAAAACATTATCAATATAGAGTAGAAACATTTTTTAAGGAAGTAATCCTATTGGTAAGATAGTATACTATGCCCTTCGCATTGAGTTCCAAATGAGAGGTTCTCCTCATCTACATGCACTAATTTGGACTTCAGATTGCCCAAAGTTAGATCATGACAATGTTGAAAACTATATTGAATTTGTTGATAACCATGTACAAGCTTATATCCCTAGTAAAGATTCAGAACTACACTATAGTGGAAGATTTGCATCTAACCCGAATATTTATTTTTTGCACAGTTTATTACCGAACAAAAAAAAGTTTCTGATAGTATAAGTATTGCACTCAGAAAGGTTCAAGGACAACCTGTTACAGCATCTTATTTAAAGTCAAATGTTCAACATTTACAAGATCTCATTTATCAGGATCAAGCTTACCTTTTTCCTCGCGTATCATGGCGGGAGGACGTGCTCTCGTCGCCCTGTGTATATTATTATTCTTAGTGACTTCAGGTCCTTCAGGAACATCATCTAATTCAGCAGTAAACTTTCTGCTATCAAGTTGTACAAATGTTAAAGTTTTTAGTCGTCGTTCAAGCTGCCTAAAACATGAAATCACCAAGGAAACTAAACATGGTTCTTGTGTGGTTAGTCTGCCATTCGACTCTCATGTGATCGTATCCACCTACTTTGCGGTCTGCAGCGATGTCCATAGCAACCCAGGACCAACCAATACTACATCTAAACGACATCAAATCAATCAACATAAAAATGGCTACACAAGCGATCAATTTATAAGTTCAACAAATTCGATCTGTAGCTGTGAGTTCTCATCCTTCAACAACAACCGCCCCTACGGATCGACATTTAACTCGTCTCTACCTACGGCGCATCTATCTCCAGAACACATGGATTTATTTATTATAGCTTACAGAAACATTAATTCCTTATATTTTAATAAACAACCTGATCCAATGGATTTATTTACAGACGCTTACAGTAATATTCAAAGATTTGATTATGGTAATAATTCAACTTCAACTTCGCTGATCATGAATACTAATGTAGTTCAAAACAACAACTGTATTCCTGTGAGAATAACTCAACGTGCCAAAGCTACACATTGTGTTCACCGTCGCGTTAATTTCTCCAACTTGGTTGACGTGAGTTCAAATCAACAATCATCTGATAATATTAACTCTCCAAAATCAAATGATCATCAATATCTATGTATAGAATGCAAAACCGTTGTTCATCACTCCTATGGTCTCCTGTGCGATGTTTGCAATCGTTGGTCACACTATCAATGCCTGGACTTGTCCTATAATAATTTCACTGAATATCTTATATCTAGCATCTCATGGACTTGTCCTCATTGCACATCAGACTTGAGCCAACAAAATATACATGATGCTAATAGCGCAAAGAATTGCTCAGATGATGATTCACCAGAGGACAACTTACTAATTAATAGTAACCAATTCCTGAGTCCCAACAAAAAGATCAAGGGATTCATTATAGGCCATTTAAACATCCAAAACATTAAATCTGGTACCAAACTCGACGAACTAAGAGTTCTTCTAAGCAAAGACCCAAGAATACATATCTTAACATTATCTGAAACATGGCTCAATGATAATTGGACTGATTCAATGATCTCAATTGATAACTACTATCATACGACGTGATCGCAGTACATCGACCAATGGTGGTGGAACGCTCATCTACATTCACAATTCAATTCAATTCACTGTCAGAAATGATCTCACCACTAATCATCTTCTTGAGTGTATTTGTGTGGAAATTTCTATTCCATACACAGCTCCATTCCTGGTGATCAATATATACATACCTCCATCAGCAAACACAGTTTATGATGCCACTCTTAAGACCTGCATTGAAAATATCTCTCATGAAAATAAAGAGTATTACATACTTGGTGACTTTAACATCGACCTACTAAATCCCAAGAATCGTAAGAACAAATTATACAAAAGTCTCAATGCCCTTGGCCTGCAACAACTGGTCAGCAGCCCTACACGTGTCCATTCCAAGCAAATAGATGAAGACTTTACCATCACAAGAACACTTATTGACCATATTTACGTATCACATCCCAATAACATTGATCGAGTCCAAGTACCAGAACTTACCTTGAGCGATCACTACCCTGTCTTTGTTGTCCGACGGTGTAATGCTGCTTTACGAAAACAACGAATGAAAAACGAACACTCTCACCATCATATTAAATAAAGAACATTTAAGAACTTTGATAAATGTAAATTTTTTGATGACTTAAAAAAGGCCCCATGGTCTTCAATAGAATGTTTCAATGACCCATCGGATGCTTTAGATATGTGGTATAAGATATACAATGATATTATTGATACACACATCCCTTTACGTGAAAAACGCGTTAAATCTATATCATTACCTCAATGGTTATCTAGGGAATTGCTAAGCAGTATTAGAACTAGAAATCGTCTCAAAAAGTTAGCCAAGAATAGAGAGCAATGGTGCGAGTACAAGAGCTTTAGGAACCAGGTAACGTACCAAATTAGATGTGCTAAGCGGAGTTTCTATTCAGATCAGATTGAGAGTAACAGGAAGGACAGTGGCAAGTTGTGGCAAGTACTTAAAAATGCAGCAGGTATCAGTAAGCAAGGCAATTTATTAACTAACATAACACATAATGATAAGACCCTCACTGACAAATATGAAATTGCTAATGCTTTCAATCTCCATTTTTCTTCTGTTGCAGCTAAAGTACTTAGTGAAACCAAATCCCGCGAAGTTTTACATTCAGACACGCGACAGGAAGCCCTTTCCTCTGTTGACCGATTCGTAAGTCTGCAAACCCCATTTCCTCCTCTTGTATCCATACCACTTATGACTGAGGAATTCCTCATCAAGCAACTCAATGATCTACCTAATAACAAAGCAAAAGGGGCTGATGCAATGAATGTCAAACTATTGAAGCATGCATGCCCACACATAATTCCATCTTTACGTCATATTTATAATCTTTCAATTACTTCTGGGATTTTCCCACAGCAGTGGAAAATTAGCAAGATCACTCCAGTTCACAAGTCTGGACCAAGACATGATGTTGACAACTATCGTCCCATCTCAGTACTGTCTCCACTTGCAAAGATCTTTGAAAGGTATATCACCATGCATATTCTTGCCTATTTCTGTGACAACAACCTCCTTAATGAATTTCAATTTGGATCTCGGCCTTTTCACTCTTGTGAAACACTTCTCCTTTCTCTGACGGACGAATGGCTTGAGGCCATTGACAAAGGCCAGCTGACAGGGCTACTACTAGTTGACTTCCGTAAAGCCTTTGATCTAGTAAACCATGATATACTTTTAGGAAAACTCCAGTCATATGGTATCAAAGGCCTGATGCATGACGTACTCACTTCATACATGACGAACAGGTTACAAATGGTCTCTGTAGGTTCTTTATCATCAAAAACCTTGCCCATGGTCAGCGGTATCCCGCAAGGTTCCTGTTTGGGACCGCTCCTTTTCTTAATATATGTCAACGACATTCCATCAGCCATTACATCTTGCGAGGCCCACTTATACGTCGATGACACAACTCTGACTTCTACCTCATCAGATCTCTCGTACATAAATGATGCCTTGCAAGAAGGAGCAAACATATTAACCAAGTGGGCAGACCAAAACAAAATGGTGATCCACCCAAAAAAGACCAAATGCATGATTATTGGCTCACAGAGGAAGCTGTCTTCTCTAACTGATACTCTACACCTTTCTGTGTATGACAGCAACATTAGCAAATCAGAGTGTGAAAAACTACTTGGAGTATACATCGATTCCACTCTTTCATGGGACGAGAATATCTCTAAAACCATTAAGAAATTTAATACCAAAATAGAATTTATCAGGAGGGCCAAACCGTTTCTTTCTCTGAAACACACCAAACTCTTATATAACTCAATTGCTAGACCTGTTCTTGAGTACTGTTGTTCAGTGTGGGGCAACTGCTCGTCTGAGCTTCTACAACAACTTCTTCTCTCCCAAAAACGTGCTGCTAGAATGATACTAAATGCTGATCGCTTGTCTCCCTCCATCAATTTATTCAAAAAACTCGCCATGCTTCCTATCTCTGACGTTTTCAAGCTAAGGCTTGCCATTTCCACCTTCAAATGTCTCAATGATCTAGCTCCGAAATCTCTCACATCCAAGCTAAAACGTCCAAATCATAGGTATGGAACTAGATCTGCTAGTGAAAAACTCTCTCTACCAAGAGCAAGGACTAATGCTGGCAAGCGCCGCTTTTCTTTTCTTGCCCCTTCTATCTGGAATAGTCTATGCTCTCTTTCTCTAAGTCAAACTAGTCTGAAGTCCTTTCATCACCAGACTACAAAGCATTTGCTTAGTAGGTTAGATTCTGCAACGGAGTTGAATCTCCAAAGACTTTATTAATGTGATTTAACTATAATTTATATACAATAGTTTTATTATATTAATAGTTTCGCTTAATAATAGTGTGTGTTTATTCTATGTATATAACCTATATAATGTGTAGTTAGTTATATGTTATTAGTAGTTATATGTTATTATTAAGTATTAAATATTATTCATACTACGTATACGTTTATAGGAAGTGAAATTAATGTATAGGAATTTTTACCATATTGTAAAATATATAGGAAGTGAAATTAATGTATAGGAATTTTTATATATATTGTAAAATACTATTTACTAGCGGCCAGATTGGAAAAAAGCAATAGCTTTATCTGCAACCAAATAAAGATATTTATTATTATTATTATTATTATGATCTCGTAAAAACATATCAGAAGCATAACATTCAAAAACATGCAGAAAGTATAGGAATATTCCATGCAGATTCAATTTTGGACAGTTTTTTGCTAATCGAACAATAGTGTCTCAACCTCTTCCAGATGATCTTGATGAGGACACTAAGTGCAATATTTTGAATAGGAAAAAACAAGTACTATCTTTAGTCAAAGAAAAATTGATGTTCTCCTAAATCCCAACTCAAATGATTACAATCCTCATATAACTGAAAAAGAATTACTTCAGTAGATGTCTCAGAGCAAGAGTATTATTCAGCATTATCTATATCATGTGACTCTGACTATGGTTTACATTTAAAACGTTCAGTAGATAGCAGTTTATCAACAACTATTTCATAGCTGGTTTAAAGGGTTTTCAAGCCAATGTTGAATTACAACCAGTATTTAATTATTACAAATGCGTAACATATGTGTGTTCATATTTTACAAAGGATGAAACTGAATGTTCACAGGCTATTATGCAAGCAGCTAAAGAAGCCAAGGTATCAAAACTAAATACAAAGCAAACACTATCTAAGATAGGTGCTACATTTCTTTCATCTAGAGAAGTCAGTTCTCAAGAGAGTGTATATAGGTGTATGCATGAACTATGGCTAAGAAAAACTCGGCCTGTATCAGTTATTATTTCCACTGACTTACCAGAAAAGCGCGTAAAAATTGCAAAAAGCCAACAGGAATTAAATAATTTACCTGATGACAGTACTGATATTTTCAAATCAAACATACTGCACCGTACAGTTTAAGACCAAATAACATTGCTGTAGTCAACAATCTTTGTCTAGCTCAATTTGCTGCTTATTATTATAAGAAGTACAATAATACTGCCAATGAAAATTCTGATTCACAGCCAGATGAACTTAATGACAATGTAATTGAATTAGATACTGAGCAACAAAATCTGTTACCTATGCAAATAAGACTAATGAATAAGAATGAAGTCATGACATGTAGGAAAGTAAAAGCTGTAATTCGGTATCACACACCTAACAAAAACAAAGAGCCTGAGTCTTACTATCATCATCTTCTATTTCTTTATTTTCCATGGAGAGACGAGTCCAGTCTTCTTGGTGCAGAACAAACATATGCATCTAAATTTTCAGAGCCAAATGTGCAAAACATAGTTGAACAAAACAGATCCATTTTTGAACCTGATGGTAATGCAATCACAGAAGCCCTAGAATCTTTAAGAAACAGTCAAGGTCAAGATTTTTATTCTTTAGACCCTCTAAATGATCAAGAAAATGCAGATATTTCTTCCAATGTACAGGATGATTTATACCCTCGAGAATCTTTCAATGAACAGCTTCCTTCAGAACTTTCAAATTTTAGAATTTCACAACAAGCAACATCACCATTAATAAGAACCCATAGTCAATCCTCTGAATTAAGTGATGATTGCCTTCATGAAACTATCCGAAGCTTAAATCAAATGCAACGTTATACATACAACCATGTACTGTCCTGGTGTAGAAATACAGTTAAGAATATGAATTGCAATTATCCTGAGAAAGTTGACCCAGTTTACCTTTTCATATCTGGTGGAGCAGGAGCAGGAGCAGGAAAAAGTCATCTCATACGAGCAGTTTACCAATCAGCTGTGAAAACTTTTAGATGTGTTAATAATAATCCAGAATTACCAACAGTTTTATTAATGGCACCAACAGGTGTAGCTGCAGTTAATATAGGTGGAACAACCATAAACACTGCTTTAGCAATTCCTAAAGACATTGGAGATAACATTACTGCCATGTCTGATCAAAAGAAAACACAAATGAGACTAATGCTTAAAGAACTAAAACTCCTTATTTTAGATGAAGTTTCAATGGTTTCAAATACAATGATTCTTCATATACACCAAAGGTTAAAAGAGATTTTCGGAACACCTAATTCAATGTTGTTTGCATGCTTAAGTGTTATTGTTGTTGGTGACTTGTATCAACTACCTCCTCTTCGCAGAAAACCAATTTTTGAAGATTTCAAAAATGTTACATTCAATTTATCTCATCCATGGTTAGTTCACTAATAGAACTGACAGAAATCATGCGACAAAAACATGATTTATCTTTCACTCAACTTTTGAATAGAATTAGAACAGGCTCCCAAACTGAAGATGACATAACAACAATAAATGCTAGGATTATTAGTCCATTTGATCCAAATTATCCATCGGATGCTCTTCATATCTGGGCAGAAAATCAACCAGTTACAGAACATAATAGAAATAAATTAGATGAAATTGATTCACCTTTGTATATATTGTACGGAAGCGCTGAGGGGACTTCAGACTTCAGACTTCGAAGATATCTATCTCTGAAGTCTGAAGTCTGAAATACATCTAAACTGACTTCAGACTTCAGACTTCGAAGATATCTATCTCTGAAGTCTGAAGTCTGAAATACATATAAACTGACTTCAGACTTCGGACTTCAGAGATATACATCTCTGAAGTCTGAAGTCTGAAATATTTCAAGACTGACTTCAGACTTCAGAGTTGCTTGTGGGCTTCCTGTGTCAATCATTCTTTGCACGTGTGTTTGCGTTTCAAGATGGCGATGGAACAACAGGTAAGTCGAATTTAATTAAATATACAATGATTATTTAAATATACAGTGATTAATTAGACAGTAAATCGTTTGTCATGTTTATTTGTCTATGTGAACGATTCGGAGTTAAAAGTGCATTCAGATTTATGTAAGGCTGTATTTCATCAAAGAATAGTTGACCAGCTTGCTCGAGAAATAATCAACATTAAGCTTAACTTTAACTTAAGATCACTCCATAAAATTATTATTTGCCATTTTACTATACGGGGATAATCCGTTGAACTGGCTAAGGTTTTTGAGCTTTTTATCCTAAACAACTTTTTGAGTTACTTGTCATATTTAGGGCATTTCATTATCATTCGTTATCCTTGCCGCGTTGACCGGACTTTTCTACTGACTTAATCCGAAAGAAAAACACGATATGCACGCGGTGCATTTACGATCAAATCGATGCAATATTAAGTTGTAATAACTTTTGGGGAACTAAGTTAGCTTGTTTCATTTATTGCCGGCACTGATTGGTGCAATTTGTTTGAATATTGTCCCCATTGCTTCATAATCGGGGATTATGCAAGCCTATTTATGGGTGAAGTATAATCTAGATTATAAGAGAAATACGAGACGAGATTTAACAATGCATTGTCTTCTTTATTCACTCAAAACAGTGTTTTTAACGCATAAACAAGTAACCATAGTAACAAGAAAATACTAGGCCCAGGCCCCGCTCTCGTCCTCGTCTTTGAAGTGAACGGAACCTGAAAGAAACAAAATAACAAGATGACAATAGAGTGTTTGGGAGAGGAAGGGAGGGATTGCATTGTTAAATCTCGTCTCGTATTTCTCTTATAATCTAGATTATACTTCACCCATAAATAGGCTTGCATAATCCCCGATTATACTTCGAAATACTCGCCTCAATTTAACAATGCATGTTTAAAGCCTTTCCTCCTACAGATCTAAACCAAGGAGGCACTAGACAAAATTGCCCTTCCTCTAGAAGAATCAAAGCTAGGCCTATAATAAAACTTAATAAAGGTGCTTTCTTGGGACCAATCAGCAAATTCTAGGATCTCTTGAATGGAGAAACCCTGCTTTGAGGCCTCTGTGGCAACCGCCCCACGTACAGAATGCCCCTTAAAGATTGAAGTATCAACACCTGACAGATGCATGAATTCTTTCATCCATCTAGCAAGAGTTCCAGACGAAACTGGCCTGTGAGGTTTAACGTAAGACAGAAATAACTTGTCTGCTTGGTTGGGGTCAGTTGGGCGCCACCCCTGAGTCCTAGATTCGTACTCCTTTAAACATGTACTCACACAAAGGAGTAAATTATCCGGGTAGCTTGCGTGGAAACATGTTTTGGGAGGTTGACCTACTCTAATGTTCTTTGTTAACTCTGCAAGTCTAAATTGAACCCCATCTGGGAGAAACTGTCTAAACCTTAAATCACGAGCACTAAGACGCGAGGCTCTATCAGGACATGTTAGGGCAAGAAGACCAACTAATTTGTATGATAATAGTTTAATAGAAAGTTGATCATTTGGACCTAAAGAAACGATATGGTTAACCATTTTTGATACATCCCATGTTGAACAGTACCTTGGTTGAGGTGGTCTCAATTGGTACATCCCTTTCAACAATTGACATATTAGGGGGTGGGCTCCCACCTTATGCCCGTCAATTGGAGGCAGAACTGCCGAGAGGGCTGATCGATAAACATTAATAGACCTGTACTCTTTCCCATTATCATACTGTGATGAAAGAAAGTCAAGGACATCCCCTAGAGATGGCGAAAGGGGATTAATTGAGCCCCCCTGGCTACACCAGCTAATCCATTTGTTCCATGCAGAAGCATAGGAGGAACTGGTGTTTTTTCGCCAAGCTGCCAGGAGGATTTCTCTAGCTTTGAGAGAAATTCCTGTCTCTTGGAAACCTCTGTTGATAGAAGCCACCCAGCTAGTTGGAGTTGGGCCAAGGGGTGATAGTGGGGACCCTGTGTCAAGAGGTCGTACCTGACAGGAAACAGTAGAGGGAAGTCTATGCACAGGTCTAGTAGAAGTGGATACCATGACTGACTCATCCACACTGGGGCTACTAGCACCAGATAGGTCACTTTCTGTCTCCTGATTTGCTGCAGGCAGCGACCTATCAGAGCAAATGGAGGGAATGCATATGCCCTGTAACCGCTCCAATCCAGACTGAATGCATCTGTGAAAAGGGCCTGTGGGTCTGGTCTCCAACTCACATACTGCTCTAGCTGGTATGTCAGTCTCGAGGCAAAAAGGTCGATGTCCAGGGGTCCCCAAGCTCGAAGCAGGCAATGAAAGAGATTTGGGTTCAGTCTCCAGTCGCTGGAGTCCAGAAAGACCCTCGACTCTCGGTCTGCTTCTGTATTGAGAACCCCAGGTATATGTTGGGCTTTTACCAGAATATTGTGATTCAGACACCAATCCCACAGGTCTTTTGAGAGGTGAGATAGTAGTTGTGAGTGGGTTCCCCCCATTTTGTTGATGTAAGAAACTGCTGTTACATTGTCCATTAACAGCAACACCTGAGCCTTTACTTTGTGCTTTGTAAAGGATTTTATTGCCAGCGACCCTGCTAGAAGCTCCAGATAG
The DNA here is from genome assembly GCA_918843875.1 of Diadumene lineata. NCBI lineage: Eukaryota > Metazoa > Cnidaria > Anthozoa > Actiniaria > Diadumenidae > Diadumene > Diadumene lineata. The sequence goes on along the minus strand of CAKKNV010000001.1, from coordinate 836,095 downwards.
TTGATATGGCATGTGGCCTCTGATGGGGACCATCTCCCCCCTGTGGATATCCCTTGGCAGTGGGCCCCCCAACCCTGAAGAGATGCATCGGTTTCTATTACCAAATCTATGGGGTCCTGTATCATGGCCCTTCCATTCCAAGCTACAAGGTTGTCTCTCCACCATGTTACTTCCAGCAAGGCCTGATTGTCCAGGCAGATTGGGGCTTCGTAAGACTGATGAGCCTTCAAGGCTGCATTCTTTGCTTGCTGAAGGTATCGGTAGTGGAGAGGGGCTGGAAATACTGCTTGTATGGAAGAGGACAGGAGGCCCAGGAATTTTGATAATTCCCTTACAGTGATATTTGGGTTGTCTATCAATTTCTGACTGGTACACCTTATTTTTCTCACTTTGTCCCTTGGGAGGCTTATGCATAGGGTCTCCGTGTTGATGTGAAAGCCTAAGAACTCTATTTGTTTCGAAGGTTCTAGAACGGACTTTATGTAATTTACAATGAAACCTAAACTTTCCAGAAGTGTCAGCACAAAGTTTGCATGTTGTTTCGTAAGTTCCTTTGTGCTGGCCATCACAAGAACATCGTCCAGATATGCTATTAAACGAACCCCCCTTTGTCTGAGAATTGACCAAACTGGTTTTAGTAATTTGGTAAATATCCTGGGGGCCTTGCTAACCCAAAGGGGAGGCAACTGAACTCTAGGAGTGCATCCTGCCACTTGAAGCGAAGAAACTTCTGGTGGCTCTCTCCTATGGGTACAGTTAGGTAAGCATCCTTGAGATCTATCTTTACCATAAAATCCCCTTTTGTTAAAAGATCTTTGAGCATTAGTATAGATTCCATTTTGAAATGTTCGTAAGGGATAAAATGGTTTAGGGGCTTCAGGTTTACTACTGGCCTGTATCCTCCCCCTTTCTTTGGAACTACAAAGATTGAACTGACAAAGCCTGGTTCTAGGGAACAAGTCTGAGGGACATAATGAACTGCATTCTTTGACAGCAGTTCCTGTACCTCCTGGTCTATTAAGTTCTGATGTTCTAGTGAAGTTTGAAACATGGTTGGCAGTTGAAATTGTACTGGGGTATGAGAGAATTCTATCAGATATCCCGATACAACTTGAAGGACCCAGGGGTCCCTCGTAATCTGTTCCCAAACGTGTAGGAAATACTTTAGTCTGCCTGCTAATGGAAGGTTTGATGAATCTAAATGGTTTTGATAAATACCTTTGAAAACATGGTCTGTAAACGTGCTTACTGCTGTTGCTTTGGTGGGAAGTGTCCTGACTGGTAAGATTGGGCTCTTCCCCTTCCCCTCGGTGGATAGCTTGGGGTTGTTGTATTCGGACGGTAGAAGCCCCTGAAGGTCCCACGGTATGACTGGCTGCCACCTCTGGACCTCCCTTGAAAGCGTTTGGTGGCAGTCCCACGAAAAAGCTGCTTTCCTGCTTTCTTAGCATTGCTAACAGTGTTTGCTGTTTCGCTGCGGAGTTTTAGTCGGGCTTCAAATCCCTCTCCAAATAGCTGTTTGCCACAATCAGGGAACTGCTCTTTACCCAAGGATGCTACGGTAGGGTTTAGTTTAGTAAGAACCTGTTCACGTCTCTTTGATGAAAGTTGGGCTGATGTATCCCCAACCAGCATGATTGCTTTTTTGACACAGTGGAACATACTAACAACTGAGGCTTTGTCCACAGAAACCGACTCATCCACTAAAGAGTCATACATACAGTTTATGTTCTCATACATGGTACATAGGGGTCCAAGAACATCAAGTATTTTGTCCTGCAACTCTTTGAGGGAATTATCTGGAATTTTTACTCCTTGAATCATAGATATCAGGTAATTATCTAGAACTGGCGTAAACGCCGACTCTGACGATGGCCGGGGAAATTCTTTAACAATGGCCCTTCTCTCAAAACGTTGTATAGGTTTTTGAACGACCTTCAAGAGTGCTTCAAGTTCCTCAGTTGGTTCCCAGCGTGAGTTAGGCGAGGTAAGACCATCTGGGTCATCCTCGAGATCACAACTCGCCGCCATGTGCTCTGAGACCAATGGGTCATTGTCTATGCGTGCACGCTTCGTTTGCGAGGGATTTTCGATCACCTGCACGTCGACCTCCAAAGGCAAAGGTCTCTTTTTTGGGTTCAGCGTTTGGTCCACCGACTCTCCGCTGGTATTCACTACCGACTGGCCCAAAGGCTCTGCGGGATTACTCTTTGAATGCGATGCTAATTCGCTTGAAATATCGGCACGAATGGCACTCAAAATGGCGTTGGATATCATCGAAATCGATGGCTGGTCGGCAATGAGAGCCTGAGCCAGCTGTCCGGGTGAAGATTGACTTACATTTTCCAGTGGATGGACTTGGATGGTTTCAGCTTCGCTTGCTTCGCCGGTGGCATCCATTTTGTTTCACGAGGAGTGAACGAAAAAGACGAGGACGAGAGCGGGGCCTGGGCCTAGTATTTTCTTGTTACTATGGTTACTTGTTTATGCGTTAAAAACACTGTTTTGAGTGAATAAAGAAGACAATGCATTGTTAAATTGAGGCGAGTATTTCGAAGTATAATCCCCTTGATTTATTTTTTCTGGTGATTCCTTTTCAGATGAGGTGGCTTTTGGTCGTCATGTTTTTCACTTTATTTCCATATTGCTCAGGAGAAAACAGAGATAGCCTTATAACACATTATTTTCGAAAGGGATATACATATGTAGAAATTGCTGTGACACTTTTGACAGTACATGGCATAAAGCTCTGTGTTAGACAGTTGAAGAGAATTTTGTCTCGTCTTCACCTGAAACGAAGAGTATTTTCAGGCAAGGAATCCGATATTGATGATATTGTGAAGGCAATTGAAAAACATCTTCAGCACAGTGGAAGCTGTATTGGTTATCGATCAATGTGGAGGCGCATACGACAGGAAAATCCTGAAATGCGTGTACATCAAAATACTGTTAGGGAAATCTTGAAAATTCTTGATCCCATGGGAGTCGAAAGAAGGAAGCGCCACAGACTAGCTAGAAGGAAGTATATCACACCAGGTCCTAATTATTTGTGGCACGCCGATGGCTATGATAAGCTAAAACCTTTTGGGTTTGCTATTCACGGAGCTGTGGATGGATACAGCAGGCGAATTCTATGGATCCATGTATCACCAACCAACAATGATCCAAAAGTAATTGCCGGGTACTACTTACACTATTTACACAAGAATTTGCACGTCCCAAGAATTTTACGCTGCGATTTGGGCACTGAAAACACAACAATTGAATTTTTGCAACCATTTTTCCGTTACCACTGCCATGACGAATTCGCAGGCGTTAAAAGCTTTATGTATGGAAAAAGCACTGCAAATCAAAGAGTGGAGGCTTGGTGGGGGTTGTTGAGAAAATCATGCACCGATTGGTGGATTCGTTTTTTTAAAGATATCAGACATAGGGGTCTTTACAATGGACATAATCCAATACATGTTCAGTGCTTAAGATATTGCTTTATGGGAGTACTTAGGTCTGAGCTTGAACGTGCTCTTCAAGAGTGGAACTCCCATCCAATCAGAAAAAATAAAAACGGCGAATGTCCATCTGGTCGACCTAATGTGATCTACTTTTCTCCGGAACTGTATGATTCACAGGATTTCGGAATACGGGTTGATATTGAAGATGTTGGTATTTGCACAGAGGAATATTCACAGCCCCCTCCTCCCGACTGTACCGCTGATTTTCTGAGGCTGATCCATCTGTTGAAGCCATTTGCTAATCGACCAAGAACAGTTGATGAAGGCTTGAGTCTATATGTTGATCTTATCAACGAGCTTAACCAATATTAAAAGTGACTTAATAAAAGTGAATAGAGTTGTACATTGACATTTTGTGGTTTTGATACAGGATGAGACATGTCTATTTTTAATTGCCTTTAAAAATTTCATCAGAAAATAAATTAATGCATGTGCCCTTTTGAATCAGTTGCCAAAATCCAAAGAAAAGGAAGCAAGTTTATAGCACATTATAGTAATATATCCGAGCTGTTGACGCATTTTCCTTCTTTGAATTGAGGCTAACCCTGCAATGCCAAGCACCAAGAAAGCACAAACGCACAACATTTATCGGCTTGCGTTTGTTTGTACTTCAAGTTCTTGGCCGCTCGATTCACAGACATTAATCACTCCAAGAACAGCACTGATTTATGTCAATATCACTACTCAGGGGATCAATCAATTAATCATTGTTTATTTCATATAAAACCATAATCACTAAATAGGTATCTATGTTAACATCTAAAACGCTTATAAAAACTTTGTTCATTAGGCAACTCCCATGTGCCAAATTCAATGCAAACGAGACAATCGCCGGCTAGAAGAGCCACTGACACGAAAAAAATGGTTTGGTACCATGCAAAAAAAACGCAAAATCGCGAGCTGCCCATGAGCACTATTTTATTCAAACTTTTCTTAGGCCTTGGGCAGGTGGCAGGGCCCGAGATTTTGTATAGGGATACCGTTCAAATGATGTTCGGTGTTACGTGGGTCATGTGATAATGTGCAGAAAAAATGAGACTACTTCTATGCGCTTTGCATTGAATTCGACGGAAACACCATTCGGCGTACATGAAAGTGCACTTTTTATGATATATAATAAGTTGATCTATAAAGATATCAATATAATTGTAAAATTGATCGATAGACTATTTGTGTAATTGTTTATACGTATTAATAAAATTACCGAAATATACATTTGATCAATAAGAACTGATTTATCTAAAAAATCATTTAAATTAAATCATCCTCAATTACAGCGCCTTGCAAAATTACGCGACCTCAAACAAATTGCAGACAAGCCCCAAAACAAGCTTTTGACTGCCGTCAATCAAAATTCCGACAAACAACTGATTGTTAGAATTGATTGACGTGTGCCAAAAAGCATGATTTTGGGCTTGTTTGCAATTCGTTCGAGGTCGCGTAATTTTGCAAGGCGCTGTAAGATAAAATTAACTGTTCTCGAGAATAACAATTCAACGACCCAAACTATAATAATGAACAGATAAAACTCTGTACCTTTTTCGATATACTGTAACCATCGCGACGGTTACTGAAAAATGGTCAAACGACACAACCATAAAGCGGTAAATATTCCATGTAATTCATAACAAAGTTTTAACGGTAACCAAAAATCGATATAATTTCACTCAACGGGACTGAATAGCAAGTATTGCAAAATATGGTGTAGCTCTCATTGTTCATAATTCGATGATTTTGCACTGTGGCACTTAAATAATGCACGCTTTAGACTTTTTCCAAAATTTAAAGCTACTTTCACGATGCCGTATTAATAAGTCACTTTGATCACTACAATGCGTTTATAATTTCGATGGCGCTTGGACGCATCGTCGGGTCATAATTAAAACAAGCTGCTATAACTGGAGAGCCGAGTTTTTCAAGAGCAGATGGACATAGTTTCTTTACCAACAGCGACTGAACTTCGATTTCATCCTCTCCGAGTAGGTCCTGCCAGCAGTCTTCTTCAGTTAGGAGCTCTACCAGTGTACACCCCAGAGACCAAATGTCCGACTGGATAGTTGCAGATTTATTCTCAATAAGACACTCTGGTGCCATGTAAGAAGGGGTCCCCGGTATTCCTTGCCCAGCTTGTGTAGTTCTAGTGGCGGTTAGCGCATAGCTTTTCTTCAGCCTGCTGATTCCCATATCGCAGAGTTTAGTAACGTGGGACTTCTTATCGACCAAGATATTTGCAGGCTTGATGTCTCGATGAATAATGGGGGATTGTAGATTATGTAGATATGCCACAGCCTGACAAATTTGCCTGGCAATGCCCATTTTTTTATCTAAGATATTCTTCCGAGTGTCTTGGTCTATTCCATCCATCTCATCTGGGAATAGCACACACTCCAAATTAGGGCCATCGATATATTCGGCAATCAAATAAACAGAGTTTTTTAACACAGCTATTGCCATTAATTGTACGATGTTTGGATGTCTGATGTGGCTATGCACACTTACTTCAGTTTCTAAAATAGAGTTTAATCGTTTAGCGTTCCTAACATTCAAAACTTTTACAGCGACCTCTGTCCCTGCCCATTTACCCTTGTAAACAACGCCAAACGCTCCTCTTCCAATTTCGTTTAACAAAGTAACGTCTGATTTCTCGATCTGTGGAAGTTGCGAACTAACAGCGGACTCCTTCAGATGCATTGTAGTGTCGCTCATTTTTTTATTTGCTTTTCCCGTTTTCATTTCTGGCGGAGTTAAAGGACGAGCCCAAACTGGCTTGGATAGAGCGGAGCCGTTGGTATTCTGTACCTTAACAGAATATTTGCCAGGACTGTTGACAGCGATGCAGCAAAGTCCGGGACCACTCTTTAAGATGTTGTCATCGTGGTACCACGTGTAAAAGGTGGTTGGGTCATGATGGCATGAAGATACGACACCAAGCATAAGTTGACTCCCGTCATATCCCCATATCTCAGATGGGTGGTGTAGTATAAGTGATCCTGCAGAGTCCTTCGCATTTGGGGTAATAAAAGTCTCACTAGGATTGTCGACATCTGAGGGATCATATATCCTTTCAATGAATGTGCGGTGTTCCTGTTCGGGCTTTGAAATACCGACCACTCTGAATGCATTTTCTAAAGGTTCAAAGTCTTGCAATAACGTGTCTTGAACGGTTGGATCTTCAAATGATGTCAGCTCGCTGCTTTCGAGAATGTGACAATGATTTCACAAAAACTTCAGAGTAGGAAGATTCTGTCACGTGTTCATACTCTATGAGTATTGTTTGATCTAGATGGCCGTGCACAGCAAATTGCTCGATCTCCCCTGCAACACCCATTAATGGAAGAGATGGCGATGAAACCTCCACTGCAGCTTCATTGCTTTCACGGTTAAGACTCAAAGAATCATCTTTGCTACCATGACTACTGCTTTCTGCCACAGAAGAAGAGGTTGTCAGGAGGTACACATTAGTACGGCTTGGAAACAGTCCACGGTTACGTAGGTATTGAGCATACGAACATTCGTTTCCATCAGTGTCTGTAAACTTGGAAATAGGATTTTTATTAAAATTTCCAAGTTCTACTTCCATTTTGTCTATTGGGCCATACCTGCGTATGTCCTCCTTCATCTCTGTTAAAAACAGTCTCTTCCCCTCAGCAATCAGAAAATCGACGGTTATCTCGTCTTCGTTGGTGTAGAATATTTGCGGGATTGTTTTACCACCAGTTTTTCTAACTTGTGTATGCTGCTTTGACGGATGAGAACGATGGAGCCACCCAATGTTAATTTTTTTTTCTTTGACTTTCCTCGGCTTCTCAATCTTTGCATCACCAGATTTTTTCGAGTCATTCCTTTTCCTCTTTACATCTCCACTTTTAATTCTGTTCACAAGATCTCTAATTTGCTCTTTCTTTGAAGCTAAAAAAACAACAAATGTGACTGTCAATTTTGCATTAAGAGTGATTTTAAAGCATTCTTCTGCAATAATTTCAAGTCATGGTTTTGACCGGGGGGACTCACTGTTATTTAGAGGGGGTGGTGATCGTCGGAAATTTTTGAAAATACCCCTAAAAGATACCCGAGTCTAAAAAGAGTGGGCATGGCCGCGTAAGATTTTTTCAATATAAACTTATTTCATTATTGAAACACTCAGCTAAAAGATACCAGAGCCATGATTTTCCCCTGAAAGATACAACGGGGAGTCCCACCCAGAGGTTTTGATGTGGATTAGAGAAAAGTTACTCTAAGTTGATCTTTCTGTAAAAAGGGTATCAAGTACCCCTTCTTCCGGTTAAATGTCCTTCAATAGAGGGGGAGGGGCATTGCTTCCCCTTTCTGAAAATGTCTGGATATTCAAATGATACTAAAATAATTTATTTGCGTAATTCAAACTGTTAACGGATGTCTCACCCCAATTCTCAGTTTATTAATGTGTCCGACTTTTAAGATTTCGGAATCTGAGCACTCTACAGGGTTCAAAATAATTTTTCAAAAATTGCTCAAATTTGCAGGCTTTTTTCAGTCTGGCTTCTTCTAAAACACATCAGTCAATTAACTTATTTGTTTTCTATATGAAAAAATAGCCTGCAAAGATGCTAAAATTGCTGGCTGTAAACTGCAACACTGCAATTTTGAACCCTGCTCTATCAGGTGCATCAGATTGAAAATAAAATAAAAATAGGAAAAAAAGGCTTTCAAAAATTTCCACTGCAATTCATTATCACAAATAACACAACAAATGTTATACCATCTGTTCCCAAGGTAGTTCCCGATAGTAGACTGCGAAGTTTCGCGACATGCCCAATGGCAATGCCCATGGATTCAAATTGACTATCTGTAACCATTCTCAAAGCATCAATACTAAGCACCTGTCAATATAAAAATAAACAAAAACTTTAACCCACTAACATTGAGAGAAGCTGAGCTTCAAATAACTATGTAATGGAGTTTTTTAATAGTAATATTTTCTAAAATAAAATTCAAATATTTCAACAATTGTGCATCCTGTTATTAAATTGGTTTCTTTTGATCCAGTTACCAGTTTTAGTTTTGCAATTCCCTGTGTATCTGTTTATGAAAATTTGAAGCTACTTGGCATATTGTAACTATAGTCAATATACCATGCAAATATAACAGATATAACAGTTACATTCCATGGAATCTATCTTAATAATGAACTTAATAAACAACACAATTACAAGAATATAAAGTGAGCTGAATCATGTTACATTCATACAAAATATTAAAAAATAGTCAGGGAGCTCAAGAGATGCTTTTAATAGAGTGATAACATATATTAAACAATATTTAGCATTCAAATGAGCTGGTGCACTAAATAAATTGATAAAGAACATGTTTCGAGCTAGTGTGCACGTTGATATGGACACAGTGATCACATTAATTCATTACGATCAAACAAACCTCAACTGTCACAGCAGCTTTCCTGCAAATCCAGCAAATTTCAGCTCGTAATTGGTATTGCTTTTTAATTTGTTGTTTGTTTCATAAATTCAATTGAATGAGCTCGAGATCATATATTTAGCTCGCAAGCTCATTTGTATGCCAAACACGGGTTATGTAATATATTAAAGATATTACATGGGCGCACGAAGATACAGAATCCATATCTTCAAGCAACCATGTAATATTCTTAAAGGAAATTCTGGGTACCAAAATAGTTTTTATGGCGAAAAATTATCTTTAAGTTACCTCTGGTGATCAACCCCTAGGGGAATTCACGCTATTGCTGTCAAGTGGTACCTTTGGTAATCAAATGTCATTCAACAGACCTCCTCCCCATTCCAACCTCGTGCTGATATTTTGTGGTAAGGGTGATGAAGTCGCCATCAAACGCACTCAACGGTCATCAGTCAGTCAGTTTAATAATTACACGGGTTTGAAACTCATACGATACTGTACGTACGGTTCCTACAAAATATAATAAATACACAAGAACAAACTAGCTTAATAATAATTTTACAATTTACATGGCAATACTAAAACGACTAAAGAAAATATACTTACAAATTAACTGTGAAATAACTAGCTCGATCTATCTCCGATGACTATAGGTGACGACTGACTAAACTGAATTTACAACACTAAATTATACTGAGAAAACTTAACGAAATTTACATAAGAACAATAACTGGACGAAAACAAGTACTAAAACTAAAGAAAGCTAACGGACTGTGAAATAATTGTATAGACGAGCAACTTAAGAACAAAAGGTAAAACAAACACGAAAAATAATGACATTGAAAAATGTTAGTGTTCCGCACTAACAGGTGAGGAGTTTTGTGCCTGCACCTTCGCTCAGGGTTATTTTATGGATAATTTTATAATAAATCGCTCTATTAAATACCACATAAACATATACCAGACCTTCCATACCTTGTGTTTGATAAAAACATTGTTCAGATTTTCAAAATGAGCCTCTTCAAGAAGTTGTGTAAGCTGAAATGAATTAATGTTTTTTAAGGTCATGTATGCCCCTACAAATGTAATACAAACTGTCCCATGACCTTGACAAGCTAGATACGTGTTCTGACAGTGTATATTGAATAAACTACAGTAAGCTTATTTCAGTTGTAAATAGCACATTAGTTACACAATAGAAAACAATAGATCCACACGTATTAGCACGTCTTTCACGCTTTACTGACCGCTAGCTACTCCTGCAATACTGAGCTATAAAAATAAGTTAAGTTATAATATACTGTAGCTTAATCGTAATTAAGCTTATTTCTCGAGCAAGCTGGTCAACTATTCTTTGATGAAATACAGCCTTAAATCTGAATGCACTTTTAACTCCGAATCGTTCACATAGACAAATAAACATGACAAACGATTTACTGTCTAATTAATCATTGTATATTTAAATAATCATTGTATATTTAATTAAATTCGACTTACCTGTTGTTCCATCGCCATCTTGAAACGCAAACACACGTGCAAAGAATGATTGACACAGGAAGCCCACAAGCAACTCTGAAGTCTGAAGTCAGTCTTGAAATATTTCAGACTTCAGACTTCAGAGATGTATACCTCTGAAGTCCGAAGTCTGAAGTCAGTTTATATGTATTTCAGACTTCAGACTTCAGAGATAGATATCTTCGAAGTCTGAAGTCCCCTCAGCGCTTCCGTAATATTGAAAGCTGTAGATCAATATCCACCAAAAGTAAGTCAGCAAGACATTGATCGTGTTTTAGTGAGAAGTCGAAGTGAAACTGGTGGACTAGAATATGAAATTCACATTAAGATCAGAGCTAGAGTCATGCTTACTACCAATATTGATATAGAGGACAGACTTATTAATGGTCAGATGGGTTTTGTTCACACAATAGATTACAGCGAGTCTTTGAACAAAGTAACTACCATCTATGTTAAGTTTGACGATCCTCTTGCTGGATGTGCTTCAATAAGAAAAAAAAATGCTAATCCTATAATATGCAATAGTCAAGTTGTGCCTATTGAACCAACCGTTGCTAAAATCAACCTGAGACCAGGTAAATTGTCATCTCCAGAAATCCAGCGAATGCAATTTCACAAAGTTCAAGGTCTTACTCTTGATTCTGTTGTCATAAGTTTTGAGTTGATCAGACAGAAAAGTTTTAATCACGGACAAGTTTATGTTGCACTAAGTAGATCAAAGTCATTACAAGGTATTCATATTCTTGGACAAATTACACATAATCATGTTAAAGTTGATGCAAGAGTTCACAATGAATATGACCGATTAAGAAAAACCTCATCTTTGAAGCATTTTAATAGTGCAATTTGCAACATTCTTACACAAAATGTCAGTGAAGAACAAGTTTTCAATATCTGCCTTATCAATATTAGGTCCTTACGAAAACACAGTGTTGATGTAAAGTTTGACTCAAGTGTTTTCAATAATGATGTTATTGTATTTACCGAGACTCGCCTCCTTTCCCATGATAATGATGAAGACATAAGAAACAATTTACATCCTTTCATTCTTCACAGACAAGACCATGTCACTGACAAATATTCCAGTATGGCTGTTTCTCACAAGCCGCATGTAGAAATTCAAATGCGTATTTTCCACTTAATGCATTAAAGTTTTTGGTACATTCTCATAAAAGTAACAAAAAATGGGCATGTCTTTTGCTCTATAAAAAGCAGGCTGTTAACATTTCTGAGTTTGTAATGCAAATTGAATATATTATTAGAAGTAATAATATTGATATTGTTTGTTAGTGCAGAAATGCCTATAATTCACCGTACCGTAACTTGTTGTCCGTCACGCAATAGTGTTTTATTTCCTATTGTTTTCCTTCACCCCCTCTGGGTATTATATCCGTAGTTTTATGTGCATGTAAATCAGTTTTTCACTTCAGTCTTTACTCGTCACCGGACACATATCATTTGTAAGTATTTTTCCTTAGTTTTCCGTTTTTCCTTGCTTTCTCGTGTAATTTTAGTAATTTAGTTTTCTTCTCTCTAGGAACCGTAATCGTATAACGTGACCGTAATCGTAAATTAAAACCCTTAAACGCAAATTGGAGATTTCAACATTAATTACCTAAATAGCAACCAAATTGAACCTCTAAAGTCAATAATGGAGTCACTTAACTATGTTCAACTAGTCAAAACACCAACATTTATTTCTTCTGGAACTTTGTTAGACCATATCTATGTCAAACATGAACTTCAAAATAACATAATGCAAACTTTAGTTCTCAGTGTATATTATTCAGATCATGATGCTGTTAAAATAGCAATTTCCTGAACAACAAGTATTGATGATAACAAAATAACTCATTTTCAAATGATTTATGTGAGCAGTAACTACAAAACCATTTAAAAATACAGTAAAGTACAGACCAAATATATGATACAAACTTGTAGCTAATTATGTCACAATTACTTTTTATTTTTTTGTGGACGCATCTAGATAAAGGAAATGGACAACAAAAAAGCAAAAGGTAATAAACATTGCTAATTTTTCAACTACACTAATATTATCAAGAACATATGATCACATATTATACCCGAAAACCAGACCATTTTAGTCTGAATTATTTCTCTAGGAGCAAATTTTGTCAAATTTTCTATTGGAATTGGCAGTTCTGTCCCTTTCACAAACAATCCGTTGCCTTTTATACTAAATTTCTTCTAATATTTTTTTGATAAAAAAAGAGCAAGAAAAAAGAAAACAAGAAAAAAGACAAAACCAAAAGGTTAGGCTGAATTCTAATTGTTTCAACATTCTTATTTAGTTACTTTATAACATGAGTTGTGGTTTATATCATTCAGTACTGTAAGTAATAGTGCATTCATTTATGTTACAGTCTATGGAAAACTGCCTGTTATAAAACATCGTAAGTATAAGCTCAGTAACTCATTAATTCATGTAATATATATTTTGATAACAAGATTTTCACATTTTTTATTTGGTTTTAACAGGTACATTCAAAGATCCAAGTGTCTCAGATGAAATATCAAGTGTAACCATGGAAAAATGTAATGTATATATTGCTATATAAATGTTTTAAAATATTTTTCCAATAGATTCAGCGTGCTCATTCACCAAAAATTTTCAGTACCAGAAATAACTAGACACTAAATTTTTAGCTTGAAGTTGGGTTAGCTGGCTATGTGGCCTGCTTGGGCTTCCTCTGTCCAGTAGGCTTCACTGATAAAAACACAGTGTGACAGATACATAGATATATAGACAAAAGAAAACGTAGAACTAAAGTTGGGCCTACCCTTAGCTAGCCTAACTAATAAACTGTATTCATCCAAAGATTCAAGATACTCTTTTGAAATAACATGCATTACCATCCGAAAGCAATGTACTGTGGGTGCTGTATAGATATTCTTTAATATTTTTAAATTCGGCATGGTGATTTTAATTTTTTTTAATTTCTTTTAGCAGGTACATCCAAAGATCCCAATCACTCAAATAAAATAACAGGTATTGCTGTATAAAAAAAATATTATTATTAAATATTTGTATCATAAATCCCAACTTCATAATACTATAAAGAGGGCATATCCAGAGTTTGTAATTAGGGAGGTCCTTACATTACCAAATTATTACTACGACATCTAGTCTGTTGTTTTTGCTTGAAAGAAGAAGGTCACAGGCACCGTGTGACCCCCTGGATACGCCCCTGTGTAAATAATAAAATGTATTCATTTGTATGGAAAACTACCACATACAAAACATTGTAAGTACAAGCTCAGTAACTCATTCTTCTTATTTTAATTACATAATTTTCACATATTTTTATTTCTTTTAGCAAGTACATCCAAAGATTGAAGTTGCTCTTTTGAAATAACAGGTATTGCCATCAGAAAGTAATGTAATATGAATATTGCTGTTCAGGGCTCAAAATAACTGCTGGTGATAGGACCAAGATGACCAGCCAAAAACATTTCCGACCACTCATTTCTAAATTTTGTCACTGTCATGAACTAGATTTGACCATTCAAACTCCTATTTTTGCCAGACACTGAACGGCCGTTATTTCAAGCCCAGTCTGTATAAACTATTATTCAATATTTTGAAATTCAGCATGCTGATTCAAATTATTTTTTTCTTTTAGCAGGTACATCCAAAGATCCAAATCACTCAAATGAAATAACAGGTATATTGCCATACAAGAAAATGTCATATAAATATTGCTGTATAATTATAATAAATTATAATAAATTCCAACCTCCTCCCCAGGGCCCTCCCTTCTTGTTTTTGTTTTGTTTTGTTTTTTTCAAAATGGCAACACTCAATGAGAAGACCCTAGTAATAGCTCATTTATCCTGTTTCGATCATGTGACACCTTTTGGTAAAAAGTGATTGCCAAAAAAAGTTAAAAGTTATTAATGAATATTTACTTAACTGTCCAATGACAAACAGCTCAGTAAAAATCATTCATAATCTGTCGAAGTTTGATGGGTTCTTTACTTCGTATTATTACTGATCAAACATGTGCTCTCATCGAGCCGTCGATTGTTAGCTTATTTACATATTATATGTAGATTAATGTCCATATATGGGGTACTATGACACCCCCCTCTTTTTGTTCAATGTGCTCAATGATAATCCGTGTTAATCAATATATGCAAATGTTCAATGTCAACTTATATAGACAGGTTACATGCTTTCTCTTTTATTTACAAACGTAGTCTAATAGGAACTTTGATTGTGCGTCCATATCTGGTAGTGTAGCTTGATGTCTGATTGTTCTGCTCCATTGCTTTACGATTACGCCTTTGTCCCACGTTCGTTTGTGCGTATTGTTGACATATATTGGTTCTTTGACAAGCAAGGGTCTTTTGCCTTTGTGTCATAGTACTCTGCTTGTTTCTCTTGGAAGTCTGTGGGCTTCCTTGTGGTCATCGTTGTCTGGATGGGATGACTGCAGGGCATGGTTGCTGCTTGGGATAAGCATACGGGGCTTACGTCCGTACAAAAGCTCGTAAGGTGAAGGTATGGTGCTTGACAGGGGTGTGGTTCTGTACATCCAAAGTGCTGTGTAAGGGCAAGCCTTTTCATCTAGGGCTTTCCTCCACAAAGATTTACATGTTCCTATGGCTCTTTCCGCAACGCTGTTCGCTTGGTGATGATAGGGTGAGCTGAATGTTAACTTGATTCCACTGTTTTCACATTTCTCACGAAACTCTTTGCCGATGTACTGCCTACCGAAGTCAGCGTGGATGTGTGATGGTAGTCCGTACTCTGCCAACACGTGCTGAAAGTGGTTGCATATGGTGTTAGCTGTCATGTTAGAGATGAGACGTACAACTGGGAATCTAGAGTAATAGTCAACAATCATTAGATACTTTGAACCATTGAATTCAAAGATATCAGTTCCTAACTTTTCCCAAGGTCTAGATGGAAGATCTGGTAGCAGTATGGGTAGTCAAGCTTGTGCTGGTTGGTACTTGTTACAAGTTTCACATTCCTTTATCATTTGTCTTGTGTCGTTGTTGATTCCTGGCCAGAATACAGCTTCTCTTGCTAGTAAGATGCATTTGGTCTCTCCCTGATGACCGTGGTGAATTGTATCCAATAATTGCTTTCTCAAAACTGCTGGTATAAGGATTCTATCTCCCTTGAGGATCAAGCCATCTTCTAGTACGATATCACATCTAAAGTTCCAAAAGTCTAGTATTTCGGGTGGGCATTTGTGACGAAGCGTCCCTCTAGATAGCCCCAGAACTTTCTAGTCATGTTATTGTTGTTTTTGTTTGTCATTACTTTCATTTGATAGAATTGTCTAGAGTATTCGATGATTGTAATACTATAATTTCTAGAACCCACTAGAACATTAGGTAATAGTTCTGATAAGTATCTTTCTGGAAGTCGCTAGAACATTGATGCATGTATCTAGTCACGTAGTCATTAGATATAGAATAATCTGGAATCTTGTAATCTCTATATTTAGTAACACAAAGAATGATCTAGATAATTACGTAATAGACTAAAAATAGAATCATATTTAGTATATAAGCAGAACAGCTGGTGCTGTCAAGCTAGTTGAGTGAACTCAGAGAATTGAAATAGTGGATTGAAGAATAAAGACGTTCAAGAAGACTCTTTGTTGTTGTAGTTAAACGGCTACGTTACAGCATTCCTTTCGGTGGGCAGTCCATCCCTTATAAACAATGTCCTTCAACTTCATCATCTGAGCATCTTGCGTAGTTGCGTATTTGATTCTGTTGATGTCGACCGGGCATGGCTTGTCTGTGATGAAGTGAACTTCACTCTGAGGTTGATTTGTTTGTGTATTTCTGTCAAAGCATACTCTTGACAGCGCATCTGCTACTGGAATTGTCTTGCCTGGTTTGTACGTGACTTGGACTTTGAACTTTAAACATCTTAGCACTAGTCTTTTCAGCCTTCCTGGGGCTTCTGAAATATTCTTCTTGAAGATCTGTTCAAGGGGCGAATGATCGGTTTCCACGACTGTTGTCCGTCCTAACAAGTAGCACTGGAACTTCTCGAGGCCATAAGTTACAGCTAAGCATTCGCGTTCGATGTTTGAGTACCTCTTTTCAGCATCTGTAAGTGTCCTGGATGACATTGCTATGATTCTTTCGTTATCATCTGAATCGATTTGGCGAAGCCATGCTCCTAAACCTTCTTGACTTGCGTCGCATTGAAGGATAGTGACTGTGTTAGGGTCTGGGTCATAATAAGACATTACTGGTACTGAACAAAGTTCCTCTTTTATCTTGTCAATGGCGTTCCGGTGGTGTTGCTCCCATTTAAAGTTTGTGTTCTTCTTAGTCAGTTCTCTTAGAGGTGCTGTCAGCTGTGCTAGCTTTGTTGAGTATCTGTTGAGGTAAGTAATCATTCCGAGTATGGTGAGTAGTTCCTTGACATTATTCGGTGCTTGGATGTTCTTAATTGCCTCTAATTTATTGCTTGATGGTTTGATTCCTTCTGAAGTTAGGGTGTGTCCGTAAAAGTTTACACTTTGTTGTTTGAATTGAAGTTTGTCTGAATTTAGGCTCACATTGTTCTTTCTTGTCGCCTCAAGCATGTTTAAAAATGCTTGATCGTGTTCTTGCTGCGTTAATCCAGCAATGATGATGTCATCTGCGATTCCGGTTACGTTTGGTATGCCTTTGTATACCTCATCTAACTTGCGCTGGAAGACGTCTTGAGATACGTTCACTCCGAAGGGCAAACGTTTGAATCTGTACCTTCCAAATGGGGTGTTGAAGGTACACAACAGACTTGATGAGTGGTCTAGTTCCACGTGCCAATAACCTTTACGCGTGTCAGCAATTGAGAAGTATTTTTTGCCATGTAGTTGTGGTAATATTTCGTCTATGGTTCTGCTGTAGTAATGTTCACGACGTATGTTCTTGTTCAAGTCTTTGGGGTCTAAACACAGTCTTTCTGTTTACCATCTTCAGTTGTGCTTATGTTACAAGCTATAGAGTTGACCCACTCTGTTGGTTCCGTCACTTCTGTGATAACATCATCATTGATCATCTTATCCAGTTCCGCCTTGTAAAGTGGTAAGATATGTACTGGGACTGTGCGTGGTGGATGGATAACTGGCTTAGCGTCGTCAATAAGTTGAATATGATCCGTTTCTCCTGGAAATCGTCCTACTTTATCGAAACAATCTTTGAAATCTTCCTTGACAATTGACTTAGAGAGTTCACCTATCTGTGCAGCTTGTTGCGCTCTTGTTGAGGTTGTGTTTTGTTCATACAGGTGGTCGATGCTTACTGTTATACGACTTGTTGTGGTAAGACACTTTAAGTGTTGCAACTCCTAGGTTTTGTATCTGCGACCCTCCATATCCTCTCAAGATACTGTCGGACGGTTCTAAGTTGATGGAGATCGGTAGGACCTGAAGATCATCAGTCGTAAGTATGCAAGTGTCGGCTCCAGTGTCAATTTTCATATTGACGTCACATTTATCATTAAGTTTAACACGTTTGTATATTTTGTTCTCGTGACTGTTCACATTATACACTTCGTTTTCGGTTGAAACAGACCCTAGTATTACTGTGATTGGCTCAGTATCGCTTGAACCTTCTTCCTCGTATGTGTAGGCATTACTATGGTATTCTGTAGTGTCGTCAGCTTGTAGGTGTATATCTTGACCTTCGTAGTTTGGGTCGCCAACGATTTCATGTAGTTGCTTTACTTTTTTTTTCATGCAGACTTTAAAAAAATGTCCTTTCTTTTTGAAAAAATTGCAAGTAGCGTGGATAGCTGGACAAGGTGCTTGTTTATCATGTTTTCCGCCGCATCGAAAACATCCGTTAGACTTGAATATGAATTTTCTTGGTTTTGGTTCTGACTGTCGATTTCCATTTTCCCGCCATTTTCGGGATTCCTGTGGTCTTGAGTGCGAGCTTTTACTTCGAATGGAGTGTGTCTCTTTGTTGTCGATTTCACTTTTACTTGTGATGATTTTCATCTGTGCTTTCGTGCTTTCCTCCGTTTTAGCGAGGTCGTAGACTTGTTGAAGTGTTTATTTCCTAGCGATATGGCATCCTGTCGAACTTTGTCGGATTTGAGGCCAAATACCAAAGTGTCGCGTGATGTCTTGTCTTTGAACTGTTGGTCGTATCCGCTATCGTCAATTAGACTTCTTGCTTTCGTGATAAATTCTTCTAAAGACATATCCTCTTGTTTGAGACTTCGAAGTTGAAATCTTGCTAAAATGTGGTTGCTTTTAGGCCTAGTGTAAGCTTCTAAGTGTTGAAATACTGGATTTAATTTTAACTCGTCGCCATCGTTGGCCCATGTCGCCGTGTTGTATATTTCAAGACCTTTATCGCCGATCCATAACAGCAAAAAACGTACTTTTTTCTGCTCTGCCGACTTCTCTAACGGTCCATCAAATATTAGTTCACACTTTTGTTTGAAAAGCTTGAATCTCTTGTGAATATCGCCTGGGCTAGACCAGTCCATTGTTGGTGGTGTAAATCGGTCTGACATAATTGATCAATGAATTCTTGAACTTGAATGAGTTGAAATTGACTGTTTGTGGAGCACTTGAAGTTGAAATTTGAAGTAAATCGAAGATAATTACCTTGACTTTCTTGTTTTTTTTTCACGATTCTGACACCATGTCGAAGTTTGATGGTTCTTTTACTTCGTATTATTACTGATCAAACATGTGCTCTCATCGAGCCGCCGATTGTTAGCTTATTTACATATTATATGTAGATTAATGTCCATATATGGGGTACTATGACATAACCATTTGATCATTCCAGATAAATGGTCAGATGAGAAATACTTTCTCCGTAAATACAATGAAATAAAAGTTATTAATCAATCAATTCTTCTGTTTTATAGAATCAACTGACGACAGCCATCAGATATATAGTAAGTTAGTTTTCTCAATTGTCTTTATGCTATGTTTAGGGTAAGGGTTACAGTGTCACTAAGCTGTGACCCTAAAAATCAACTCAGCATTGGCAATATATCAATCGTTTTAATTGTATGAGTCGTTCAGCTATTTAGTGTACAATAGACCTTTTGAGGGATACTGCAGCTCAACCTCGGCCTTGACAGCATGAAATTATTCTTAACGTTTGGATTCCAATCTTAATCATGCCTATTGTTCATCGATCTGTGCATTCCTGACATTGCCACAAACTGTAGTCCAATTCTAAAGAATAATTACATACTATTGAGCTAAAAGGAATATTAGACACAAACTGTCAACTGTATTTTGTATACTGCTTTTTTACAGAATTGTCATCGCTTGATCCTGACAAATCATCAACTGCAGATGTATGTGTGAAAATAACATGAAAGGTGCTCAAAAATGTGTCAACAGGAACAATACTTGAATTGACAGTAACTGATGGAACAGATTTCTGTAGATCAATAGCATGGAACAACTTAGCTTCATTTTTTAATAACAAACTTGATACTGGTAAAACTTATATCATGTCAGCAGTTGGGCTTAGAAAGATCAAGCCACAATATCAACAACATGGTTCCCTACCTATTGAATTAACTCTATCACAGGGAGTTAACATTAAAATGAGTGACCATGATATTGTAGAAACAAAGCAGATTCCACATTGCACAATTGAAAAGTTAAAAGATGCTTTGGATACTAGAGTTAATGTAATAGCAATTGTAAAGTCTTTTATAGATCCAACACCCACACTAACAACTCAAGGTAAAACTATCCTTAAAAGGGAAATCACAGTTGCCGATGACACAGATAAAGAAACAATAGCCACACTTTGGGCTGACAATGCCAAAAATTTGCAATTGGATGGAAATCCGGTTGTTGAAATCACAAACTCGCCTGTCAAATCATTTCAAAACCAAGCAACTATCTCGGTGACTTCAATCAAAATTGATAACACATCACCAACTAGCAAAAAAATAAAATCATGGTTTATGAAAAACCCATCAACAACACCGGTGTCAACTGCAAAAAGAAGACCAGACCTCGGAGAATATGATACAATAGAGCCTGATAAATTGGAAAATATTCCAGTAGGCAGTGAGGCACAAATCATAAGTCAAATAGAGTATGTAGATCCCTAAATTTACACTGCATGTAAAGTATGTAAAACAGGGGTAATTTCAGTACTAGATGAACAATTTTGTCCCAAATGCAACACAACACCTGTTGCAGTTTTTCACAGAGTTATACTTATGGTTAAAATTAAGGATTTTGACCAAACTCTGAAAATGTTTCAAGACAACATAGGATGTATGATACATTTAAATGATGATGCAAAACTCAGTTCACATGACTTCGACCAGTTAATCGATAAACCAGCCACGTTCCTTGTTCTAAAAAGATCCAAAAACACCAATGTGCACTATATAATTTTGGACATAAATTTTGCTGACTAAATTTGTGTTGTTAGCTTTTCACAGTCCATCTTCCATGGATTTGAACAACATTCAAACTTTTCCATCAAAAAACATGCTACATTTCTTTTGAAAAGATCTAACAATACTATTGTTGACTATGTCAAACTTCACATAAATTTAGTCAGCCAAGTTTTTGTTCTTATGTCACATTAGAGTATTACGATATAACGCACAGACTTCGTTTGACAGATTCATGAAAAAAAACTTTATTTTGTGTTCAGTTTTATGTCATGTACAACAGCAATAAAAGAATTGTTTTATTTACAATAGACTATTTGTAAATGATAACTTTGATTTGTAAAAGTAAAATAGATAAATTGTTTAAATTTTATTGTTTCAACATTCTAATTTAATTGTTCTCAAAAGATGGTAACAAACCTATGTGGACTATATAATGCTGGACTTCAATTTTGTTGACTAAATTATTTTGTGTTCTTAACTTTTAACCATTCATCTTCCATGGATTTTCCTTATTGCAAAATCAATCATTTTCAAACAACATTCAAACTTTTCCATCAAAAACAAGTTACATTTCTCTGACACTGCTATTGTTGACTATATTAAACTTCAAATAAATTTAGTCAGCCAAATTTTTGTCTTAGCACTTACGTTCAAATTAGTTTCATACATGTACACTATGTATTTTGCATCAACATAACTGCAATTATACATGTACATTAGACTAAATGATAACTTAAAACAGATTAATTGTTTACATTTTGTGTCAGCGTTCAAATTATATTTCAGTAAATATAACTGGATTTAATTCAAGTAGAGTGAGTGCAAATAATTGTTGAAATAAATAGTAACAGTTTAGAGATAAGAAACAAAAGAAAAAATACAGAAACGAAAGAAAACAGGCAAATAGTCTTATAATAGCTATTAGTACAAAACACTTTTCACAGATTAAGTGTGCTCACTCTAATAGCATCAAATTCATTAAATGCTAGTCTTGTGTTTTGAATTGGTACTTTTGTATTTCACACTGTTTAATTTTTAATAAAAATTGTTTATTCTTATTTGGTATTTTTTCTTTAGACCCCTAAAAATGAACTTAAAAGGGAAATCAATTAATTTTGCTTATACTAATTAGCAAAAATGAACCATTTTCCAGAGGGTGTGGACCACACGGGGGGCGAGAGGAGAAAGACGATGTTATATGACAATCAGAAGTTGAAGGGGAGGGGAGGGTAATGTTGGACAATGACGTAGGCACTTTAGGCTTGTCTGAACTTGCTCAGACTTTCGACTTTTCGGCCTATGGCCTGGGCACAAGTAATGATATTTAAAATTTTTATCTTCTATCTATAATTGGTTTGAAAACGAAGTATACAAATGTATATAAATAAGCCAAATTAAGAGAAGAGCATTGGTCTATGAAAAACTATATTGACCCCGGCCACCTACGTGTGTTCCACTTACGACATCCTTAAACAACATGGTCATCACAGTGTCATACAAAAATCTTATCAACTTGACAATAGAAAAGAACATAAGAAACCGTTAGATAAATTTGTACTCAAAACCACACCTTTTCGTTTGCAAACTCAACTATCTCTAAAATAGGTGCCTGACCGTGAAGCCATTTTGGCTCTTGTTCTTATATATATCAATGATTTTCATCTCTGCTCTGACATCCTTGACTTCCATCTCTTTGCAGATGATGCAAGGTTATTCTATAAACATCAAAACCTGACTTCGTTACAAACTAATATCAAAGTTGAATTGAAGTTTGTCTGAATTTAGGCTCACATTGTTCTTTCTTGTCGCCTCAAGCATGTTTAAAAATGCTTGATCGTGTTCTTGCTGCGTTAATCCAGCAATGATGATGTCATCTGCGATTCCGGTTACGTTTGGTATGCCTTTGTATACCTCATCTAACTTGCGCTGGAAGACGTCTTGAGATACGTTCACTCCGAAGGGCAAACGTTTGAATCTGTACCTTCCAAATGGGGTGTTGAAGGTACACAACAGACTTGATGAGTGGTCTAGTTCCACGTGCCAATAACCTTTACGCGTGTCAGCAATTGAGAAGTATTTTTTGCCATGTAGTTGTGGTAATATTTCGTCTATGGTTCTGCTGTAGTAATGTTCACGACGTATGTTCTTGTTCAAGTCTTTGGGGTCTAAACACAGTCTTTCTGTTTACCATCTTCAGTTGTGCTTATGTTACAAGCTATAGAGTTGACCCACTCTGTTGGTTCCGTCACTTCTGTGATAACATCATCATTGATCATCTTATCCAGTTCCGCCTTGTAAAGTGGTAAGATATGTACTGGGACTGTGCGTGGTGGATGGATAACTGGCTTAGCGTCGTCAATAAGTTGAATATGATCCGTTTCTCCTGGAAATCGTCCTACTTTATCGAAACAATCTTTGAAATCTTCCTTGACAATTGACTTAGAGAGTTCACCTATCTGTGCAGCTTGTTGCGCTCTTGTTGAGGTTGTGTTTTGTTCATACAGGTGGTCGATGCTTACTGTTATACGACTTGTTGTGGTAAGACACTTTAAGTGTTGCAACTCCTAGGTTTTGTATCTGCGACCCTCCATATCCTCTCAAGATACTGTCGGACGGTTCTAAGTTGATGGAGATCGGTAGGACCTGAAGATCATCAGTCGTAAGTATGCAAGTGTCGGCTCCAGTGTCAATTTTCATATTGACGTCACATTTATCATTAAGTTTAACACGTTTGTATATTTTGTTCTCGTGACTGTTCACATTATACACTTCGTTTTCGGTTGAAACAGACCCTAGTATTACTGTGATTGGCTCAGTATCGCTTGAACCTTCTTCCTCGTATGTGTAGGCATTACTATGGTATTCTGTAGTGTCGTCAGCTTGTAGGTGTATATCTTGACCTTCGTAGTTTGGGTCGCCAACGATTTCATGTAGTTGCTTTACTTTTTTTTTCATGCAGACTTTAAAAAAATGTCCTTTCTTTTTGAAAAAATTGCAAGTAGCGTGGATAGCTGGACAAGGTGCTTGTTTATCATGTTTTCCGCCGCATCGAAAACATCCGTTAGACTTGAATATGAATTTTCTTGGTTTTGGTTCTGACTGTCGATTTCCATTTTCCCGCCATTTTCGGGATTCCTGTGGTCTTGAGTGCGAGCTTTTACTTCGAATGGAGTGTGTCTCTTTGTTGTCGATTTCACTTTTACTTGTGATGATTTTCATCTGTGCTTTCGTGCTTTCCTCCGTTTTAGCGAGGTCGTAGACTTGTTGAAGTGTTTATTTCCTAGCGATATGGCATCCTGTCGAACTTTGTCGGATTTGAGGCCAAATACCAAAGTGTCGCGTGATGTCTTGTCTTTGAACTGTTGGTCGTATCCGCTATCGTCAATTAGACTTCTTGCTTTCGTGATAAATTCTTCTAAAGACATATCCTCTTGTTTGAGACTTCGAAGTTGAAATCTTGCTAAAATGTGGTTGCTTTTAGGCCTAGTGTAAGCTTCTAAGTGTTGAAATACTGGATTTAATTTTAACTCGTCGCCATCGTTGGCCCATGTCGCCGTGTTGTATATTTCAAGACCTTTATCGCCGATCCATAACAGCAAAAAACGTACTTTTTTCTGCTCTGCCGACTTCTCTAACGGTCCATCAAATATTAGTTCACACTTTTGTTTGAAAAGCTTGAATCTCTTGTGAATATCGCCTGGGCTAGACCAGTCCATTGTTGGTGGTGTAAATCGGTCTGACATAATTGATCAATGAATTCTTGAACTTGAATGAGTTGAAATTGACTGTTTGTGGAGCACTTGAAGTTGAAATTTGAAGTAAATCGAAGATAATTACCTTGACTTTCTTGTTTTTTTTTCACGATTCTGACACCATGTCGAAGTTTGATGGTTCTTTTACTTCGTATTATTACTGATCAAACATGTGCTCTCATCGAGCCGCCGATTGTTAGCTTATTTACATATTATATGTAGATTAATGTCCATATATGGGGTACTATGACATAACCATTTGATCATTCCAGATAAATGGTCAGATGAGAAATACTTTCTCCGTAAATACAATGAAATAAAAGTTATTAATCAATCAATTCTTCTGTTTTATAGAATCAACTGACGACAGCCATCAGATATATAGTAAGTTAGTTTTCTCAATTGTCTTTATGCTATGTTTAGGGTAAGGGTTACAGTGTCACTAAGCTGTGACCCTAAAAATCAACTCAGCATTGGCAATATATCAATCGTTTTAATTGTATGAGTCGTTCAGCTATTTAGTGTACAATAGACCTTTTGAGGGATACTGCAGCTCAACCTCGGCCTTGACAGCATGAAATTATTCTTAACGTTTGGATTCCAATCTTAATCATGCCTATTGTTCATCGATCTGTGCATTCCTGACATTGCCACAAACTGTAGTCCAATTCTAAAGAATAATTACATACTATTGAGCTAAAAGGAATATTAGACACAAACTGTCAACTGTATTTTGTATACTGCTTTTTTACAGAATTGTCATCGCTTGATCCTGACAAATCATCAACTGCAGATGTATGTGTGAAAATAACATGAAAGGTGCTCAAAAATGTGTCAACAGGAACAATACTTGAATTGACAGTAACTGATGGAACAGATTTCTGTAGATCAATAGCATGGAACAACTTAGCTTCATTTTTTAATAACAAACTTGATACTGGTAAAACTTATATCATGTCAGCAGTTGGGCTTAGAAAGATCAAGCCACAATATCAACAACATGGTTCCCTACCTATTGAATTAACTCTATCACAGGGAGTTAACATTAAAATGAGTGACCATGATATTGTAGAAACAAAGCAGATTCCACATTGCACAATTGAAAAGTTAAAAGATGCTTTGGATACTAGAGTTAATGTAATAGCAATTGTAAAGTCTTTTATAGATCCAACACCCACACTAACAACTCAAGGTAAAACTATCCTTAAAAGGGAAATCACAGTTGCCGATGACACAGATAAAGAAACAATAGCCACACTTTGGGCTGACAATGCCAAAAATTTGCAATTGGATGGAAATCCGGTTGTTGAAATCACAAACTCGCCTGTCAAATCATTTCAAAACCAAGCAACTATCTCGGTGACTTCAATCAAAATTGATAACACATCACCAACTAGCAAAAAAATAAAATCATGGTTTATGAAAAACCCATCAACAACACCGGTGTCAACTGCAAAAAGAAGACCAGACCTCGGAGAATATGATACAATAGAGCCTGATAAATTGGAAAATATTCCAGTAGGCAGTGAGGCACAAATCATAAGTCAAATAGAGTATGTAGATCCCTAAATTTACACTGCATGTAAAGTATGTAAAACAGGGGTAATTTCAGTACTAGATGAACAATTTTGTCCCAAATGCAACACAACACCTGTTGCAGTTTTTCACAGAGTTATACTTATGGTTAAAATTAAGGATTTTGACCAAACTCTGAAAATGTTTCAAGACAACATAGGATGTATGATACATTTAAATGATGATGCAAAACTCAGTTCACATGACTTCGACCAGTTAATCGATAAACCAGCCACGTTCCTTGTTCTAAAAAGATCCAAAAACACCAATGTGCACTATATAATTTTGGACATAAATTTTGCTGACTAAATTTGTGTTGTTAGCTTTTCACAGTCCATCTTCCATGGATTTGAACAACATTCAAACTTTTCCATCAAAAAACATGCTACATTTCTTTTGAAAAGATCTAACAATACTATTGTTGACTATGTCAAACTTCACATAAATTTAGTCAGCCAAGTTTTTGTTCTTATGTCACATTAGAGTATTACGATATAACGCACAGACTTCGTTTGACAGATTCATGAAAAAAAACTTTATTTTGTGTTCAGTTTTATGTCATGTACAACAGCAATAAAAGAATTGTTTTATTTACAATAGACTATTTGTAAATGATAACTTTGATTTGTAAAAGTAAAATAGATAAATTGTTTAAATTTTATTGTTTCAACATTCTAATTTAATTGTTCTCAAAAGATGGTAACAAACCTATGTGGACTATATAATGCTGGACTTCAATTTTGTTGACTAAATTATTTTGTGTTCTTAACTTTTAACCATTCATCTTCCATGGATTTTCCTTATTGCAAAATCAATCATTTTCAAACAACATTCAAACTTTTCCATCAAAAACAAGTTACATTTCTCTGACACTGCTATTGTTGACTATATTAAACTTCAAATAAATTTAGTCAGCCAAATTTTTGTCTTAGCACTTACGTTCAAATTAGTTTCATACATGTACACTATGTATTTTGCATCAACATAACTGCAATTATACATGTACATTAGACTAAATGATAACTTAAAACAGATTAATTGTTTACATTTTGTGTCAGCGTTCAAATTATATTTCAGTAAATATAACTGGATTTAATTCAAGTAGAGTGAGTGCAAATAATTGTTGAAATAAATAGTAACAGTTTAGAGATAAGAAACAAAAGAAAAAATACAGAAACGAAAGAAAACAGGCAAATAGTCTTATAATAGCTATTAGTACAAAACACTTTTCACAGATTAAGTGTGCTCACTCTAATAGCATCAAATTCATTAAATGCTAGTCTTGTGTTTTGAATTGGTACTTTTGTATTTCACACTGTTTAATTTTTAATAAAAATTGTTTATTCTTATTTGGTATTTTTTCTTTAGACCCCTAAAAATGAACTTAAAAGGGAAATCAATTAATTTTGCTTATACTAATTAGCAAAAATGAACCATTTTCCAGAGGGTGTGGACCACACGGGGGGCGAGAGGAGAAAGACGATGTTATATGACAATCAGAAGTTGAAGGGGAGGGGAGGGTAATGTTGGACAATGACGTAGGCACTTTAGGCTTGTCTGAACTTGCTCAGACTTTCGACTTTTCGGCCTATGGCCTGGGCACAAGTAATGATATTTAAAATTTTTATCTTCTATCTATAATTGGTTTGAAAACGAAGTATACAAATGTATATAAATAAGCCAAATTAAGAGAAGAGCATTGGTCTATGAAAAACTATATTGACCCCGGCCACCTACGTGTGTTCCACTTACGACATCCTTAAACAACATGGTCATCACAGTGTCATACAAAAATCTTATCAACTTGACAATAGAAAAGAACATAAGAAACCGTTAGATAAATTTGTACTCAAAACCACACCTTTTCGTTTGCAAACTCAACTATCTCTAAAATAGGTGCCTGACCGTGAAGCCATTTTGGCTCTTGTTCTTATATATATCAATGATTTTCATCTCTGCTCTGACATCCTTGACTTCCATCTCTTTGCAGATGATGCAAGGTTATTCTATAAACATCAAAACCTGACTTCGTTACAAACTAATATCAAAGTTGAGGGGTCCATGTGAACATGGCGGTCATGTTTCGTCAATAGCTCCACACAACTACTAGTTAAATACTTCTTAATTTTAACCTAGAATTATGGCTTCGGCAAAAAAATCTGGAAAAACAAATTGTGAAGAAGGCTTCGAGTCATTTGTTCGAGCTTCACTAGGAAAAATTATCAAAAATGTTGATGAAATTAAAGCAACACAATCAAATCTACTTGAAGAAGTCACCAAATTACAAGAGAAGGTATCGAGAAACGGCGAGTCCCTTGGAATCTTGCAGAATCAGTACCAATCCCCAGACCTGAAGTATGAAAAACTCAATGGTTCACTATTTGACAATAGCAATAAAATTGATGACCTAGACGACCGTGTCAAGAACACTACTGACTCCATTGATGAACTTCAAGCTAAGCTTGATGAATACAAAGAAAGATGTCTCCACCTTGAAAGATATTCGCATGATTTCAACTTAGGGTTCTTAAACGTTCCCGAAGAACAGGAGGAAGATTGTGTTGTAAAACTTCAAGATTAACTGTACGATACTTTGGGTTATCAAGCAAACATCGAGAATGCCCACAGACCGGGTCGGAAGAGACCAGGAAAACCACGGCACATAATTGCTAAATTTCTATACAGGCCCGAAAGAAGAAAAGTGTTTTTAAACAGTAAAAACCTAAACAATTGCGTATGGATAATAGAAGATATGATAAAAGAGGATGTCGACAAAAAGAAACTATACCAAAATCAAATGAAGGAAGCATACCAACAGGGTAAGAAACCGAGATTTCATCACGGAAATCTATATATCGATGGTATCCTTTACAAAGACAAAGACCAGAGATACGTTTGACATTATTTATTATATATCAATTTATACTAGTTGTACACAATTGTTAGTTGAAATTTAAAACCAATCTCAATGAGTCAAAACAGAAATGAATCTAAGTTAAGAAAATGTTTATTTCAAGAACTGCCTTATTATGGCGTGAATATTATTTCTAGTCATGGCCAGTTTAATAATTTAATGGATTCAAACCTCTCAAGCAAGTATTCACTATTAAATCTTCCTAGTTTGTGCGATTTGAATTTATTTGCATTAAATACTGCTCAAAACAACAGCATAAATCCTAATGCTAATCTTGATTTCAATTTAATTCGTTCAAACTACTACTCTCCACATAGTTTTAGTCGAGTCAAACACAAGATAGAAAATCCAAAATGTACTTTCTCGGTAGTTCATAACAATCTACGTAGTTTGCAACGAAATTTTGAAGATTTTCAAACTCATTTATTGAATGAACTTGACTTTGAGTTTGATTTGATTGGAATTTCGGAAACAAAAATAACAAATGCAAATGAGCCCTTACTCAATGTTCATTTGAATGGGTATAATTTTGAATTTGTTCCCACCCCATTGTCATCCGGAGGGGTGTGTCTATACATAAAAAGATAATCTTCAGTATTCTATTTTAGAACAAAAATCTTCACGTGCTTTTCAGGCTCTTTGGATAGAAATTAATTTACCTAAAAAGAAAAATTTAATTTGCGGTATTATTTACCGTCAGCACAACTCTCCTGAGAGTTTTCTAGAATATTTTAACGAAACATTAGATAAGATTACACAACGAAATCTTCCAATATATATTCTAGGCGATTTTAATATAAATCTCCTGAATTCTGAAACTTGTGACTTTGCATATGAATTTCTGACATCGCTTCAAAGTTATTTTTTTACTCCAACAATAGATAAACCAACTAGAGTTTACAATACATCAGCAACACTAATTGATAATATATTACTTAACAATCCTGAGAATGTTATTTGTAGTGGAAATGTGGTCAGCGACGTGAGTGATCACTTTACACAATTTTGCATCACGTCTTCCATTAAGCCCAACATTCAGTCAAAGAAAACAAAAATTAGAGATTACTCGACATTTTCATCAAGCAGCTTTAACGAAGCTGTCCAAACCACCATTGTAATAGGGGATGATCGCGATATAGATCAAGAATTTTCATGCTTTTACAGGAAACTAAACAAGCTAATTGATAAACATGTACCATTGAAAACTATATCTAAAAATACGCAGTCAAGGACTGCATGTGGCTAGTGCTAGGAAAGACAAAGCCAATATTTGATTTATTGAAGCACATTTATTCAAGTGATTCCAATGGTTTTAATGTGCTTATGTTGTTGTTTTTTTATTTTTTATATACAGCTATTCTTGAAATGGTTGTCCAGTTCAAATAGTGATTTTTCGAATAGCAAATCATTTGCATATCTCATGATTTTTATTTTCTAAGAAATGCTGGGTCAAAATGTACAAAATAACTTAATCATCATATAATTATAATAAACTTTGTAATCTAAGTAATTATATGATATGTGCAGCTTTGTATTTAAATCAAGAAAACTAAAAACATGATATATGCAAATAACATTGTTATTCGCTGTATACATAAACATCGCTTAGAAAGTTATAACATAACTTGAGTGGCACTGCTGAGTACTAAACAAAATAAAATACTGGAAGGAGTTTCAGGGGGTGTGCACTCCCATCTGTGATGACTTTCTACCCTATGTTTTTCACTATTTACTAATTAATACTGGTGATACCCTCCTGGTGATGGTGCACTCCTTGCTGAAGATTTTTCTAGAAGGGTTTGTGAAGTATGATAAAACTACAAAAAGGTTTGTGGGGAAAATGTCTAGACCAGTAGTGAAAATAAGAAAAAAAATGGGTCTAAATCCCCCTAGCCCTCCTTTGTGAAGTTTATGGCAAAATCAAATTTAGGGCAGGGATCCACCTATAAGATACAGGGGCTGGACCAATCCCTTCAACTGACCATGTGTACCATTGCACCACTGATATTATTTTGCATCTCCTTTGTTATTATTTTTATGGTGTATATCCATTCCACTCCCTCTAGATACCCCTGCCATAGTATGCCTGCACCCTTCCACAAAGAAAATCATAGACGTGCTTTTGTAGTGTGATAATTATTGCATCATCACATCACCTATAATAAAATATATCAAGGCAATGCCTTCACGGTAGTGATTTTGTATTGTTCTAGGTCCATAAATTAATAAAGCCTTGTATAATAGAATTCACAATATTCATCAAGCTTTCAGATCTTGATTATTATTAAAGAAAATATAAAATACATGTAGATATAGCAATGAAAATTTGCACATCATTATGTGTATTTCCCATGCATTATGCATGACAGTATTTAAAAAAGTGAGACGTAAAGTAAAATATCACGAAATTGTTTTTTGTTATGGATCAAATGTTTAATGAAAATCAGCTGTACTTAATTTCTTTATTGTCCTTTTATGCTTTGACTGATCGATGTGTCCGTTATTTACGAGTCACCAACAATGATAAATATGTGAAAACAAACAAACCATGATATATATTTCAAAATAAATTTATTTTAAAAAATATTTTCAGTACACGTTTACTAATGTATCTATAAAATGTCCAACTGAACTGATAAGAGCGATCGCAAACGGTATGACCGTCTGTTCAAAACAACGGTATACTCCATAGTTTTTCGGTCACAAGTTCTGACGTAAACAAAACTCCAGTTTTTCCAAACATCCAATGGTATATTTAAAAACATCCATTGAGGATAAATGACGCAAATTATGAAGTTATCTATCCATGTCAGTCCCTTATTCTGGAGGAATTTTGTACGTCACACGGAGTAAATCACTTCGAGAAGCATTCGATCAATTAATGTCATTTCTTACCATGAAATCCACTATCAATTTGAAAATTATTAACCATGACATGGCCTTGAGTTCCTTCTTAGTTGCTCTGAAGAGCGTCCATCATAAAATGTCCGGATAGTGTCCTGATTTACTCTATTTTAACATTCCCTACTTTTGGCCGCCTCAACGCCGCCATTTTGTTTCTCTGACTTGTAATCGGCGATAAATCGGGAAAGTACCGAAGATGAGCCGAATTACCCACGCACGCACCCAACCACCCACCCACTTTCAAGGCGACACCATAGTAGGCTAGCGCCTCGTTCCGAGGCACTAGCCACAAAAAGAAAAACAAACAGTTTTCTAAGCCTTGGATTACTCGAGGAATAAGAAAATCTATCAAGATAAAAAATAAATTTCTAATTAATGGAAATAAAAATAAGTATAAGCAATATCGGAACTCTATAACTCGACTTATACGTATCAGTAAAAGAGATTATCTACAAAGGTATTTCGATAATAATAGGACTAACATGAAAAAAACATGGGATGAAATCAATTTACTCATTAATAAACGTAAAGGACGCAAACAAATATCTGCCCTAAAGGATTATTCAAATCGAGGAACTGTTGTGAATGACCCCAAAAAACTACCTAACATTATGAACAGACATTTTTCAACTGTTGGTATGAATCTTGCTAACAAAGTACCCCTTAGTAACATCTCTCCCAAATATTATCTAAATGATGTATCGGTTTGTAATTCGTTCTTTCTTAGACCTGTGACTCCAGCAGAAATCGAAGAAGAAATTAATAGTTTATCTTGCAAAAAGAGCTATGGTTTGTATTCAGTGCCAATAAAAATATTAAAATCTGCAAATTATTCGCTTAGTATTCCGCTGGCACATCTAATTAATCGATCATTTACTGATGCTAAATATCCGTCAAAATTGAAAATATCAAAGATTACAGCAATTTTTAAATCTGACGATGAAACAGATCCAACAAATTACAGACCCATCTCATTACTATCTGTTTTTAATCGTATTTTTGAAAAACTGGTTTATAAAAGGTTGATTGAATTCATAGAAAAAGAGGATTTGCTTTATCATGGCCAATATGGTTTTCGTTCCTCCCATTCAACCGAACACACGATACAAGATATCTTGAGTACAATAGAATTGAATATGGATCGTAAGCAATTTACTTGCGCGATATTTATCGATTTGATGAAAGCTTTTGACACTGTTGACCATAAAATATTGCTGGATAAACTATACATATATGGTATCAGAGGGATTGTTCATGATTGGTTTAAGTCTTATCTTTATAATAGAATGCAATCGATTAAAATTGGCAATTTTATTTCGGACCGTATAGAATGTGGAATAGGGGTACCTCAGGGCTCTGTTCTTGGCCCTTTACTTTTTTTTATTATATATGAGCGATATTTATAAAGTATCGAAAGAATTTAAAGTGACTTTGTTCGCTGATGATACTAATTTATTATATTCACACAAAAACTTAAAAACTCTTGAACTCACAGTAAATAATGAGTTAGTTAAGCTTTATGACTGGCTTACTGTAAATAAATTAACGCTTAAGGTATCAGGGGACCCTAATGACCACTGTTCGCTTTTCTTCGTATAGGGCGCAAAATATGCAACCGATTTCTATGATTTATATATCATCTGAAAGCTGAATAGTTGATGAAAACAACTATGTAAGAAAATATTGACAATTTTTCAATTTTTTTTAGTAAGTAGTGAAAATATAAATTTATACTCCGTTTTTTCAAAAAGTCACAGTACAGCAGAAATTTATCCGATCAAAACACACTTATTGTAGTCGTAAAGACGAAAGATTGAACTAAAAAACCGTGTCTCCGATTTTTGAGTTATGCCCTCGTTGCGAAGATATCTGTTTCTAAAGTTAAAAATCGCATTTTTTGACGATTTTTATACAAATCACTCAATATCTCTTGAACGAGGCAAAAAATCAAAAATCGGAGACACGGTTTTTTAGTTCAATCTTTCGTCTTTACGACTACAATAAGTGTGTTTTGATCGGATAAATTTCTGCTGTACTGTGACTTTTTGAAAAAACGGAGTATAAATTTATATTTTCACCACTTACTAAAAAAAATTGAAAATTTGTCAATATTTTCTTACATAGTTGTTTTCATCAACTATTCAGCTTTCAGATGATATATAAATCATAGAAATCGGTTGCATATTTTGCGCCCTATACGAAGAAAAGCGAACAGTGGTCATTAGGGTCCCCTGATACCTTAATACCAAAAAGTCTAACTATCTAATTTTTAGACCATATCAGAAACGACTTTCACGTAACATATCTATTAAGTTTTTTGACAATAAATTTAATGCCTTTGTTCCACTAGAACATAAATCCTACGTAAAATATCTTGGAATTTACTTCGATGAACATCTTTCATGGAAATTTCATATTAATCTTATTTGTTCAAAAATTAGTAAGACTGTTGGAATTATAGCTAAATTATACGATGGACGAGGAGGGCCACTTCAAACTTCAAACTTCCGACTTTTACTTTTTCCTGTTTTCTTGTACATTTGCAGTTGTAAATTACCCAAATGTATGTTTTAGATTGCTACAACTTGTTTTGTAAAGGAAAACTGGCGAGAGTCACGATATTTCGTAAAAAAAATCAAACTTCAAACTTCAGAAACTTCAAACTTCGAACTTCAAACTTCGAACTTCAAACTTCAAACTTCAAACTTCAAACTTCAAACTTCAAACTTCAAACTTCAAACTTCAAACTTCAAACTTCAAACTTCAAACTTCAAACTTCAAACTTCAAACTTCAAACTTCAAACTTCAAACTTCAAACTTCAAACTTCGAACTTCGAACTTCAAACTTCAAACATCGAACTTCAAACTTCAAACTTCAAACTTCGGAAATGTTTTGACCAGCGGTTAAGTTTCTCAAAACATTTATAATATTAGGGAGATTTTGTGATACAGCAGCTCTGGACTGCATGCAAACAAGGCATGGAAATTGAGGACACTATACGGACATACTTCAACCAAGGTTTCAGTAATCCAGAAATTCTTGGATTACTTGTTTCTGTTCATAACTATACTATAGGTATGCGTACATTGAAACGCTGGCTCAAAAGGATGGGGCTTAAAAGAGCAAAATGGAACTCTGAGTCACCTTTAGAGGAGATTGTAGGTGCCATTTTTCAAGAAATAGAGGGTTCTGTCGGTTCATTTTCTGGATACCGAGACATGTTAATGCGTTTAAGAGTAAAGCACAAGCTATCAGTCAGAAGAGACACCGTGATGGTAGCAATGAGGGAGATCGACCCAGAGGGTGTTAGTCTTCGCAGACGCCACAGGCTGAAAAGACGGAGATATACAACACCTGGACCAAATTTTTTATGGCACATTGACGGTTGGGACAAACTTAAACCGTATGGTTTCTGTGTGCATGGATGTACAGATGGATTTTCACGGAAAATACTTTGGCTCGAGGTTGCAAGCACAAACAAAAATCCAGCTGTCTGTTTGACCTTTTTCCTGGAAACAGTAAGTCAACTCAAAGGTGTCCCTAAAATGGTACGAATGGATAAAGGGACCGAGAATGTCCTTATGGCGGATATACAAACTCTTTTGCGAATGCTGAATTCAGATGCAGCAAATGAGACATGCGTCATCATGGGAAAAAGCAGTGCAAACCAACGAATTGAGGCCTACTGGTCCAAACTTAGAAGAGGTGGTGGGGGCTGGTGGATGAATTATTTCAAAGATCTCAGGGACTCGGGAATATTTGATGACACTGATCCAGTCCAATGTGAATGTCTGCGGTTTTGCTTTATGCCTGTACTCAGAAAGGAACTTGCCCAAATTGCACAAATGTGGAACACAAAGAACATTCATGTTGGAAAAAATTCCAAATTGAATGGTGGTAAACCGGACATCATGTTCTTGTTGCCAGAGGCTTATGGTGCCAAAAACAACCTCGTCAGTGTCAACGAAGAGGAAGTGGTGAACTGCAAACAGATTTATGCGCAACAAGCACCAGATTATTCACCAGAATTCGCTGAGATCATACAATTACTCAATATTTCTATGGAAGCGCCAGCCGATACACAGCAAGCACTGGACAAGTTTAAAAGAATAACTCAACTGCTGAAACACGTGTAGATCATATGCATTTACTTCAAACTGTTTTTGACTCGCGTAAAAGAACAACCAATTTTAGGGTTCACAGCGATACTAACAAGCCTGGTTTCCATAAAGTCTTCTCTGTCGTATCTGTTGTTTGGCCAAACGACAGAAGAGACAGAAGCGACAGATAAGACACTGTCGCCTGAGATAGATTTAAGGCGCTTGAGTGAGAGTTTCGTCTATAAAGTTGCTTCTGTCTTTTCAAGCTAAAAGACAGATACGACAGAAAA
This sequence comes from Diadumene lineata, assembly GCA_918843875.1. Lineage (NCBI taxonomy): Eukaryota > Metazoa > Cnidaria > Anthozoa > Actiniaria > Diadumenidae > Diadumene > Diadumene lineata. The sequence continues at coordinate 799,742 of CAKKNV010000001.1, read as the reverse complement.
GACTAGACCTAACCGCCTCTGAAAAATAATACATCAACTACTGACAGTATTTCAAATAACATTTATTTAAACGATGCTTGTCAATTCATACATGAAAAAAAAGATATATTAAAATCTTAGTATAACATAAGTACAGGTAACATGCACCATAAATAAGGGCATAAGTAAAATAACGAAACAGCAGTGCAACCTACTATAGCAGGGGTCGGTTGTACGAAGGGTGGTTAACGCTATCCAGCGGATAAATCCTTATCCGGCGGATAACTTTATCCACCTTTCATACAACCGGCCCCAGAAGTTATCAAATTACGTTTGTCTACCATATTATCATTATTATCTGGTATCATAGAAAATATTGTAATGTCAATCAAAATACAGGTGTTTGATTTTTGCTTCCCTGTCCGCAACTTGTGATTAGATATTAACAATAATAATCATTGTAAATTTGAACGCAATTAAAAGAAATCAAATTTAAACAGTAACACTAGTAACGTGATTCCTATCATAAGCTAGAAACAAACGAGTCCTTTGACTCAGTTCTACTTCCAGGTTACATGTATACAAAACAATAACAATGTCACCACATGCTGGTCAGCTAATGATAAAAACTCTAAATTTTAAACAAGTTTTTGGATTTGTTGTATGCATACAGTGAAAATCAAATGTAAGCCGTTATATTAGCAATAATGAAATTAAACCCAAATAGGTTGAGATGAATCAAAGTTGGTTGAAATGCATTGCTGTCAATATCCATTCAGCCAGGTTACATTATAGCCAAATAGTTTGAATCAGAATACCTATAAAACTAAACAATATCATAATGAAAAACAAATTCTTTTTTCATGATGGCTGTACCCCATATACATAAGTCTAATATCTAGTTAATAAAATGTGCAACAATGTCTTTGGCCTGGACTCTCTCAGAGGGTGAATATTTCAAACAACCATCAATCAGCTGTTTCCACCTAGCAGGTAGCTTTTGGCAAAGGGATGGTAGCTTACATGCCATCATTGCACTCTTTAACTTGTTAAGCTCACTCTCATCAGACGATTGATCTGAGAAAATCTCCTCCCATGCAGCTCCGAGGGTTAGGAATTCTAGCAGTGTAATACCAAGGGACCAGATGTCAGACTGGAAGTTGGTATGCTTGTTGGAAAGAAGACATTCAGGTGGAAGGAAGGCGATGGTTCCATGCAATGACCCATTGACAGAGACACTTGCTGTCACAGACAATTTCTGCCTTAGCTTTCCAATTCCAAAATCACATATCTTTGCATTCATCTCCTTGCTCACTAAAATGTTTGCTGGCTTAACATCTCCATGCACTACCTTTACTTCATGAAGGTATGCCATTCCTTTGATGATTCCAGCTAGCACTTTAGTGACAGTCTCTTCTGACAGGTTGACCTCTTCGTCAATGAAATACTGGAGTGAGCTCCCATTAACATATTCAGTTACAAAGGCAATATCTTTCTTACGTGATGAGACACCCATCAAGGTGACAATATTTGGATGCCGTAAAGTTGCATGAAGTTCTGCCTCTTGTAGAACTTCTTTCTTGTATGTCATTGCTCTTTTTATCAATTTAACGGCTACTTCAGTACCAACCCACTTCCCTTTATAGACTGTGCCATATGCCCCTTGCCCAAGTACATCTTTAAAGTCAACATTGAGACTCTCAAATTGAATCTCATGGACTGGATTGACTATTTTCATCAATTTATCACTGAAATTTAAAAACAATTGTTATTTTACTGTAATTGATGTTATTGTGTTGGATATGTTCTATATAGACAGCATTCAATCAAGGGATGTCATTGATATTCATCAAAACAAAAATTCACATTTAATCATTTTTGATAGACACTTTCAGCTGTACATACCACTGAATCTCATCGTCAGGGTCAACATCATGTTTAGGCGCCATAGGTTGACTGACTCTCTGTGAGGTCTCTCCTACAATTGCTGGTTGACTTTCATGCTTCCTAGGTTCGCTGCCTGGTATATCCTGCATCACAATTATAACTTGTTCTGTACTTAATAGCTCATCACCATATTGTACCTGAGCAAAATATGTACCTGCTTCTGACACTTCAATAAGACACAGGTTGTGTCCATTACAAATCTTCTGATTGTCTTTGAACCAGGAATACATGACACCCAGCTCATTATGAAAATTTACAATAACACCAATTAATAAATGGTTTTCATTATACCCATTTATAACTTCTGGTCCATGTAGTATAGCTGGTACTGGTTTGTTTGTTTCTTGCGCAGGATAACTAAAAAATGTGTCTTCTGTGGGTGGATCCCATTCTCGAGTGAGGTAATTCTTGTTGTCTACACTTATATCTGAGACAAAGTATTTGTCCTTTAAAGGATTGTAATCCTCCTTAGTTTCATCCAAACATTCAATAGAGCGTGTATCATAAGCATTGTTCCATCCTGTGACAATTAAAGAACTTGGTAGTCCTGAGTACATTGATATTACTATAGAAACAAACCTCACATCAAGTGAGTGCTGGATCTGTCCAGCTACATGTAATTTCTGCAAGGTATTAACAACCTCTTCCTCATCCTCTATCTCTTTTTCTTCATCTTCATCGTCAGTGTTATCACCATGTTTTGATTCTGCTTTAACATCATCAAAGTCCATTTTCTCAGTAAGCAGGTAAAACCTTACCCTTGAGGCAAATAATCCGTGTTTTTTCAAGTATTCGTGTAAAATGAATGGTTCAGGCCCATCAACAATTTCCTCTCCCTTGAAGTTTCCAACTTTAGTGGTTTTATAATCTTTTTCATTCAGACCAAATGTTGTCAAGAACAATGTTTTTAAAGTATCCAGTGTCATTGCCTCATCATAGACATGACGTCTAAGTCCACCTCCATCTTGAAGCCTTACTTGCTTATACTTTCCATTCCCTTGTCTTTCTTTCCATCCAAAGTAAACATGTAAGGGCTTTCTTCCCTGAAAAAGAATCAACAGTTAGCAAAGAACAAGCTTTACAACCACCCAGTAGCTACTAATATATACAATATCATATTGAATATGAATATACATGCAACATATACATACACAGTGCAATATTTATACTTAAAACTTCAAAGTAGGAGTAAATTATACTTTACATTAATAGTATACTTTTTACTACAATGCTTACAATAATTATAAGCATATCGGTTTTTATACTGTGTATATGAGCCTATAGCTTAAGAAAGTATAGGCTAAAATTTTCCTTTTATTGAAGGACTTCTCAATAAGCCATAATATTCATGGTTCTATACCGAGCTCAAGTTCTCAAATGTCATTTCTTTTATATTTAACTGCAGGACTATGAAGATAATAATTATTCGATGCAATATTTAGCATGTTAAACGCATGGTGCTGAATTACCTTTATACAATACAAACAATATACTGCACATATATAATATATTCAGTAGATATTCAGTATTATGTTACAAAGAAACCTCGAACAATCCATGATAAATGTGCAATTGATATTCAGTACCGACAATGATCCACGTGTATGCAGATCAAATGATTCTCAATAACTGCTCTATGCACTTTGTAAGCTCAAGCTTACCTACCTTACTCGTCCTGGAAGAAGAAATTGTTGTAGTTGATGTTGTAGATGATGCTGTTGTTGTTGCTGTTTCACTTGAATTTCTCTTCTCTTTTATAAGATGAACCAATTCTCGAATTTTTTGAGCATTACTAGCGTTGGACTTTTCCGCCATGATGGCTTTGGTCCTTCGATCTGTTGAAAAACCGCTGACCATATGCAATCTCACGAAGTTTGAAGTTCGAAGTTCGAAGTTCGAAGTTCGAAGTTCGAAGTTCGAAGTTCGAAGTTCGAAGTTTGAAGTTTGAAGTGGCCCTCCTCGTCCATCGTAAAATTAAGACATTATGTACCACGCAAGATTCTACTAACACTTTACAACTCCTTGATATTACCGTATATTTCATATGGTTTGAGTGCTTGGGGACAGGCTGCAAAATGCCATCTCGACAAGGTACTCAAATTACAAAAACGTGCTGTCAGATTTATTTACTTCGCTGATTTTCGGGATAGTGCAATTCCATTGTTTTATTCATCAAATATTTCACCAATAAATGTCCTCTTTACTGAAACTATTGCAGGCTTGATGTATGACGTGCATGTAAAAAAGTCCCCAATTAACATTTGTGATCTGTTTAGTTATGTCGCTGATCAACATTCCTATAACACAAGAGCTGCAAGAAATAAAAACATGTATTGTCAACATTCTAGACTAAATATTCAATACAAATCATTCTCTCGATTTGGTGTAAGGCTGTGGAATGCCATTCCACAAGATATCAAATCACTATCAAAGAAAACATTTAAAAAGAAAGTAAAAAATCAACTTTTGTTATACGTAAATAAAAATGGAACCTACCAAGAGTCTGAAAAGCTAGTAGATGCTTTTTCTTGATGCCTATCTTTCTTTCTTTCTTTTTTTCATCTTTTTTTCTTTTTTGCTTTATCTAAGTCTACTATTATGATGATAACTTAGTCTATTATATTTATTATTATTTTCTCACTATAGTGACGCTATAACAAAAATTTTGTAAATAATCAGATCCGTTAAAACATAGAAAGAAGTGTAATTATATATATAAACATACAGGGACACTCCATCTGCCTAGATTAGTACTCATGCTATTTGCAGATGGAGTGTCTAGAAATTATTGTTAATTTGCTTTATAAATTATCTATCTTACGAGAAAAAAAATTCTGAACTAAATAAAATTTATGAATGGCTTTGCGCAAATAAACTCACACTAAACATAGAAAAGTCAAACTATGTACTATTTCACTCTACTCAAAGGAAAATCCCATTTAGTCCACTACTGAATATTGATCAGAAGGAACTTAAACAAGAAAAGTATATTAAATACCTTGGTATTTTGATAGATTCAAATCTCTCTTGGAAACCACATATACATTATATTTTGAAAAAGGTAAAACGAAACTGTGGTATCTTATCTAAAATGAGATATTTTGTTGATCTAAAAACAAGGACAAAATTATATTAAAGTTTGATATACCCATTCCTAATATATGGTATACTTGCCTGGGGTAGCACCTACCCCTCAACTCTTGACCCCTTATTACTCGTGCCCAGGCCTCTGGCACGAGTATTAAAATGCTGAGAGTTTTTTTTTTCGCTGTTAGAAATTTTGGCAAGTTCAGACACGTTCCAACAGGTCTGACCGAATTAATTAACTAACAAAGAAAGAAATTCTAATACGCCAGCGCCAGGACTCGAACCTCGGACCTTAGAATCATTGTCACTGCGCCTTAGCCGACTTTGCCATCGCGCCAAATACGTTGTTAACAAGACCCATTAGGCTATATATACGTACTTGGGTTCAAGTCTCCGAACGGCCAATCTTTTTTTTGTTTTTTTTTTTTACTTTTTTTTTATTCTCAAGTAATCTTTCTTTTGCAATTTTATCAGTTATTTTTTAATAAACAATTTTTTTTAAATAATTAAAACGAATGCTTCCATGTCGCATCAAAACAGCTAAATAAAACTTAATTTAAGGAAAAACAATTCGTGGAATTGTTGAGAAGAATCATTAGAAGTGAACAAGATCAAAAGTAGCAAAAAATCCATTGCGAAAGTGAGAATTTTTGAGCTTGTAGACGTATACATAACGAAGTTCGCTCACTCGACTTGAAGAACGATTGTTTAGCGATGTGTATTAACAAAAGCGAAAAAAGACAAATATTTCAAAAGGATCTTTTGGTATCTTACCCAAAGGAGACTATTTGGTCACTTTCCAAGTCTAAAAGGATCTCTTTTTTGGCTGAACTTTGCGAAATTGAGAGAAACATAACAAAGGGCAAACAACGAATAATACTTAATAATGTCCACTCGCTATGGTCCACGCTTCAACTGATTGGAAAATCTGCCGAATTTTAAAAGAAAAAGGGAACATTTGCAGTACTTTTTCGTGAAAAATTGAAGCTAAGTGTAATTTATTGAAATCTTGTTTATTGAGCTTTTATGTTGATGTAGTTTTTGTGTAATTCTTGTTGATTTTGGAGAATTCAGGGTCTAGTTTAAATTACAAAAGAAAGTAATGCGAATTATAACCTTCTCTAGCTTTGATGAAAAAAATAGTCCCTTATTTAAAAGGTTAGTCATCATCAAACTAAATGATATTACACTTCTCTATATATCGATCTTTTTGTATAAGTATCATTATTCTATTTTGCCACCTGTCTTTTATAACTTCTTCACTTAAGTTTAAGACATACATAAATATAATACTAGATTATCTTCAAAGTCCAGTTATTCATTACCAAAAACAAGAACTAATTATACAATTTATAATATCCGATTTCAAGGTGTAAAAATTTGGAATTCTCTTAATGAAAAAACTAAGGATCTCTCCATGACCTTATGTAAAAAAGCAATTATCAATGATATATTGAACAAGTATTAATTACTAAATATCCTAAAATATCCATATCATCCATCTCTGTAGCTCTATATGTTTGCACATGATCATGATTGTGCATATATATAGTTGCTTGTATATTTTTATGTTTACTTCATCTCCTCTCCGTTTCTTTCTACAAAATTATCATAATTTACACTTAATAACACTTAATACATGCAACATTACTTGAAACTTTACCTTGTGCCAACTTATTAAGAACTACTTTTTTGTAAATAAAATAGAACGGGTTGTCTGTTCTTATTTAGCCTTGCGGTTATTACAGACAACCTGTACCTTCTCTCTATATATATTAAAACAAAAAAGATATTTTTTATAATACATGTATATTTTTATATATGTATACAAAAACCTAAAGTTGTTGTTGTTCCTTAACGTTAATTGTATTTATTGTATTTTTTCAGTTGTGTAAGTTTAAGCAAAGTTGATAAGTAACATGAAATGAATATTTCCAAGTTACTGTTTTCTTATATATCCTCAACAGGAGAGATCATCATAAATAAAGTGTAACATGAAAGTCATTAATAGAGTTAAAGTAAGTAAAGTAAGGTTAAAACGGTTGTAAACAATGTTAAATATGAAATATAACTGGAACTAAATAATGCAGTTGTGCAATATATTGTGGACACCAAACGCGTCTCATTGTTCAGCGAAATGTTGCCTTTTTTGGGCTCTATTCTTGTGTACTAGTATTTACATTGGCTAGTATTTATAGACGTGAGCCCCAACGATAACCCTAGTTGCTTGTTGGGGCAAATGTTGGACTCAAATATGTTTAAAAAACATGTAAAGTCCACAATTGTCAAAACACAATTAGTGCCAATCAGCCTAAAAAAGTAAGATAAAGGAAAGGTTTTGACGTTTTTTCTTGGTCAGGACAGATTTGTACGGTGGCCCACAAGGTAGAATAACTCATGACAGAATAAAGCAAACTCACGGCAGAACCACGCAAAATTCACGCCAGAATGAAGAGAAAAGCCACGGTGGAATGAATTTTCCCGCGGTTTGCAAATTAGCGGGAAAATATTCTCTCGATGGTATGTCTCTCATGGGAGTCTGTTGGTAGGTGTATAAAAGGGGTGTTTTCAGGTTGTGTAATCCATCTTGGCGTTGTTACTAGCTAGACCGCTCATTATTATTATTATTTTGTTTCGTTACTATGTCTTCCAGCATCTCGCAAGAGTTAAAAAATCTTCTGGAGTCGCAGAAACAAGCAATCCTGTCTTCAGTGAACGAGCGTATCAGTGGCCTTCAGGAGACTATTGTAAGAAAACAAGACGACTTGGTGTTGCAAATCTATTCTGAAGACCAGGATCAACATCAATTCAAGAAAAAAGGAAACGAACAGCAGTTCAAATTCAATTCGAAGGTGCTCAAAGCGAATGCCAAAGTGTCAAGGGCGTTGGATTCAGGGGACGTTGCTAGAGCGAAGGAGTCGCTTCACGAAGGTACTGTGTTATTAAATAAGCGCCAAAAGCTAATTAAATTGGCAGATAAGTCTGAATTTGTGTGGGCCACTATACAAGAATATGTGGATGACGAATTGGCCGATGACGAAGTAGACGCGAGAAAAATTAAGAAAGCGGGAAAAAAGGGCCAGCCTCAAGCTTAAATCAATGCAAGAAAAGAAGAAAAAATCAAGTAAACCAAGCCAACCAGTTTCAGTGCGCAACAGTAGTCTCAATTTGCCTTACGCTGTCGCTGCTAATTCCGCAATTATGCCTTATTTTCGTCCCTCCCAAGGGCGTTTTCAAAACCGGTCAAGCCAAGACCTATGCTTCAGATGCGGCCGCCGAGGGCATTGGGCCGATTCCTGCCCAAGAAACTCAAATCCATCTACCGCTAAATGATTTGGACTATGAATACGAACAATGTTCTTTGCCTTCCGGATTCATTCAAGGAAAACTGCGCGCTCGTATTGATTTTTGGCGCAGCATCGATTGTTCGAGCTTTATTCTCGACGTAATTGAAAACGGCTATAAGATCCTATTTGAAACTCCTCCTGTCAGTTATAGTTTTAATAATAGAAACTCAACTACGATTCATAATGAATTTGTTAACGAATCTATTTTAGAACTGCTGGAGCGCAGATGCATCAAAGAATTAACTAATCCTCCAGAGTTTTGTAATCCACTTCATGTCGCGGTACAGTCATCGGGCAAACTACGCTTAATTTTAGACCTTTCGCATTTAAACAAAATGCTTATTAAAAAATCTGTCAACTACGAAGACTTAAGAACCGTGCTACAGATTTTTGACAAGGGAATTTATGCTTTCACTTTTGACCTCAAATCAGCGTATCACCATATCGACATTTGTGAAGAACACATGCAATATTTGTCATTTAAATGGTCTATCGGTTCAAATCAGTTTAGATATTTCTCCTTCAAAGTTTTACCATTTGGCCTGCCTTCACTAAGGTTATGAGACAATTGACAAAACATTGGAGAAGTAAAGGTCACGTTATCTTACTTTATTTAGATGATGGCATAGGAGGGGCTTACTCCTTCGTTAAATTAGAAAATTAAACGAGACTTACCTTAAGTCGAAGTTTGATTGAAATTCTACCGATCCATTACGGAATAAGGGATTACGTGAGATCGCACGTGAGTGCCAAGCAAGTCAATTTTTAACACCGTTTTTCTGGATACAATTTAAAAATAACATGGGTGGGTTGCAATATATAATATATGCATCAAATATAAACAGAGCAAACTTTTCACGAAAATTGAAAAGTTGAGGGTGGGCACGTAATCCCTTATTCCGTAATGGATCGGTAGAATTTCAATCAAACTTCGACTTAAGGTAAGTCTCGTTTAATTTTCTAATTCTACCTCACCATTACGTCATTACAGGATCACGTGAGATTTCAAAGCAATTGTGGTCAGAAAAACAATAAGTAATATATAACAGTGCAAGCATTAACAAATGTCCATGAACTTTAATTAACAATAGCTTCTCCAAAGGTTTTAGAAACTACAACACTTTTATGATAATAAGTAGCAAAAGTTTTCACATTTGACCATCCTGCAGCTTTCATTATATCACTTAATGGTAAGCCTGATTTCTGTGCAGCTGAGGTAGAAGCAGATCTGACACTGTGTGGATGAAAACTTTGGGTATTGATACCAGAGTCCTTAAGAACCGTCTTTACCCATCTACTTACAGTGTCCTTTGATACTGGCTTGAAAGGTTTAACAAAACTAAGCAATAGCTGATTATTGTGTCCTCTATGCATATTTGTTCGTTTTAAATATTCTTGCAAATACTTGATAACACAAAGTCTCTTATCAGGTGCATAAGCTGTAAACTTTAACGGCTGGACATGTTTGCCAGGTCGTGTTTGTTTCACTTTCTCAGTGATTACAAATGTACATGATGAATTATTGATGGTCATAGATGACAAATCAAGCAAATGAATGGTCTGTACCCTCTGCCCCGATAGTAGTGTTAATAACATGGTAAGTTTCAAAGTCAAATCTTTCAATGATAAACTTTCAACTGGAGACAATTTTCTCAAATAACTAAGTACAATGTTAACATCCCATATTTCAGTATAACGAGGTAACGAGGGTCGCTGCTGGAAAACACCCCTCATAAATCTACAAATCAACGGATGGTTTCCCAATGGAACTTGACCAGATAAATGAATTAGAGATGATAGAGCACTTTTAGCAGTATTAAGAGCACTATAACCTAATCCTGCATGATAAAGTCCAGACAAAAAATCCAAAATGTTTTGTATACTAGGTGACACTGGATCAGAATGTGTGTCAACACAAAATATGTTCCACTTCTTATAATAAACATCATATTGTTTTTTAGTAGATGATCTCCAGGATGCCATTAAAATGTCAATAACTTTGTCTGAATATCCCTTTATCTCATAACTTTCCCTGATACATGACATGCTAATAGCTTCAGTTTGTTTGCTAAAGGATGAACTTTGTCTGGGTTGAAGGGCAAATATAGATTCTTTGCTGTCTGTGGTATCTGAACAGGTTCCTTGATCATCAACTGTAACAACTTGGGGTACCACACCTGGGTTTGCCAATAAGGTACTATGATTATGCCTTCGGCTTGATCCTGCTGTACTTTCTGGAGCACACGCCCCAGAAGACTAAAAGGAGGAAAAGCATAGAAAATGTGAGTTCCCCAGTCAATAGTAAAGGCATCAACTGCAAATGCCTCTGGATCTGGTCTCCAGGATATAAACGGTTTTAGCTGATAATTTAATCGAGATGCAAACAAATCAATGGTTGGCTGTAAAGACAATTTACTGGTAACATAAATAAACATTGAATGGCGTAACATCCACTCAGTTCTGTCATTGAAGACCCTTGACGCATGGTCAGCCTCAATATTTAGAATACCTGGTAAATGTACAGCTGTAAGCCAAATTTTTCTTTCGATACAAAATAACCAGATCTGACGAGCCATTTGGCAGCAAGATGAAGATTTACTCCCCCCCATTGCATTGATATAGGCTACAGCAGTTGTATTGTCTATATGGACCTTAATATGTTTTTTAGTTATGTCCAAACAAAAAGTTTTGAGAGCTAAAAACACTGCTTTCATTTCAAGGAAATTTATGTGCTGTTGTGCTTCCATAGGGGTCCAACGACCTCCTGTCTGAATGTTATTGTACACAGCACCCCAACCCAAAAGACTGGCATCTGTCTCAAATTCTAAATCTGGTTTTGTAATGATTACAGGCTTATAAGCTGATTCAATATTATTACACCACCAGTCTAGGTCAGCTTTTGCTGTACTAGAAAGAGATATTTTTGCTTCATAATTACCACAGTGTCGTCTGAGAGCAGCTATTTTTTCATTGTCTAAAGTTCTATAAAATAAAGGGCCAAATTGAACCCCAGGAAAAACTGGCAACCAGTTTCCCAACAGTTTCTGCTAGTTCCCTGATACAAATAAATGATTTTCGTACTAATGTCATACATGAAGCTTTAATGTTAGCAGCCTTTTCAGGTGTAGGGCTCACTCTCATTGAAACAGAGTCTAGAATAAACCCCAAAAAGATGAGCTGTTGCGAAGGGGTAAGAACTGATTTCTCAGGATGAACTATGAAACCTAGACTTTTGAATAATTCTACAGTATCATCAATGTTCTTTAGACAAGCTTCTATTGTATTTCCTTGCAGATATGAGTCATCTATGTAACCCACAGAGATATGTCCTTTGCTATGAAGATTAGCATATACTGGTTTTAAAATTTTTGTAAATAATCGAGGTGAACATGACAACCCATTAGGTAAACATGTAAATTGATAGGTTTCATTGTCCCATACAAATTTCAAATATTTACGATCATCCTCTATAATAGGGACACTGTAATAGGCATCACGTAAATCTATTGAAGCCATATAACAATTTGGAGTCATTAATTGGACAACAGATACTAAGGTGTCCATTTTAAAATGGTGTTTGACTACAAAGCTATTAAATTTCTTCAGATTCAAAATTAATCTATAACTTCCATTTTTCTTAGGAACAAGAAAAATGTTAGAGAAAAAATCACCCATAATGGTGGAAGTTTTTTCGATCACTCCCTTAGACAACAACTTTTGTATCTCAAGAGAGGCAGCCTGTCTCTCTGCAATAGATAAACTATATGGTTTTGGGACAAAATGTTGCTTGGGTATCTCTTCTAATTCAATAGTACAACCCTGAACCATAGCAAGTATAAATGGATCAGAGGTGATGGATTTCCATTTATCCAAACAACATTTTATCCCACCAGCTCTAAATGATTCAACAATAGAGTTATTTTCACCCACCTGAATAACAGGATTTATTGGGTTTGACTCTGCTGCTTCCCTTTGCTGTGGTTCGCAGAGTTGGGACGATATTTGTTCCCCCGCCCCTGGGGCTTTGTCCAGTTTTTTGGGTAATGGCTTGATCTGGAGTAGTCTCTGGAGTGGCCATAGTTGGATGAGCGGTTGTTTTTACCTCTGTACATGTTATCACTAAGCTTCTGTCCAACCCTGTTTGTTGCATTGATGTCCTTTATCTTTTGAGCAAGGTCATCACCAAAAAGATATGTAGAGTTTTCAGTGACCTCAGAGCAAATCGTCTGATATTGCTTGTTCAAATCTGGCTTGATCAAATCAAGACGGCGTTGAGATAATTCTCCATTACTATGAAGTATTAAAGCTATAGAATGAGTGAGCGTCTTAGCAAGTTCCTCACTGTCTACAGGTGATTTTGCTTGTCCTTGATTAGCCAATGCTTTGTCAGTAAGCATCAATAGCGGATTTACCGCCTTTGCAAGAGTTGTTTGAATTTGCTGAAACTTTAGATCTCTACCACGAGTTCCAGATCTTAATTTGGACCAAATTTCTTTATTAACTTTTTTGGCGGGTCCTAGAGACTCACAGTTGGACGGAGTAGGGTAGGTTTTCCACTTATCTTTCAATTTTTCCTCCGTCATCTTGTTTCGCGCCATTTTGTTGATAATGGCGGCAAGCTTTTCATCAATTGGCGCTCCCTGCGCCTCCTCGAGCTCGTAATCTTGCTCGATTTCATCAAGAAAGGACGTTCCTTTCTTTTTCTGCTTTTTACTAGCAGAATTCTCGTTAATTAGAGCATCAATAGAGGTATCTACATTGTCCTCACTCGGACTATCAGTTATGTGGCTTTGCCTGTCGTCCTCGTCGTTTGACAAGCTGTCATCACTCTGACTCAAAGCGCTATATTTACGCTTTCTTGTGGCTTGTTTATCGCCTTTTTGCACAAGCTCTCTGAGCAAAAGTGTCATGTCATTAAAGCCAGCAGTAATACCTTCAGTAAGCTGGTTAAATGAACTCTTTTGAGCTTCAAGCAGAGTTGTTGTTGAGACCTCGTGGGCTTCTCGTCGCTTTGGATTATTGACATTATTGTCACTTCCTACTCCATTTACACTCTTAGTTGTCGTGCCAGCTACAGATTTTGAGGACTTTTTCGTCCTTTTATCGACCTGCAAGGTCTTAACCCCTGAAAGAGAGGGTTGTTGATGAGTAAATAAGGCATTATCCGTGTCTCTGGGCGAACCACAAGACTCAATCGACTCAATCAGGCTTGAATTGGCGGAAACCACGCCATTATTATCGGCCTGTTTTTGGTCTCCCATAAAGCTCAACGACAAAAGTCGTATTGATGGAGCTTAATGTTGAACTTTTTCTCTTTGTATTTGTGATTTTCTTGTATTTTTTGATGATTTTTCGAAGAGCTATTTCGGTGTTACGTTGTGCTTGCTAGGCAAACAGCGCATTGACTTGCTTGGCACTCACGTGCGATCTCACGTGATCCTGTAATGACGTAATGGTGAGGTAGAATCTAAAAGTTTAAGCGATATTATCCGACATGATATTATTTGTTCTGGCTTTACCGTTAACGAGGAAAAATTTAATTGGTCTCCTCGTCAGGAAGTTTGCTTTCTTGGTTGCATTTTGAATTTCAATCTGGCACGATCGCTGTTTCTGAGCGTAGAATTGAAAAATTGTGTTTGTCTTTAATCAGTGCTATTTCAAGTGCATCCATCCGTATTCGTTCCTTAGCTTCAATTACGGGTCAAATTATTTCGATGGGCAGTGCCGTTGGGAATATCTCTCGCTTAATGACCAGAAGTTGTTATGCCGTGATTGAAAATCGATTCTATTGGGACGAGATTATCGTAATTCCCTGGGAGGTTAGACAAGAGCTCACATTTTGGAGTTCTAATATTATTTCATTAAATGGGAAAAGCATTATCCCTAAATCTAGTTCAGTTGGAATTGTTTACTCAGACGCTAGTGATTCGGGCTTTGGCGGCTATCTAGTTCAGTGTGGTCGTGAACAAGTGTCCGGTTTGTGGAGTGAAAAAGAAATGAGTGGAAGTTCTACCTTACGTGAGATTTTAGCAGTAAAATACGTTCTTCTATCTCTCGTCTCCAAATTGGCTGGTTCTTCACGAGGTGTGGGGCCCTCATACAGTTGATCGTTTTGCCAATTATTTAAATAACAAATAAGTGAGGTTTAATTCAAGATTTTGGAATCCAGGCTGCGAAGTCATTGACTGTTTTGTATTAGATTGGCAAGGAGAAAATAACTACGTTTGTCCCCCTATTTCTCTTATTCCTAGAGTCATTTTACACATGAGAAATTGTCAGGCTGTGGGTACATTGATAGTGCCACGTTGGCTTTCCGCGCCATTTTGGCCAATGCTTACCACTGATGGTGTTCTATTTAGAGAGTTTGTTGTCAGCCATATGTTTTTACCCAATTTCAAAGAATCTTTTACACCTGGCTATTGCAACAGTGTATTTGGCAACGAAGATCTTAATTTTAGTGTTTATGCCTTGAGAATCGAATTTTGATATGTTTATCGGTCCTTAATTGGCCACCTCAGTTTGATTTTCAAGCTTAGTTTGTTTACGTTTATTGTTCAATGTTTTTCTAGGTCAGGACGATGATTGTCACTTATTGTTATTATACAACGGTTGTTATCATTGATCCTTTGAGTTTATTAAGAGTCATTATTCAATTTTCGATATTACTAGCACTTCACTTTCTTTGTAGTCTTGGCTGCGTGCGGTCTGCAGTCGATCACGCCGCATCCAAATGTTGTTATGTTTGTTGTTGTGTCGCACGCAGGTGTGCTATGAGGAACATTTAAGAGAGAGATGAATTTTCCCGCGGTTTGCAAATTAGCGGGAAAATATTCTCTCGATGGTATGTCTCTCATGGGAGTCTGTTGGTAGGTGTATAAAAGGGGTGTTTTCAGGTTGTGTAATCCATCTTGGCGTTGTTACTAGCTAGACCGCTCATTATTATTATTATTTTTATTTTGTATTTTTTTTAATTTATTTTTTAAATATTTTGTTATTATTTATCATTATTTTATTATTTATTTATTTATCTATTTATTATTTTTTACATTGATTTTAAGTTATCGCTATTCTTCCCACCGCTGCATGTCTATTTAATGCTATTCATCTTGTTCTTTCAGATCATTTGGTTATCGACTGTGGGCGGTTAAAAAAAAAAAAAAAAAAAAAGAGGATGTGAAAGGGACCATCTGTGCCCGTTTATGTGAAAGGGACCATCTGTGCCCGCTTATGTGAAGGGACCATCTGTGCCCGTTAGTGTGAAAGGGACCATCTGTGCCCGTTTATGTGAAAGGGACCATCTGTGCCCGCTTATGTGAAGGGACCATCTGTGCCCGTTAGTGTGAAAGGGACCATCTGTGCCCGTTAGTGTGAAAGAGCACATCTGTGCCCGTTTATGTGAAAGGGACCATCTGTGCCCGCTTATGTGAAGGGACCATCTGTGCCCGTTAGTGTGAAAGGGACCATCTGTGCCCGTTAGTATGAAAGGGACCATCTGTGCCCGTTAATACGAAGGGACTATCTGTGCCCGTTAATACGAAGGGACCATCTGTGCCCGTTATTATGAAAGGGACCATCTGTGCCTGTTACTGTGTAGGGACCATCTGTGCCCATTAGTGTAAAAGGGACTATCTTTGCCCATTTTTATGTAACATTTCTCTATTATATATGCATGTGCACCCCAGTCATTTTGTCATGGGATTGGGACGGGTTCACCGGACATTTTGTTCAGCGGCTGCGCGCGTAAATATAGAAAATTAAAGATGGCCGTCGAATTGTTATTGAAGGGGGAATGCTTTTTTATGTGGATTTTTTACACGATTCAGGCTCAAATTCAATTACTATTTGCAAAATAAAGGTTTATGTAACCTCAAGTTGTGATTTCACGTGTTTCGTTGCCGGAAGATCTAATATAAGGGGCTCAATTAAGGTAAGCATTTCACATTAATATTGCTCAAATCCGTGAATTAAATTCGTTTTCATTTTTTTTTTCTTTTGACTGGCTAAGTTATGTTTTCTTGTTGCAGATAAATGGCAAATGAAATTCAACAGCTAATTCAGCTAGCATTGTTGGTGCTAGACAGAGAGGTTTATGGTGGCCCATTGAGGCCATAGTGTTTTTTTCAAACTTGCTGGAAATTTGTGATTTTTTTCTCAATTTTTTTATTATTTCGATTTGTTTCTGTTTTTATTTATTTATTATTATTTTTTTTTTGCTTTCAATTAATTTTTTTTATTTTATTATTTTTTATTATTTTTTTATTATTTTTTTATTTTTTTTTATTTTTTTTTTTTAGAACCGTTTTTTTTATTTGTTTTATTCTACTTTATTTATTTTTTTTTTTAAATCATTTTTATTTCATTTATTTATTTTTTTAATTTTTTTTTTTTTTTTTTTTAATCCCCTACGTGGCCCATTGAGGCCATAGGCCCAGGAAGGCCATAGCCCACAATGCCTTTCGGAACCTGTTTGTTTACTTAGCGATTCACCTGGTCGATCCACATGTGCGAGTTCAAGGAGTCCGATCAAGAATTCCTTCTCGTGCACCCTCTAAAGTCGATAGCCAAGGTCAAAACAACAGTACACAGTCACATTCAACTGACATGGCACCCGCTTCAGTCGTGGCGTATGTTTCGCTAAGTGATATGCTTAAACTTGGTAGGTTTATACGTCCTGAGGCCGATGTTGTAACACTAGAAAATTTCTCTATAAATGAATTTTGGAAAGAGCCAGTTGAAGTGAAAGTTGCTTTAGAGAAGAGGCCAAAGCTATATAAGTGGCTTACCGAAAGTAAAGTATGTCTTGAAGAAGTATCGACAAGATAGGCGTAAAGAAATAGAGGAGCAATTCAGTTCGTTAGAAGAACATACACGAAAAATTGTGCAGATGAGCGCACTTGCGCGTAATTTCGCACAGTGTTTGGAGAATGAAAGTCCGTTGAAGGAATTCGGAAAAAAGCATCATTTTTATGATGCTCCACAGTGGCAGATCCAGGGGTGTTTCATAAAAAAGTTATTAGGATTGTTGTCAGTTTTTACATGAGAAACGTTTTGTACAACTTCACTCAGCTTTACAAAAATGCACCCCTCCTCTTCAAATCCTGGATCTGCTACAGCTTCAGAAGTACAATTGATGTCTTGATATGCTGACAATGTTTTTAAAACACAAAGTACAGTTATGAATGTTATACAAGGCCCCGGGGGGGGGGGGGGGGGAATAAACGATCGGGCATGCTCGTCGGCATTTTTCAAAAATACCCCTAAAAGATACCCGACGTTTTTCAAAAGGGCGTGGCTTCACAAATTTTTCATCTCTAAAAGATACTAAAATTCGGATTTTCAGTGCTTTTCAACCCCTAAAAAATACCAAAAAGTGAGAATTTGGCAAATTTTTGTATTTTAAACCCTAAAAGATACCAAATCACTGATTTTTACCCCTAAAAGATACGACGAGCATCCCCGATTGCTTACCATCAGAATCCCCCCCCCAGGTACACGGCACCTCACAAGAACTTTAATTACTTTTATTATTTAGGGGGGGGGGAGTCTCCCATGAAATTGAGTTAGATTTGGTTACTAGACCATCAAAAGGTGCACATTTCAAACACTAAAAGGTATATCATGATTGTTTGTGTTTAAGTTTTCTGCAGTACTATGAAATGGAAAAAAGGTACAGAGCTATCAGTGTATCACACCTGCCTTCTTTTAAACATTGATAGTATGCTATTATTATACTTTTGATCGGGAATTTGACTATACAGACTAAATTGCCATGGAATGTAGTCAAATTCAAAAGAATATTTAACTTGTTATTGAGGCTTAGGTGCAAATACCTTGGCATATTCTGATAAACAAAAACATACATAGACTTATACCAACTGCTGACAAATGTCTTTGGCCAAGTTTGCTTTGTTTAATAAAAAAATGAAGCCCTTTTGATTTGAAAGCCTTCCTTCTCAATATAATTGGACAACATCATTGATATACATAGGTGATCGATATCCTTATTAATACATATAATATATTTGCGCCATTTGTACATATATGGGATTCACAATAATTCACATTTGGCTCATCATTGAATCTCATGCAGTATAAATAGTTGCTCAAATTATTGTATAATAAAGGCTATGATATTCAATAAGGTATGTATCATTAGTCTGTTGATCGAAAGAAGTTATGTGTACTATATACTTCCGTGCTTCGATCTTATAACAACACATTTATTTTACATCTGGTTTACAAAAGCACTTAAAAATGTAATTAGAAGTTTAATTTGATACTGCTCTGTTTGCATCAAAGTGTGCTTTAAGGTAAAGGTATGCATTGGATGCCTGTGAAGGCTCTATATCATCTGTGCTTTGAATATGTCTTTCGCATTCAGTGCGGAATGTAGAGTGTAAATAGTCATCTGTATCATCAAGAACATTAGAAAGTTCTGCTACTTCTCGCAAATCATCATCTGATAATTGAAGGCCACATTTTTCTGCACCATACTGTTCTGGACAAAAATAAATATGTTCTGGTACTCCTGTTGGGAGATCTTTTTTCTTCTGTTTTCGAATGCGGTGGCTATTCTATACAGAAGTACGAAACACATCAAGCTGCTTCTGAAGGACAGGAATGTAAACATAAGCAACCAAATTTCTGCAAAAAATTAAAGTACATATCATGATGATACAATTAATACAATATAAAATAATATCAAACTCATTTAAAAATTTATATATATGCAAGAATGTTTAATTGCACTTAACATTACAAAATATTACAAACAATTATTTATGTCAAAACATATAGTATGTGCATTGTGAATGATATTTGAAAAAAAAAAATTACCTGTCAATTTCATTACTTGGATCATAGTCTCCATTTTCTACCAGCTCAGAGAGCTGATTTTTGAAAATTAACTTTTCCAACCGTTCTAAAAGCTCCTTCCACCATCTCTCAATCTTGTTTTGAGTAGAAGGACCATATAAAACACTTTCAGTAGTATCTTCCAAGTCACCATATTTGTCTCTTAAATAACAGTGCATAGTAGCCATTATTGCAGTCTCTGTACTCTTGTCTATGCGTATACGTTTTGGCAACACTATAAATAAAAATCAAAAACTTGAGTACAAACACCAAAATGTTACAGTCACTTAAGTGTTTATACTCTATAGAACTGTAAGTTATAAAAAAGCTAGATTTAGATTTAGATAAAGTAAAATCAGGACCCTGAATGTATAAACACAAAAGCAAACAGTTTATCGCCTGCATAATAAAGGTCACCATAGCAGCTTTTAGCTTTCTTATTAATTGCCCTAATTTATTTTGACACCATGCAAGCGTAATTGGATTATTTATGTGGGAAGCAGAATTGCTAATATATTATCAATCTGTGTGCATGCCATTATCAGTTTCCTGTTATACATATCACTCTGTATAATAGGGAATATTTTAATAAATTCAGTGTAATGTGTGAGCAAATAAATACTATACACATTGTTATTGGACACTTACATTTGATGTAAATACTTTTGTTCTTGGTGGTCGCTTTGGTTTTCCAACACCGCCACGCTCCTTTAGTGCTTCTGGATTGATGTCTGTCATAACATCGTATACAATATTTTTTGGAACATTCAATCCATGAACTTCTCGAATCTTCTTATGTAAAGACCTGTATCCTAAAAGTCGTCCTGGAACTTCCATTTCCTTTTCTATAGCAGACTTAACTGTCTCTATATCAATGTTATAATCGACAAATTTGACGTCAAAGTATTGAAGACGACGAGTCAGCGTACGTATACTCCATGCATACTGTGGATATTGCACAGAAATCAGATCCAAAATTTCGTTCTTCTTGAGATTTTGACTCACATACTTGACAAGATCGTTCTTCAGATCAATATCCTTTTCGCATTCACTGTTTCGTATCCTGCAAGCCATGTTTCATCGGTCTGTACAGTCGTGGACGGTCAGAGGTAAACAACATGTTCCGAAAGGCATTATGGGCTATGGCCTTCCTGGGCCTATGGCCTCAATGGGCCACGTAGGGGATTAAAAAAAAAAAAAAAAAAAAAAAAAAAAAAAAAAAAAAATTAAAAAAATAAATAAATAAAATAAAAATGATTTTAAAAAAATAAAAAAATAAAGTAGAATTAAAAAAAAAAACGGTTCTAAAAAAAATAATAATAAAAAAAAAATAAAAAAAAAATAATTGAAAGCAAAAAAAAATAATAATAAATAAATAAAAACAGAAACAAATCGAAATAATAACAAAAAAATTAAGAAAAAAAACACAAATTTCCAGCAAGTTTGAAAAAAACACTATGGCCTCAATGGGCCACCATAGAGGTTGGTTTTCAACGAAAAACATAAAATTAAAACTGCATTATAGCTAATAATAGATTGTAAAATGATAAAACTCTCACTTTGACTTTCTTGCAAATGCATTTTATGAAAAAGAGAACTCTATCAAACCAGTTATTTATTGTTACTGGTTTGACATATGAATTTAGTATTTTTGAATTTAATGATTTATTATCTATAATGCAAATAAGATGAACATACACTGTAATTATTTTGTGAATAAATCAAATGTCTGAATAAAAGAGTTGTTTCAAAATTTATCCCACGTTTCTCTGATTTGTTTGTATTATTTTCATACAATAATTCTGTTTAATACAAATAATTATATGATGCAACATGTCTGATTGTTTTAATTGTATTTTTGTGTATTCTTTGTTGCACTGGCAAACTAAAAATTACAAAGGAATATGATAAAGTAAATAGGGTGATTGACAGGAAATCTCTAATGATAATTATTCCTTTTGAGTTGTGAGGTAAAAGTGCTTTCTTACTTGATGAAAAAAACAATCAAAGGAATAAAATTCAATTTAAAGTTGATCAACTACATTCCATAACATGTATTTTGTCAGCAAGTTTCCCTTAATCATTTTCTACTCAAAACAGACATTGTTTTTTTATCATTCTTTTTTTCAATATCAATTTCAAATTTGAATTTGATCAATTAAATCCAGTTTTATATATCAGTTTGGACAAGAAATCAAAGAGATTAGCATGGGTAATTACAATGCATCATATGTAGCTGGGCAACTTGGGTGAGTGCACTACAAAAAAAGCACCTCTAGTGTGCAGTATATTGATTGTCAAATAGAATTGCAAATAACTGGTACAAATGAAAATCTGCATATGCACAATACAATTTCAAAACTAGTCTGATTGTGTGGTTTAATCTCATGAGGTTGGCTCAAGTTGATGATTCAAACTAGATTGTCTTTTTTATAAATATAAAGAATATGTGCTTAAAAGAGCAATTATTGAACTGACCTATCACAAAACCATGTGATTTATTGTTGTCTCCAGTCAATTATTTTACATTATCCAATAATTGTATATTATTACTCTGGCCCTGCATATGACAATGAAGTGCTCATGTACTTAAAATTATACCAACAATGTTTTTGAACATTATTGTTTTCTTTGTTTTGCTTTATCAAAGATACAAATCATTTGCTTTGAGCAAAAGTTTTACTGTTTACTTTTATTGTAGTGATTGTTGTCCAGGTGTAGTTTTGTCTTGCATATGTCAATTCATTATGTACAAAACATGCAAAACAACACAACAATCACTGCTATCAACAAACAACGATACTTTTGCCTTAAAGCAATGATCAGTATCATAGATAAATTAAAACAAAGCAATACAGTGCAACAATGAGGTTTGCTCTCATGAGTGAGGGTGGCTCAAATATTGATGATTCAAATTATACTGCCTTTTTTTCAATTGCTGGAAAATTTGTTCAATAGAACAATCATTGAACTCAGCTTTCACAACACAGTTTGATTTGTTGTTGGCTCTAGCCAATTATTTGCATCTGCTCTCTGCATCGACAAACAATAATTTACATGCTTGTCACTAACAAATCACAATATTATATTCAGCCTTGTCCAATAAATGCATATTATTACTCTGCACATGATGACAATCATAAAATAAAAATGATACCAATAATATTTTTTGCACATAATTGTTTTCTTTGTTTTGCTTTATCTAAGATAGAAATCATTTCCTTTGAGCAAAAATTTCACTGTTTACTGTTATTGTAGTGCTTGTTGTCCAGGTGTAATTTTGTCTTGCATATATAATATTCAAAACAACAACAACAACAATCACTGCCAACAACAAACAATAATACTTTTGCTGAAAAGCAATGATCAGTATTTTAGATAAAGCAAAACAAACAAATCAATACAATGCAAAAATTATGTTTTGTATGTTTTCCCTTTGAAAGGTGTATGAAGTTGTGCATTAACAGAATGAACAATAATAAAACTCAAGATTGTAAATCATTTCGCTTTACTTTAATTGTAAATCACACATAAACAATTAACACAAGGAACTTATTTATATTTTACAAATTAATTGAAATTTAAAAACCAAATTGTCTTTGCAAAGGATATTTTTTTGGTCACATTTTCAACGCGTGTGATTACACCGCACGTAAACAAAATTTGACATTTAAATCAATTTACCTTGAATTTTACTTCCTTGGGATTATCATCGACATTAAAAAATACCAATTCCTCTCTGCTTGAATTCCCTTCTTCGGCTTTCAGTTGTTAAGAAAAACATTGATCAAATCTTTGCTTGATCAACTCCATTCTTTGCATCTTCAACAACATTCGTGATCATTGTTTATTTGACCGTTTAAAGGACCTTTTCCATCGAAAATTGACCAATATCAGTTAACTTTAGACTCCAAATACCGCGCTCCAAGGACAAAAATCAAAAAAATAAAAAGAACACGTTTTCACTGGTTCATCTGAGATCACTGTGAGCTTTAGTTTGACTATTAAAATAAAACACACGAGAAAAAAAAACAAGGCTCAAAATCAGTCCTTCGGAAAGAAAAAGTCATTTTCGAAAAAAGTGCTGCATAATACGATCAATAAAAAATACTTTTGTTCATAAAAATACACAAAATTTGGTATCAAAATGCAGGACATTTCCAGACGCTGCCATTGCCGTCAATCAATAGGTAATCGGAATTATAGCGACGACATTACGACTCTCTAAAAATAGGTCATTCAGTCATCGTTAAATTCGGCCTCAGTCTCCCTAAAAATGGCGCGCGTCCAAAATGGCGACCAGCCAAATTTACCCCGACCAATCGTGCGTAAAAAATAGCTGGCGTGGTGTTTATGCTTATGTTATGCGTATTTACGTCTGCGTATTTACTAGCTGTGTGTGTTGTTGCGTGTGTGCGCATGGTACTGTTTATACAATCACACACACACACACACACACACACACACACACACACACACACACACACACACACACACACACACACACACACACACACACATAATATATGTATATATATATCCTGATCGTTATTTTGTCTTGTTCTGCACTCACTTCTTTTTTCTTCTCAGATATTTTTCAGTCTCCAATGTGGATTGAATTTGATGAGTCTGTGCCTGCCCACCTTAACAACCTAGCTGATTCAGTTAAACAGTCTATCTTTGCCTCTAAAGCTGATGGAACGGTAAAAACGTACCTAAGTGGCTTTAATGGTTGGAAGCGTTAGGCTAAGTTGAATGTTTTCCACTACCTACCAGCTAATCCTTTTCATGTTGCAATGTATCTCCAGGTGTTATGTCAACAGGGTTCTTCAGTTGCGCCCATCAACAATGCCATCTACAGCATAGACTGGGTCCATGGTTTGGCTGGCTATCCCAAAGTGTCTACCCACCACATGTTTCAATCCATGTCCAATGCCTGCAAGAGGATTTTAGCCAAACCGAAATGCAGGAAAGATCCGATCACTCCAGAGATGCTCCAGGCCTTAGCTGAGAAACTACAAGATAAGTGTAGTATTTCTGATTTAAGAACTCTTGCCTTGTGTCTTATTGGTTTTGCAGGTTTCCTCCGCTTCAGCGAGTTATGTAGTATTCGCTCTTGTGACGTTTGCCTCTATGCAGCTCATTGTTCTATCTTTTTAGAATCGCCCAAGACCGACCAGCTGAGAGAAGGATCGTGGATAAATATTGCAAGAACAAAGAGGATAACCTGTCCCATCGCTGCTTTGGAGAAGTACCTCGCTGCAGCCAATATCAAACTAGACGATGAGTTACCCCTGTTCCGTGCCTTGGCTCCGCCTAACAGCTCATACAAAGTTCGCAAATAAGCTACACCCGAGCTAGGGAGATTATCAAGGAAGCCTTCAAAGACATTACCGACGTGTCTAATATTAGCTTACACAGTCTTCGCAGTGGAGGTGCTTCTGCTGCAGCTAACGCGGGCATTCCAGACCGATTGTTTAAGAGACATGGTCGATGGGCTAGTGAAAATGCTAAAGACTCGTATATTAAAGACAATTTAGATAAATTACTTTCTGTATCTCGTTCATTAGGAATTTGATAACCGAGCCCAGCAGGTTAAGGGCTGTGATTCATAGGGCTGGGATTTTTCCCCTGTATTACACGTACCGAGTGCGTTGGGGTTTTTTCATCCTATGAATACTCGTTCACACCCTTAGTTTAAAGTTTGCTATCTTAATTACACAATAGTATACTTGACTGATTGTAATGAGCTTAATCATCATCTTGCTATTAAACTAAGATTAGCGGTCTGCAGTCGATCACGCCGCATCCAAATGTTGTTATGTTTGTTGTTGTGTCGCACGCGGGTGTGCTATGAGGAACATTTAAGAGAGAGAGCGACTTTTCAAAACGGAAACGACGTAAATACAGGAAGCCCAAATTGATCACGGACGCGCAATCATTAACCTTTCAAATGTCGAATTCTTAAGAGGAAATCGCTCGAAACTTATTTTACCGTGGTTATACATTCGAATAAACCATAGAAATGCTCTACAAGTTTTACGATGTAAAGATAAGTTTGAGACGTCCCAAGGAGTGGAATCTCTCAAGAAAAAAAATGTGCAATAAGATATGAATATCGTCAATACCACCATAAGCGAATAATTAGATGGCCCAGACTCACTAGTTGGATAACGAGGATGGCATACCTAGACTTCAAGGCATCATTGTTCCACGTGAAATCTCCAAGATCTAATGAAAGAAATGGATCCCGAGGGAGAAGAGCAACGAGAAAGACACCAGCTTAGACGAAGGGAATATTAGAGTGCAAGGCCCGATGGTGCCTGGCATGCTGATGGATACGATAAATTGAAGCAGTATGGCCGCCCAATACATGGGTGCAAAGACGTCTTTAGCCGAAAAGTGCTATGGATGTATATTACAAGATCCAACAACTGCTCCTGACAATATTCCTACATATTATTTAAATACTGTCGAGCAATTTGGGGGTTGTCTTCGACAATTGGAATGGACCAATGGCAGGAATACATTCTTTTTTTACGAACAACCCTAACTCCAAATAGGCATGTGGCTTCTCGCAATCAAAGAATCCTCAATACTGCTAATGAAATGCACACAGAATGCCTTTGCTTCTGCCTCTCTAATTTGCAACAGAGAGATGTAGACAGAATAAGGGAGTCCTGGAATACCCATTATATCAGGGGATCACGACATGATACAACAGCTGGTTGACCCGATGTTCTTTACAATTTTCCTGAGAGATTTGGAGGTGATCATAATCATATCATATCTGGTTGTTCAAGTTTCAACCAATCATGTCTCTTATGCCTATAATCATCTTGTACAGAAAGAGGAAGGCAACAATATCGAGTATTTTAAATATGTTGTTTAAAATCTTGGTGTCAAGATCAGAACTCTGGAGAGAATCGCTGAAATTATACAGACGCCTATTGGATATTGCAGTTAAGGTAGCTAGCCGCAGTTTCAAACTAGGCACACAAGTCACTTTCAAAACACAACCATCCATCGGCAGAAAAACATACGGTAAATTGATTACTACAGGAGTAGTGAGTAAAGATTGAAGTTTTTATCCGGTATTTGGAGATGTTGATATTTTCTTTGTTTCTAGTGTTGCGTTGATGTATCTCGCTTCTTCTTTTGAATCTACCATACAGATATTTTGGTGCAATGCTGTTAACGCACTTATATGCCATCAAGGTTGTTTTGAATTCAAGGTATTCTTTAATTGGGAGGCATTTAAGGTCACGTAAAATAAGAGTGGCATGGTCAAACTTACGTCCAGGCGATACTATCTTAGCTGCAAAATTTTGTGAATGTTGTATTTTCTTGATGTTGCTGTCGGATGTACTGGACCATACTGTAGAGCAGTAATTGATCTTGCTCATTACTAGGGTGTTGATTATTGTTGTTAAAGACTCTTTACTGAATGCGTGACGAAGACGATTTATCTGACAGAGTTGGTTTGTGCACGAAGCTGATAATTGCTGAACATGTTTGTTGAAGGTCAGGTTAGAGTCAAGTACTAGGCCTAAGTCTTTAACATCTGTAACTGGCTTTATAGTGTTATCAAGAAAGTTAACTGTAGGTGTGGTATCTAAGTGTTGAAGTAGTTGACTAGTTCCAAAGATGATCATTTTGGTCTTTTCAGGATTTATCAGTAGATGATTCTGACAGCACCATACTGCAATACTCCTTAGGTCCTGTAGCACTCTTATTTTTCTTTTTCTTTGGTTGCCATACTTTGTTTGTTATAACGTTTTTTCTGTATGTTTGTATGGGAGAAGTTTACTGTTTAAGCAACTTCTCACTTGTATGTGTGTATGTATCTATTCACGAATGTGTTTGTTTGCACCTTATATTTTATTTAACTTAGCTTCATTTCCATTCTCATTCAATTTTACAACAGAATCCTGGTCTCTAACTGTATTTTAGCTTTTAAGTTATTTGTTAGGACCAGTACCTGATATCATTTATATAATTTTCATTAATTATAATATTCTATGTAAATTCATGCAAGGTACAAAATTAAAAAAAATTCTGTTCAAATTCTAAAATTTTATTCTATGTCATCTAAATCCAAAATCAATAAAAAAAACAGAGATCATTTAAATAAAAACCCTCGTACCATCTATTAACATCGATATCCTGGCCATTTCCGAATCCTGGCTTAATACTTCCGTTTCAAACGCAAAAGTTGAGATCCCTTAATATAAAATTCAAAGACTTGACCGTAAACACAAGAAAGGCGCTGGCGTATGTATATTTTACCGCAACGATTTCAAGTCAAAAATTATCAAAGAGCTGACATCGGTCTCTCCCTCGGGACTACATCAATTGTGGACACACACGGGCTTTAGGATTCTCCTTGCTTCGAGTCGTGAGAAATGTTTAAAAACAACCAAAATACTCTTATTGAATTCTAAAAAAACTAACAATTTTTTTAGGAGAGGGCTTCCTGTGTCGATACCGTCATTTTATTGCAGGCTCAGCAGATTTCTTCGTTCGATAACATTTGGTCATAACGAGTCATGAAATGGGATTGTAAACCAGCTAAATATTGTCGTATGTGGAAGAATAAAAACACGCAAATTAAATGCGAGTATAAGGTGATTTATGTAGTGTTTTTTTTAGCACTCAATTCGAGTATTTTGGTTGTTATTAAACATTTATCACGATCGAAGCAAGGAGAATCCTACAACCCGTGACGCACGGCGTATTAGCATTGTATTTTCACGCGCCGTCCACTGAAAAGGAAGACACAAAATTATTATAATTACTATGCTGGATTTCTCGATGACCATGAATTTAAAACTAAACACTAAAAGAATGCAACATAAATACCGTAAAATGGTGCTATTTCATGCTAATTCTATTGTTTTCTTTTGTTTAATTACTGCTATTTACTACTAAATAGCGACAACTGTTGTAGACATGTGGTATCTGCACTCTTTATCACGTATGTGATTAAGAGAGCGTCCATATACCAACCAGGCAGAACCAGGCAGTAGGTGATAAACCTGATGTCGCCAAACCTGCTTATATTTGGCTCACATGTAGCACTCAGTGAGCATAGTATGTGGTGGAAGATCCAGATCATGGTATTGCATAATCATGGAGTTGACCACCCCCCCTTGGTTTAGGAGCATTTTCAGTAAATTCCTGTTGTTTTGGAGTAAAATTTTGAAAATTCATAAAACAACAAAAACATATCTGACGGCAATCAACTTTCTGCTATTGACTACTTGGCATTTGATCTTAAAAATTATGGGCAAAACAATGATTTAAATTGTTTGTGGTTGTCATGACAACGCCATTAAGAAAGTACATTTTTCAATTTTTCGGCTACGATTTATTTTAGTAAACTTTGCACACAAATAAATCGCAAGGCCAACTTGATGATAGCAAAATTGACTTATAACTAATACATATAACCCTTTGGCTATGTAGAAATGTAATAAAAGTCGTGGGTTTTTTCTTTAAATTTTCTCAGTGAAGCATTCAATATACCTAATATCCAAAAATTGCATATTTTCCATAAATTCAACAAGAAAAATAAAATATAAAGCGAAGTCAAAACTAACAACAATCACATCAAATGATTAATTGGAGATGTGCATAACGAGTTTTGAACCAAGTGAGTACCAAAAAAAAGCATTTTCAAGACACAAACCTCACTTTAAATAACGTCCTATGACCAATTTATGGTTGAAATCGATTCTAATCGTTTCTATAGATTTCGTATATCTATACGACTTTAATATAGCAAAAATGCACCTCAGAATGTTCAATTCCTTTACATGAATTAATTTTGTGCATTATGTTTGAAAATTTTTGGGAAAAAATGAGGAAAACTACATTTCTTTTTACGTACCGTTTGTTTTTTTACAGCCGCCATATTGAATAACTAAGGAAGCCCACGCGCAGTACAGGAAGCCCAATCGCAGAGTCGAATCGACCTGCGGATTTCTACTTTTTTCCATCAATTTCTGCTTATCTAGTTATTTATATTATTCATTTACTTATTTGATTCACTAATATATTTTCTCATTTATTCATATATTTAACTACCTTTTTGTTACATTAAGTTATGAATTCATGTATATATATATATTTTTTTATTGATTCATTCATGATTTCAATGATTCATTTATTCATTCATTCAATCATTTTTTCACTTACTCAATCATCATAGTTTAATACATCAATGAATGATTGATCAGGAATGAACCAATGAAGAAGTGAATAACGAATAAATAAATAACTGACAGATTAGTAAGTTAGTAAATCAATTATGTATTAAATCATTAAGACATAAATGTATATATGTTGTTTAATTTATGTACCAGTGTCCGTTTTCAAACGCACATTTGTGATCGCTCTAGCAGTACTTTCAACCCCGATTGACGTAAGAGTCTTTAACGGACGTACCACTAGAAAAGTGAAAAACAAAAAAATTCAAGCACGGTTTTAAAGTAAAAAAAAATCCATCCAAACATACAACCAAAACTTGCAAAAAAAAAAAAAAAAAAAAAAAAAAAGAACAAAAGAAAAAGAAAAAGAAAAAAAAAGAAAGAAAAACATACAAGCCCAACCATCCGAACCAAAAAAGATAGTCCTTTGAATGTCATACATCTCTTTTGCGGTTTTGCTTATTTTATCAGTGCTAGTATTCAATAATTTCTATGAGCGCAAGATATATTCCCGTTATGTGTCAAAGTAAAGAAATGAATGAATGGATGAATTAGTTAATGACAGAATAAGTGAGTGAGTGAGTTAATAAATGAATGACTGATTAATTGAATGAGCAAGCAAATGATTGAATGAATAAATGAAAGGAAAAAACAAATAGTTTAATAAATAAAAAAATGAAAAAAAATATGAATTAATGACTTGATAAATGAATAGTAGAAAACAGATAAAATACAAATTCAACAAATAAATAGATAAATTGAAAAATAGTTAACTATTTTTCAATTTATCTATGAATAAATAAATGAATAAGTGAAAAAAATAAATTAGTGAATCAAATAAATAAATGAATAAATAAAAACCAAATAAAAAACATGACGAATGAATCAATTAACAAATTATGAGATGAAAAAAAATATATATATATATACATGAATTCAAAACTTAATGTAACAAAAAGATAGTTAAGTAGATGAATAAATGAGAAAATATATTAGTGAATCAAATAAGTAAATGAATAATATCAATAAATAGATAAGCTGAAATTGGTGGAAAAAAGTAGAAATCCGCAGGTCGATTCGTCTCTGCGAGTGGGCTTCCTGTATTGCGGGTGGGCTTCCTTAGTTATTCAATATGGCGGCTGTAAACACACAAACGGTACGTAAAGAGAAATGTAGTTTTCCTCATTTTTTTGACAAAGATTTTCAAACATAATGCACAAAATTAATTCATGTAAACGAAATGGACATTCTGAGGTGCATTGTCGCTATATTAAAGGCGTATAGATATACGAAATCTATAGGGACGATTAGGATCGATTTCAACCATAAATTGGTCATAGGACGTTATTTAAAGTGAGGCTTGTGTCTTGAAAATGCTTTTTTTTGGTACTCACTTGGTTCAAAACTTGTTATGCACATCTCCAATTAATCATTTGATGTGATTGTTGTTAGTTTTGACTTCGCTTTATATTTTATTTTTCTTGTTGAATTTATGGAAAATATGCAATTTTTGGATATTAGGTATATTGAATGCTTCACTGCGAAAATTTAAAGAAAAAAAACCACGACTTTTATTACATTTCTACATAGCCAAAGGGTTATAGTTATTAGCTATAAGTCAATTTTGTTATCATCAAGTTGGCCTTGCGATTTATTTGTGTACAAAGTTTACTAAAATGAATCGTAGCTGAAAAATTGAAAAATGTACTTTCTTAATGGCGTTGTCATGACAACCACAAACAATTCACATCATTGTTTTGCCCATAATTTGTAAGACCAAATGCCAAGTAGACAATAGCAGAAAGTTGATTGTCGTCAGATATGTTTTTGTTGTTTTATGAATTTTCAAAATTTCACTCCAAAATAACAGAAATTTACTGAAAATGCTCCTAAACCAAGGGGGGGTGGTCAACTCCGTGATTATGCAATACCATGATCTGAAACTTCTACCACATACTATGCTCACTGAGTGCTACATGTGAGCCAAATATAAGCAGGTTTGGCGACATCGGGTTTATCACCTCCTGCCTGGTTGGTATATGGACGGTCTCTTAATGACTTGTTTACATTTTGTTTTCTTTTTGATTCCAGCTATTTACATATCATTTAATTATTTTGACTAAAAATAACAGTAAAATAGAATTATAGTCTAAAATGTAATTTCACTGTATGAAAAGTGCAGTCAAAATAAGTACCTATTACATTGAGATAGCTAACACATTGTTTGTCAGAATGAATACAACCATTTTTAAAAATGAAGACAAATGACAATTATGTCATGTTGAACACTAAGTGTGTTCACTAACAATTGAACTTTTTTGGCAATGAATAAAAAATGCAAATGAAAAATGCAATTTCATTATCCTTGAATTATGTGTCAATGATGCGTGGTACAATACAAATGTAATCTAAATACAACAAAACTATTCAAGTGAATTTTTATTATAAATTTAATGTATAATTTTGAGTTTCAGTGACCTGCAACCAGTTAAAACTATCCTAAGGCAGGTCACTGGATTACAGAATATATTATAGTTGGAGGAACAATTGATAATAAATCATGCAAGTTATATATTTATAGTTAATTTGAAGCAAAATAATATTAAAAACAAGTCAGTAATACTAACTTCAGTAAGTACAAAATAAATGAATGAGAAATGAAATTATTTTCAATTCATTTACCTTTATTATTACTTTGAGTGAGATCATGAGATTCAGTTAAGAGGCTTAATCAAAATGTAATGTTAAAAACAATATAATAATAATTATTATATTAATAATTACCTTTGTAGCTCTTTCATTCTCAAAATAGTTCTTTTCATGTTGAAGGGTATAGAATTCCAAAGTCTGTTACCAATTCTAGAGAAAGAATGAAATTGTGTTTTCAGTGTCAATGGAATAAAATAAAGCTTGTTATCAGCTTCAGAGTGAAAAATTATGTGGATATGTCTGGGTCAATTTTCATTTGCAACATCATCATCATAACTTACTTATTTGACTTACTTATGATCCCATTTATATTGCATTGAATCATTTATAGATTGGTAGAGTAGTTAAAGAGGTAGAAGAACTTAATTCCATAGAAAAGAGTTAGGCAGTAGTTCAAGATGTAATACATTAAAGAAGAGAACCCCAACCTCGGATAAGATGTGTGAAAGGCTGGCTAGGAAGAGAAGGAGTGATACTATGCAGATGGCGCTGAAAATTCATGTAAGTAAACTTGAAAAGTTATGTAAGACCTTCTTTAGAGTACATCAAGTTGTTTTTGGTTTTCATCCATCTGTGTGGACATTAGGATTTGTTGTCCCCGCCCATATTAAAGACATGGTATGCAAGTATAACATGGGTTTAGGTTTAAATTCTATGGAGGGGAGGGAGGCGAAAAATATTTTTTATATTTCATTAATCTGACAAGGGGTCACATATTTACAAACATCTTCAGAGCTCGGAACAATGCCGGAATGCATGCTCTGCTGACTCCTTTCAGATTCTAGATCGAGCTTCAAATAACATCCAATTAAGAGTAAAAGAAGCACTACACATTATGTGGGAAAAGCCCGCGTTAAATGGACAAGTTAAGCATGTGAGCATTAAGCTTGCAGTATAGCTATGTTGTTGTATTTTATAATCTTTTATTTGTTACACATCATTAACTGTTTTGTTCTATTCACATTTATATAGTCAACTATTGCTTATCGTACTTGTAATTTACTGAAGATGACTGAAGTCACTGCCGAAACATGTTTAAATTAAAAAGAGTCGTGTGGTTTATCAAATTAATCGGAAGTCTGCTTCTTTGCCGATCATTTAGCTAAATTATATTTCAAGGAGCTACCATATTACAATGTCAATATTAATTTCGTTCACGGATAATTCAATTATTTACTTGTCCAGAATTTCCAATCAAAAAAACGACTTAAAAGCTCCATAATTTATATGATTTAGACTTATTCAAAACCACTCTACCCACAGTCGTAAGTAATCTTGAGGACACGCAATTGGCATTATCTTTCCTTTGTTTGACTGGAGGCTCTTCTTTGTCTGATAAATTTCATGATTAATGTAAGTCGTCCAATGTACACATGAACAATGTTACACGTTTGTAGTCTTTGATAAACCTCTTTTTTGTACCTTGAAAGAATACAAAAATTATTTCCTGGCAGAAACTCTTAACCATCTTCTGCTAATGTGTACTGTGCATCTTCAATGTACCAATTGCTATGAAAGTCACTCCATTTTTGCTGTGCTTTTTACAGCAACAATATATTTATTTAATTTATTTATCCAGCATTTTTGTTGACTTTCAGACAGCATGAAAGAGCTTGTATCTCATGCATATAGTCTATAGTTAATTACTCAACTTTTTGCTTCCATTCTTTGCTACAGACGATGAACAACTAAAAAGGCTAAAAGGTATGATCTTTTGGAGCTATAACGTACGTTAATTATATCTGATTGACGGAGCTTTGAATAAACTCACACTCCATCGAAAACTGGACCTCAAAATTTAGCCATAAGAACTTATTCTTTAGACTTTTAACATAGCGTCAATTAAGAAGTCAATATTTTGGCTAAATAAAAGAAGTTAGATGTGTTTCGATCTAGAAGCCCCTGCAGTTTTGATTACAAACAATGGACCATAATAGAGACAAAAACGAAAATAAAACAAACACTCGATAATGATCGTTGACAAACGCTAACAACCAAATGACGTAAAATTAGGACTTATGGAGCGAAAATAACCCATAATTAATTCAACAATACACTGTGGCACACAAGCGTGTCGTAGCGTGGCACGAGCTCAAGGACACAAAGACTCCATGTATTCAATCAATTGATCAACACAATAACAATTAAAACGGTCAATAAACGAAGACAGTACGTCACCTGTTGATATATACACTGTCTACCAAACGATCAAGATTCAACTAACCGAGTAAAAATTTTTAAAAGGTGGTTTGTCGACCACAAAGCTTGCAGATTGACTCAAGACCACGAGTCTATAGGATGAGGAATGTTGGATGACCAGTGCTTAGTCCTTTTCCCGTATCCCAGCTCACGTTTCACAGTATTACATAACGATAATCTTCGTTTGTATAGTGCTGCGGTGCTAGCCTATCTTATTACATATTTTGTCTTCTAAATTGCGCTCATTTTTGCATTAGGGAAATTTGGATTTGAAAATGCCTTAGAAGACAAAAAAATCCCGGATGAAAATCAGTACTGTCCGTTTGAAGACAGTTATTATCGATTTAATAAGTTAAGTGGATATTCCTTATTTCAATGTCCTTCAAATTAAAAGCCAAATAAGAAATTAAAAGTCAACAAAGTTTATTTGATTTATAATCCTTCTGTACAAAAAAGTCTTTTGTTCTAGTCGTACTTTTGTTTGCTAACTAAACAAGCCTGACTTTGAATATTTGATTACTGTACAATTTCATCAATACAAGTCCATGATGTGAACTTTTCAGCCGAGCGCCAACATTTATATGCTGAAGTAATGGACTGTCCTTCCTATAGAACGGGCCATCCGGGACATTTCGGGCCTCACAAGGCCAAATCGAGCCTTTTCGGGCCCTTTTTAAAAGGGATAGTCTAAAGTTAATCATCATTTATTAGAAAACATTGGAGGTGTAGACATCTTTAATTATGGGTCGCACAAGAAGAGATTGCCCCGTGTTTGGATGTACAAGTACTAATCTCGTACGATTGGCAAATCATCTTGATCAAATACATCGTATGCATACGCAAGAACGTGCAAAATGGTTGAAATGGAGTAAATTAGGGTTATGTCTTCCCTTACAAACAGAAGAATGCGTGGATTCTAGCAAACAGACATTCCAAAATGCTTTAGAAAAACTTTTACAGCGTCAAGAAGAAATGAAACTTTTAGAAGTGGTAAACACAAGAAAATATCCGGAAAACAATGCACAAAGAAAAGGAAAAGTATCGATAAAAATGAAGATCGTTTCAAAGCTAATAAGAAATGGTTGTCATTTTAATATGATTCTAAACAAACTCTTTCGATTTGTTATGTAACTAGGGAATTTTTATAAACTTTAAGTTGAAAAACAGAGAGAGATAAATGGTAATGATCGTAATTAGAAGAGATAATAAAAACAGGGAAATTTTTCAATAATTGTAAATGTAGTTGTCAAAAAAAAAAAAAAAAAAATACAAATTATAATCTGTGCTAAATACATGTAGTGATGGACTGTCCCTCTCTTATCAAACGGCCATCCGAGCCATTTCGGGCCATTAAAGGCCAATTCGAGCCTTTTCGGGCAGTTTTAAAATCGGTGTTCGTGGATTAAACTCATCATGTACTAAAAAAACATTCACGATGTAAACTTCCATATTTAAACGTCGCACAATTAAAAAGAGATTGTAATATGTAGTAAACAACATATTAAGAATAGACAGAAGAAGAGACTGACCTGACTAATTTCGACCTGACTTTGACCTGATTTCGACCTGACTTCGACCTGATTTCGACCTGACTTCGACCTAATTTGCAGATTATTAAGGTGTTCCATATTTCTGCGATGATTATTTGAGCTAGCTCTTCAGATCTCTGGCTTCCAGTTTATAACAAACTTTAATCCTGTAAACAATAGAATTTGCCCGAACACGCCTAACAATAAAACTGCCGAGTCATTTCGAATTTACTGCCATTCATCTGATTATTCACATTATGCTTCATTACATATGTACATTGTATTCTCACTGACTTCCGAATTTGACTTTGCGCTTGCGTGAACGTCAAAATGACTTCCGATGTTTCATTAGCGCATGCGCGCTAATATTTATTGTGGACTTCCTTTGGTATTGCGTGATTCTTTGTGACTTCCGGTGTCCCTGTCACGTGATTTCTTGCTCCGACGAAAGTGCTCCGAGAAAACCGGCTAATTCGGTCCTTTAAAGTACTACTGATACTCCCCATCGTGCGACGGTTTATTTTCCACTTTCGCCATTCCAACAAGAACTGTATTCACTTTTTTTCAATTTTTTGGCAGGGGGTAGTTGGGTCTCTTCATATGTGTTCTCATGGCCGCCATCATTGCTCATATTGTTGTCATCATCAAGGTCGCTCTCTGACATTTCGTCAGCGCCTTGTTTTCATTTCCGCAATTACAGGTGTAATATTGGCTAAAGAGCCAGTTATTGTGATTGTGTTTTTGGCGCCAAATTGCTAGTTTGTGATTTCTCACCGTTACTAGAACTTTTACCCTTTTGGGTTTCTACAATTGTGTTGTCGTCTTCTGTGCTGGGCGGCGTCCCAGATGGACTTCGTCTGGACGAAAGGAAGAAGGGTTTATTATGCCTTCAGAACTAGTGATGTTGTGCACCGTATACAGAAGAGTCCCCGCACCAAGCCAAGAGTCGTTCATCTTGATTGTCTTCGCCCTTACAAGGGGAAAGCATTGGGGAAAGACGTCAGTCTTGGAAAGTTACTTTAACGAGATTCAAGCAACAGAGTGTCATTACCCATGGGTTTCGGATGATGAGACAATGGCTACAAAGTGTTAATGCTAAATTATAGTAATACCAATTATTCAAATGTTTAAAAGTAGAGATATTCAGAATACAGTGACAATAAACATTAACACTGAGATCCGAAGTTTTGGAGTCTTGAAAATGGGGTCAGGATGACTCCGAAATGTCGGATCTAAACGTTATCATTTATTAATAAATCACGAGCCCACAACAATAGAAAATAACTGCCGTGAAGGCATTTGTATATCTGATAAGGAAATCGTCCTGATTTCCAAAAGGTATTTCTCGGCCATATTAAATCTAACTTAAGTACACACAACATCTCCAGACAAGGCCAAGAGAATAGCAATTGCAAAAATGATTATTGTTAAATATCCTGGTATGACAGACCAGAAAATATTAGAATGTGCCAATATATTAGAGGGCATGAAATTTTGTTCTACTAAACCAAATATTTAAGTAATATTTTAATTACGTATACAAAATGTTCAAATGATATGGGGCGAAATTCTAAACAGTTACTGGCAAGTCCCTCTGTGACTGTTCATTTTTCTAGAAGCAAATAGGTGGTATTTGTGTTTTAGGGTTTACACGGGACTGCCAATAAAGCAGACTGTGTTTTAGATGTGACCTATCATTAAATAATAATCTGGAATATTACCCTACATTCATCAATTTGTAAGATTTTACCTACATTTCTTCTCATTATTCACTAGGGCTCTTTTAAAATAAAACGAATATAGATAGATATAATATAATAGAACGAAGAAAATACAGATGCCAAAACAATCCTCTGCAAAAATGGAGGAAGCGGCTTCTTGTAGTGCAGCTAAAATAAGACATGGAGGTAATGTAATTAGTATGTTATGAGAAATAAAAAAATAAATATAATAAAACTTTAACCATCGAAGTCATGTCTAAATCATAATTATTGTGTTCTTGGTTTCCATTGTGATTGTATGTTATTTGTTTAATATCAACAACAAACTAACAATACTGCTCATTTTTGTTTTTAAGCGGAAATGCGGTCCTCCATACCAGAGCTCCAACAGGACTAGACTTTAGGCAGTCTGTCCGAGTTGGTTAAACTGATGAAGACGCAAGGAGTTCCTGTACAAACCATTTCCTTTAAGGAGACAAGAAATTCTAATAAAAACACCACTAGTGGTCACAATTTTAGGATGGCTTTCGCTCAAAAACTTGGTACATGACGGTGGCTCCAGACATCCCCCCAAATCGCTCATCGGGGACGCGCGCGGTATTATGAGTACAGTTTACTTTACCTTCGAGTCGTGTTTTGCCGCAGCTGTGGAGAGTAAGGGCAGAATATTTTAAAAAACGGATGAATCCAAACATCTCGATGTTATTTCAGAGAACTTTGTGAATTTTCAGAGGAGCTAGACAAGAAATGAGTCGATAACAAGTTTAGCAATACCGAGTGCTTTGTAAAAACAAGAAATGATATCAATTCTGCTGAAAAAAATCCACAAGAAATTAATAAGACGTCTTAGACCTACTCCCAACAATTGTAATCCTTGGAGATGAGAGTTTTCTCTTGATGTGCCTTTTCAGGTGTTTGATGTACTTCTATACAAAGTAATCAATCATAACTTATTCGGCCATGAGGTGAGCAATACTGTTTTTACTGAAGTCAAAGAAAAGTCGTTTATATTCTCGATAGACAAAATATGGACGGTTTAGTAGTAAAGAAGAAAGATATTGGCAGGGGAAAGACCTATCAAGGACTGAATTAGTTGTTTCGTGCAAACATCCCTTTATATTCAAATTCAACAAATCGCAAGAGGTACTAGATGAGAAGTAGTGAATCATTCTATTGATTGGGTCTGTTTTTGTGATCGTGAAGAACGATGCTGATTTGCTTTCGTCTTTGACTTCTGGATCGTCTGATATTGAATTATTTGATTCGGGTGGTTGAGGCCAGTCGTCTTTAGTTGACCACAAGAAATCTGGTCCCTGTAGCCATCGTTTGTTGTCAATCAGTTCTTGAGCGGGCAAGCCGCGCGATGCGTCGTCTGCTGGACTCAACTGTGTGTTAACGTAGTTCCACTGATTTACTTGTGTACTTTCATGAATAGCAGCGAGTTTATTAGCCACAAAAACTTTAAATCGCTTATCTTGGTTTGCAATGTACCCTAAAGTACAAGTACTATCAGTCCAACAGAACACATCTATTGGTAGATCCAACTCGCGAAGGATCATGTTACTCAGCTTTGTTGCTGTAGCTGCTCCAGACAGTTCGAGTCTTCGAATCGAAACAGTCTTCATGGGAGAGAGACAAACGCACAATGGATGTCACCATTACAGTTCACAGATCTCAGATAGGAGACCGCACCGTAACCTTGAAGTGATGCATCAGCAAAGTTGTACAGCTGTCGACACACAACCTCACCGAAATCTTTAGGTTTCAAGCAACGGTCGACTGTTAAACGATCAAGACATTGTAACTCTTTCAGCCAAGATTGCCATCGGTTTAGATCTTCTTGAGGGATCACGTCATCCCAGTCTAACTTTTTTCTGCATAGATCCTGAAGAATAGCCCTTGCTTGAAGTACAAACGGAGAGACGAAACCCAGAGGGTCGTACACTGAACTTACGGTGGAACGTAATCCACGTCTGGTCGCTGGTCTGTCTTTTATAGTTATGTTGAATCCTAGTGTATCAGATTGAACATCCCAGTGCACGCCGAGCGCTCTTTCAATTGGTAGATGGTCGAGATCGAGAACCTTCACACTTCCAGCTCTTTCAGACTCTGGGACTGACTTGAGGACTTCCTTCGAGTTTGATAGCCATTTCGTTAACCTAAAGCCCCCCTTTGCAAAGAGGCTCCGGAGTTCATCAACTAGCTGAATTGCTTGTTGCTCACTAGTAGTGGATTTAAGACAGTCGTCAACGTAAAAATTACGTTTCACCGTCTCTATAGTTTCTTCTGTGAAGGCTTCTCTGTTATCGTCAGCTGTTTTGCGAAGGCCATAGCTAGCACAGCTAGGAGATGATACTAAATGAACCATCATCTGATATTCTTGTGGCTATTGTTGAAGGTCACCCTTGGGCCACCACAAATAGCGTAGATAATCACTATCCTCATCGTACACACACCTGGTAAAACATGGCTTCAATATCGGCCATCACTGCGACTGGTTCTTGTCTAAATCTAGTCAATACGCCTATGAGATTGTTTGTCATGTCTGGTCCTTGCAACAGTTGGTCGTTTAGGCTAGTTCCAGCGTACTTAGCTGCACAGTCGAAGACACAGCGTACCTTTTCTGGTAGGTACGTACCAGGCTGTAGAATCGTCGCCTTTCTTTTCATCAGGTACCTTCTGAGAATATCCTTTCTGTTCAAGATCCGTCATAAAGGCAGAGTACTTCTCATGAAGCTGGGGGTTCTTTAGAAGACGCGTTTTCAGTGAATCCAGACGCCGTTCAGCTGCAATTCTGTTGTTTGGTAGATCAGGAGGGAATGTACGCCATGGTAGGCAGATCTCGTAGTGGCCGTTCTTTAGTGAAGCGGATTTGCTCATCATTTTGAGAGCTTTCTCATCTTCTAGAGACATAGCTAGTGTATCATCATGGCGATTCAAGTCGTTAAACTTGATATCACAGAATCGTTGGAATTGTTCGTTGAGTTGAACATCAGTGTGTATTCGGTTTGTGGTACGTGCGTGACTTTGTTCTCGACCAAGAGGACCATTGATCGTCCATCCGAACATTGTCCTTATAGCATAAGGACCTCCATTTTGACTCTGTCTTACTTCTTTGGGTTCTAAGCCCTTCGCCACGTCGTTACCGATCAGAAGGTCTATTTCTGAGTCAACCTTTGGCTGTTGTATGGCCATCTGTCGACATCACCTTGCTGAGGAATGTCCTCAATTGACACTGGAAGCTTAGGACATGAAAATACTGTCGGTAATTCAATAGAGTTTCTTTTATCAAGATCATAGACATCGAGGCTGACTAGCTGGCATTTCTTCATGATATTGTCACAGTTCATAGTTGTTAGAGATAGCTCCATTGGTTTACCACGTATTCCAAGACGACTCATCAGCTTGTCTGTACAGAACGTTGTATTCGAACCAGAATCAAGGAACGCGTATGTTTCAACACATTGATCGTTTTCTTTGGATTTTACCTTTACAGAAACTATAGATAAGCCAGTCATGGAAATACCGGCCCCAGTGCTGCTGCATACCGCTTGAGAATTGATACAATTAGGTTGACTCTTTGCTCCTGTGATGTTGGAAGTAGAAACGTTCTTGCATTCAGTGTAGTGTTAGCGTTCTTAGGATGTAGAAATGTTGAATGTTTGCATGTAATATTACAATCGTCGACTTTGCAGAAACTGCCCTTAGGGCAGGATGATGCCATGTGACCTGCTTGTAAACATTTGTTACACAGTCCCTTTGTTCTCACAAACTTCAAGCGTTCATCTAGAGTCTTCCTTTTGAATTCATCACGAGATAGATAATGCTGATTCTGGCACATAGGACGCTGATTTATAGCTTTTTTTAACAGGTTTCAACTCGATTGATTTGGCTTGTACAGCGAATGAAGACTTGAATGAATGACGTATACATTAACTCTTTCGTTGACCCTCCTTCAATTTCTTGGTTCTTGAGTAGAAAGATTTCCAAAAATTGGATGATTAGCTGCTCTTGCTCTCTTATCGACAAAGCTGGTGACGTCATAAATGGTAATTTCTCCTTTCTGTTCTTCAGTAATGGTATTGGCAATTTCAGCCCATTTTAATCTTAGGCTGAAGGGCAACTTTTCTGTGATGGTTTTAAGCAAATCTGGATTGTGAGCGGAGATTGAGCTCTTTAGAACGTTTTTACAGCCTTCCAACAAGATAGCGTACCGCTGCAGGGATTGATTATCTTCACCTTTGATTGGTGGAAACGCCTTTATTCGATCGATATATGCGGCAGTTATCTTGTGAGCTTGACCGTATTTATTTATTAATAATTGTGTACTGAAAAAGGAAAGTGCAACTAAATATTTAGGTGTTTTAATTGACGAAAACCTCAATTGGAAGTCTCATGTTTCTCATATTGAGAGCAAAATAAAACGTGGAGTGTTATTTCTAGAATACGCCACACTGTCACAAGAAGTATTCTATTAAATCTCTACTACTCTCTTATATACCCTTACTTAATGTAGGGCCTTGTAGCTTGCGGTAATACATACGATTCTACATTACAACCCCTTTTCAATCTCCAAAGGAAAGTTATTCGCTTGATAACATTTAGTGACTACAGAGCACATACAAATCATTTATTTTATGAACTGAATATATTAAAAATCAAAGATCTTGTAAAGCTCCAAACAGGTATTTTGATGTATGATTATCATCATGGAAATCTCCCCAGTGTATTTAAAACATACTTTATTCATGCTAGTACTAAACATAAATACAACACAAGATTTGCTAGCAATGAAAGTTATAGTTTTCCATATATAAAGACCAATTATGGTAAGTTCAATATGAAATTTGCTGGTGCAATGTTATGGAATTCTTTAGAGGAAAATTAAAAAAAAAGAAAAGAAGACAAAATTTAAAAGTAAACTTTTTTCTAGCTTCATTAATAACTACAATCCATGTTAACTATTGTAACAATGTTTAAAATCGCTTACCATTGTTGCCTTTTCATTTTCATTCTTATTTTCTTTCGTTATCTTTTTTCTGTTTGTATTTGTGTATAATGCAAATGTACTTTTTTCAAGACCTCCTGACCCATATATTGTAAATATCTTAGTGACTAATTGTGTTCTTCAGTACTTTGTGTTACAATTAGTCGATGCCCTAAAATGTAAATTTATTGTACATTTTTTTTACTTATTTGTAATTAAGAGGCATTATTATTAAATATCTTGAATCTTGAAATCTTGAATCTATTCTTTAATAACTCGCGGGCTTTAGCATAACCTTCGTCGGGTTTCATGGTAAGACAGCTTCTCATTAACTCTTGTACATCATTACTTGTGAACTGAACTAGATAATACAGTTTTGAGCTAGAACTTGAGGTCTTTGAATCCACAATGTTCTCGAATGCCGTGATAAATTCATTGTACTTGGTGGGGTCGCCCGCAAATGTAGACATATGTATTCTTGGTAGGGAAAGAGCCATGGATTGTTCCTTTTGCTGGCGGAGAAATAGATTAATCAGCTGTGTACTTTGTTCTAGTTGCGAGGGACATGCAGAGTCATTTTCAACCTTTTTATCATCTTTCGTAATATTTCAGGCAAGTTCAGTGTTCAGTTTTTCATTTTCATTTGGTGTAGAAGTAAGTTGTTTAGCATGTTTGATCATTCCATTGTCGCGACAAGCGTTTTCCTCGAAAGGCGTTTTAGCACAAGCAGAAAATTCACTATTAAATTGACAATAAATATTATCTTTAACCTCCAAACTACGCAACTCTTCCTCCAACTGCAGTCGCTGTTTCGCCTGTTGCACC
This sequence comes from Diadumene lineata, assembly GCA_918843875.1. Taxonomy (NCBI): domain Eukaryota; kingdom Metazoa; phylum Cnidaria; class Anthozoa; order Actiniaria; family Diadumenidae; genus Diadumene; species Diadumene lineata. Next base: position 756,347 of record CAKKNV010000001.1, on the reverse strand, counting down.
TCTAGTTTCGCTCTTCGACGTTCTAAATCCATTTTTACAAACTCTTCGTCAATTAGGTGCTCTTTTATTTCCAAGGCCTGTCGTGAGTGGATTGTGCTCGTTTCGGCGATTAACCCTTTTTGTTGTTGCTCTCAGCTTATCCTTTGAGGTAGAACTTTCTGAACTCGTTACTGAGCTCTTCTTGTCCTTTTTGTGTCGAGAACCTGCGTTGCTAATTGAGTCTTGAGGAGTAATACTTTGAGATAACTCAGACATTCGTTCTTGTTGTTCTACGATGGTAGTTTCAATCACACGCATTTGTTTATCGATCCAACGATTAAAACGTTCACGAAATTGAAAGACAGCTGCTTCAACACTCTTGTAGTATTCTTCAGATTCTTCTATATCGTACTTATCTTTCAGATTCCTTTGGTAGATTGAATGTGTTTCCATGAACGAGTTCATAATGATGTTCAGCTCGTGGTATTTTGTGTTTACTTCGTCGAAGTGATCATCCTCTTTGTCCATAATTTCTTGAAGTTCTTGTATGATTGTTGTAATCGTTGTCCTTAATCTTGATCTTTTAATCGTCATTTGATGTTGAAGATCAGGTTGATAGACTTTTCCACTTCGTAGATCCATGATTTGTAGAAATTTGTCACCGATCGGAGATGTTCAGTGCTTTTTGAACTTTAATGTAGGTTTAGATTTCGATCGATGACTGAGACAGCACTGTTTTAAACACAACTTTTAATCAGATTCATATGACAGGTTGTTGCTAGCTATTGTTGTTGTTTTTGTAGAAGATTTCGATGGTTTCAGTTGTAGAAATTGTTGAAATTGATGTTCAGTGTTGTTGTTGTTGGTTCAAAAAGCGTGCGCTGTCTGGCACGTTTCTACATACTTATATATAAACTTGTTGCTAGACAACCGTTGAAATCTACATACGACAAGAAGTTGGCTTGGAAGCCTCTACAGCCTGGTGACAGTGTATGGCTTCACAATGTTTGCCGCGAGAAGGGAAGGAACCCCAAGCTCGATTACCCATGGGAAGGCCCATTTCTAGTTACTGGAAACCTATCAGATGTTGTTTATCGCATCCAAAAAACGGCTCGATCAAAGCCAAGAGTAGTTCACGTGTACCGACTTAAACCATACTTGGGACCACCTCTCAAAAGCTGGCTGTTAACACAGAATTTGAAGCCACCAGCACTACAGAATAAGGAAAAGAGCAAAACAAAAGAGACCCCTGCCACAATGCAACAGGAAGTCAGAGTCAAAGGAGCAACCAAGGCAACACCAAGGGATGAGGGGAAAGGGAAGAGGAAAAAGACAAATCAGGCTGAGCGACATATAGAGAAGAAGGAAACAGAAAAGAGCCAAAGAAAGAGGAAGAAGTCGGAAAAGGTCAAGGGAAATACACAAAAGGAGAAAGCCCAAGTGGACAAGGAACAAAGAGAGAGTGGACAAGTCAAAACAGTCACGAAACCCAAAGAAACCCCTAGAGCGGACAGAAGGGACAGAACCTTGCAGATGTACATGGAATGCCCAAAAGAACAGTTAGACCACCAAACCGGCTTGGAGACTGGGTTTCTTCTGTGCATCCTTCTTGGAAAACTCAAAAGCAAATCAGAAACATTCAGGCTACTAATTGCGAGAGTTACAGGACAATTAGCTAGACTTGAATTAGTTGATTCTATGGAGTTACTTCGTACTGCATCTGGACAGTGCCCACCATGTGTAGCATGATGATTGCCAAAATAACTAGAATCAAGTTCCGCAGAGTAATTCAAGAATGCTTAATTTAGGGACAACCAACCCTGCTGACACAAACAATTGAGTAGACTGTTATTCTTATCTGTACTTTTGTTAGATTTTCCGCACTGGGTCAGTGCTTCTTTAGGAGAGAGGTCTGTGTAATGTGTTGACATACACCTCCCTAGAGGGGATGATTTTGTAATAGGCTCGTGGTCGGTTCGCGAGTAAGTTGTAAGTTAAATTTAAAAGTTCTTTGTTGGTTGTAGTATTCATTATTTTAAGATTATGACTCATCAACCATAGTTAAAAATATCAGATTTACTCCGAGCTTTCGACCTTACCGGTCATCTTCAGGGAATGAAAACGTTACAATCATAATAAACGCAATTAAACTAAAGTAACAATTAGCGCGCGCTACACCACAGGGACAATTGCTTGCGCTGTTACAATTAAATAGAGCTAAGGTGAAAAAACAAGAATAATTAGTGATTTAACAAACATAAATAGTTTTGAGCACCTAAAAAAAGAGCACCTAATTGACGAAGAGTTTGTAAAAATGGATTTAGAACGTCGAAGAGCGAAATAAAGTGTCTTTGTCCTTAGCTATAGTACAAGCTTCCCACCACTTTCTCTGATGGTACTTAGGTTCACTTTGCACGATACTAGTGCTAGCCCAATCAATAGCATGGCCAGTATTATTGGCATGCTCAGTAAGTGCCGATTTCTCTGTTTTCAAGAGTCGCACTGCTGCCTCATGTTCTTTTCCCTCGTTCCTGCAGTGATGCGACGACCATGAAGTTCTATGGGTTAAGATCAATCCTTCAAGACTTCCGCAAGGTGTTACATCCATCATTGCTGCCGTTATTTATCATCCACCGGGCGCAGATAAGTCATCTCTTACAAACCATCTATTTCAAAGCCTATCTGCTGCAGAGTCATTATATCCTAACTGGTGACTTCAATCATCTTGACGTTAGCAGTATTCGCAATCATTTCAAATTGAAACAACTTGTGAAATCACCTACACGCGGTCAAGCTGTTCTCGATTTGATTCTGACCAACCTCTACGAGTTTTACTCACCGGTAGAAATGGCTCCTCCTTTTGGCCTGTCCGATCATAATACAATCATTGTCAAGCCAAAAGTTAGAGTTCCTGTCAGTCTACAAGGAAAACCATCCTTGTATGTGATACCCGTGCGAGGCGTAAAGAAGCCCTTGGTAGGTACTTGAACAGGTCCTCGAACATTTTGTAACTGGATGGATTCTAAGTGACTTCAAACAGTGACATTGACAAACAGCAGTTGGGGAGCAAATATCTACATCCCTTTGTCTGATTAATATGCATAATAGCTCAAATTCGCTTGATACTCCATGTCATTACCTCAGGATATGTTTCATTGACTTCAGCAAGGCTTTTCATAGCATAAACCACAACATCTTGGTTATTCAACTGCTCTCACTGGGCTTATGACCATATCTCGTCCCATGGGTCTGTGATTTTCTGCTTCATCGTTACCAATGGAGAAGAGTAACAAAATCGCTATCCCATTGAACAGTTGCGAACGGCGACCTTCCACAAGGGACCAAACTTGGACCGATTATATTCCAAGTCATGATGAACGACTTCCAGTTATACCAACGAGGCATATCACTATGTTGATGATGTTATCATATCCGAATTTCTCCGCAGAGATGAGCCCTCCCAGTTATAATCAGCTATCAAGTTTGGTTGTATTGCCCATTTTTGATATTCAATGTAAGTTTGAAAAGAGGAAATTTGAATATCATTATATATCTATTTTTCAAAGAGAAGTACATGGAATAACTTTTTCAGTCAAAAATTTGCTATTTTCGAAGGAAAATATTATTTGAATAGTGAGGCGACGAGCAGAAGAGGTAACAAGTCCGACACAGACTCCCAGAAAAACGAGAACAAACAGAAGAAAAGTATGCAAACTGGATGTATTGAACAGATGTAAGTAAGTAAGTAAGTAGTAGTTCCAATTCTCGTCGCACGCTACCGATCATTTATCTAAGGCAATATAGCACATCTTCGCTCTCGTTGAGTGGTAGAAAATAGAAACTAAAGAAGCTATGAAACAACAATACTGGCCTCAAGTGTGTTGGACACAATCATCCATCCTCAGGGTTCACACATGCATTCACAATGATTTAAAGAAAAAAGGAAAGCCATCTAATGCATCAAATTCCCAGCATACAACATACAACTTTCTAAAGACAATTAGCCCCTGAGATTTTGAGTAATATATGTTCTCTTGGCCAAATTTTTAATTTACCAAAATGTTTGCCATGTTAAAGATAGTCGAGCTGTGAAGAAAGGTTACATGTTAACCAACAATATAATGCGTCCAAGTGTGGTATGTTGTCAATGAAGACTGGACTCGACTGGACTCAAATTGGACTCAAACTGGACTCAAACTAGACTTTAACTGAATCTAGTGTATACAATGAAAAGATACCTGGAAATTTCTCCAGGTTAATGAATGTTTCCGTTCTAAAATTATAATCTTCATAATCACTAATTAGATTAGTGTGATCAGTAGAGCATCATATGGAGACGTTCCTCCCGAAATTAATACCACAAGAGCCATCGGGTACGTAAATGTACATAATTCGATTCCTCTGATTTCTGATATCAACTTTTGTAATAATAAGTTTCGAAAGTAAACATCAAAAGGTCCATTCAAACGTGGTTTGTAATTTAGAAAACTTTCGGTCTCGGAAAAATGAGTGCTTGACTTCTTTCAGGTCTAATTTTGTTGTTGATCCTATCTTCTTGAGGTTAACTATTTTAAAACTCAATGACATAGTTTACTTTCAAACTGCATTGTTTATCTTTTATTTTCATATCAACAATCTCCCTGAAAATTTCAATGACTATTTTGACCAAGTAAGTCAGAGGCACAACTATAACACTAGATTAGCTACAAGATCAACGTATACTCTTCCAAAACCTAAAACCAACTTTGGCTTTTTACCAATCTACAAAGAGGCCGCTGTCTTGCTTTGGAGGCCTCTAAACTTTTGGTAGTGTGAAAATCCTTTTGTTATTTGACAGCAATATGTCAATGAATGGCAAATTGACCTCAGTTTACATACATAAAACCATAGAGCTCCCGCATATTGTGCCACATTGCGATGGATCGATCAAGAATGCAGTACGAGTATTTCGACGATGGCTATTACAATTACTACGGATCACAAATGTTTGGCGGTCCGTCGTACAGTATTCCTGGCAGTATTCCTGGCGGAATGACTAATAGTATGCCTAGTAGGTCGTATTTGTCGGACCTTACGAACAGCATCGACGAAGATCAAACTGAAGAACAGCGACCATATTCTAATTTTGTCTAATTTTGTTGTTGTAGTGCAAACACAATTACCAAATCGAAAAATACCGGAAATACCAAATTTTAGCAAAAACACACCCAGATTTTGGTTGTAGTGCAAACTCGCCCTTATTAAACTTTAATAATAATAATAATAATATAACTTATTTCTATAGCGCATATTAGAGTTCTCTATGCGCTTGTGGAAAAGAAAAGTGTTCAAAAGTAAATTAATTGGTAAATAGGTGTGATTTCAAAAGTTTCTTAAATGAGTTCAAGTCAGGTGCTTCTTTTATTTTTTCTGGAAGTCTATTCCAGAGTCGTGGGGCGGCTGCGCTGAAAGCCCTGTCACCGTAGGTGATTGTTCTTGTTTTTGCTGTTTCAAGTATCGTTTTGTTCTTAGATCGTAATTCTCGCCTTGGTTTATATACGTTTAACAGCTTGTCGATGTATTTGGGTGACATTTCGTGCAGTGCTTTGTACGTTAATAAAAGGATCTTGTAGTGAATGCGTTGTGTGACTGGTAGCCAATGAAGATCTTTGAGTATTGGTGTTGTTGGATCTCTTGGGCTGGCACCAACTAGCAATCTTGCAGCTGTGTTCTGGAGACGCTGTAATTTCTGGAGTTCGGTGTTAGGCAGACCATATAGTAAGCTGTTACAGTAGTCGAGGCGTGTAGTTATAAACGCATGTATCAGGCGTTCCAATTGAGCTGACGTTAGGTATCTGCGAATTCGTCCAAGGTTTCTAATTGCCAGTGATGATGTTTTGCAGATGTTGTTTATATGATTGTGAAAATCAAGCTTTGAGTCAAGCGTAACGCCAAGATTACGTGTTTTGTCAGAGACCTTGATGGAGGCTGTGCCAATGTCGATTGTTGTTATAGTTGGACTTTGAATGAACCGTGACGAAAAATGCAGTACTTCAGTTTTATCAGCATTTGATTGTAGCTTGTTGATTTTGTTCCAGTTGAATATGTCGCTAATGCATGCTTGTAGTTTTGATATACCAAAAGATCTTTGTTCTCTAGTGATGTTAACGTAGAGCTGACAGTCGTCGGCATAGATCATACAATCCAGATCATGGTATTGTGTTATTTTCTCAATTGGTGCTGTATATAAGATGAACAGTAAAGCTCCAAGTACGGACCCTTGTGGTACTCCATGTTTTACTGGCAGATAGTTTGATGTATAGTGTTGAACTTTAACACACTGTTGACGTTCACGTAAGTAAGATTTGAACCACTTGAGCACAGTTCCGTCGATACCAAACATAGCAGAGAGTCGATTTATTAGTATTTGATGGTCAATGGTATCGAAGGCAGATGATAGATCCAACAAGACTAAAATTACTTCACCGTGTTCATCAACAGTTCTCAGTGCGTCATTTGTCACTTTTACAAGGGCTGTTTCTGTTGAGTGATATCTACGATAGGCAGATTGTAACTTGGGAAGAAGGCTGTTATTTTCCAAGTACGAGAGCAATTGACCAGATACTATTCTTTCAATGGTTTTAGATAAGAAGGACAAATTAGCAATCGGTCTGTAGTTAGAGAAGTCGTTCAGCATACCAGTTGGTTTTTTAACTGATGGACATAGTACTGCCAGTTTACATACAGGTGGAAACTCACCAGTGGAAACTGATAAGTTGACAATTTTGGTAATCACTGGAATAAGTGATGGAATGTCCTTTACAATGGATGATGGTATTGGATCGAGTAGACATGTTTTAGGTGGCGACTCACTAATGACCTTGGCAACGTTTACTGCCGTGACTGGCTGGAATACAGTCATAGAGAAGTCGCAGTTGTCCTCAAAAGCGACTTGATGTTGTAGGCATTGATGCGATGACGATGATTCAATGTTGGTACGAAGGTTGTCAATTTTTGTTATAAAATAGTTGTTAAAGTCATTTGCAAGTGATTGCAAGTCATCATAACTGGGTAGTGTGTTTTTGTTTATAGGCTTAGTCAACTTTGAGACAATCTTGAACAGCTGTGATTGATTGGCTGAAGATATCTTTTTATTGTAATAATTTGTTTTTGCAGTTGATAGCATGTCGTTGTACATTTTACAGCTCTCATTGTAAATTTGTTTATGGACCTCTAGTTTAGTTTTGATGTATTTTCTCTCGGCTCGACGCTTTTGCTGTTTCAATTTGCGTAAGTCACTTGAAAACCATGGAGCATTAGGTCGCATTGTTACCTTTCTTTCAGTTATTGGCGCATGTTGGTCAAATAGTGACGATAATACGTTGTTGTATTGTTCTGCTAAGTGTGGTAGACCATCATGAATAGATGTAATGAGAGATGAGAGTTGAATATCTTTTCTCAGTAGATCCATGTCAATTTGCTTAGTAGGTCTATATCTTATTAGCACTCTTGACAACGGAGGCCTTGGACATTTCAGGCTACAAATGACAAGACCATGGTCAGATATGTCTGGCTGAAGGACACGTACATCAGTCACAATGTTTTGTTCCTCACGAGATAGTATAAGATCTAGTGTGTGTCCATTTCGGTGAGTGGAGCCAGATACGTTTTGTACAAGATCTGTCGATTGTAGAAAATTGAGAAATAGTGAAGCATCAGCGTTAGACGGATCGTCAACATGGAAATTGAAGTCGCCAGATATGATGATAGGGTGAGGAGTTAGAGTTAGCTCTTCCAACAATTGTGAGAGTTCCTGTAAGAAGCTCATTGTAGTAATTTTTGATGTTGGAGGGCGATAGATGACAAGTAATCGCAGATTATTATTTTTACAGGTGATAGTTAGGTCTTGATATTCAAATGATGACATCACGATTCGTTCATTACTTCGACAGGAAAAACAATCACGGACAAGGAATGCTACACCTCCTCCCTTGCGATTATTTCTGGGTACATGTCGAAAGTGGTAATTTGGAAGGGTAGTTTGTAGATCAGCAATTGTGTGATTGTCGAGTTCAGTTCCTTTCAACCAAGTTTCTAGTCGATGGGAGATAACTAGATCACAGATTTGCGTCGATTTACGGACAAGTGATCGAGTGTTTAGAAGACCAAAAGTAGTTGATTTGTAGTGTTTACGCTCTGGATCATCAGTGCGTGAAACAGTCCCAAGAGGATGGTTAATTAAATATTCTTCAATGGCGTCTTTAGTTTTGAATATATTATTATCACTAGTAGAAATTCTTGTAGATGTAGATGTTAAATTTAATGAAGCTGCAGCGTTTCTTTGAGGAAAACGTGATGTTAAAAGGCCTCCTCGCTTTCCTCGGGTGCTTCGGCGAATTCCTGCTGATTTCAGCGCATTCCATACTTGAGGACTTAGAGGTTTTGTCCATTGCTTTCGTTGGCGGGAAATTTGAAATTCTTGTGATGATATCGGTAATTTCCACCAGAAACGTAGACTTAAAAGAGCATCTCTTGAATATTTCAGCATTGTACAGTAGAAAGCAATGATGGTTATTTGGATATGGATCGAAACGTGGATGATAACTGATTAAATTTGAAGAAAAATCTTTCCATCTATGAGCTTTATTTTTCTTTGAATGATAATTATCTCACTTAAAATTCCTTCTGAAATAAACAATATTTGCCTATAATATTTGGCCCTAAAGTTTAGAATTCAATTGATGAAAAATTAAAACAACTTATAACTATATTGTCAAAGCGAGTTAATAGCTTTTGCTTATAGCTAGCATGAGTTAAATTGTATCTGATCCTTTTTTTGTTTCTTTTTTTTCCTTCTAATTTCACTTTTTTTCTTCTTTCCATAATTTTGCATTCTACGTACTTGTATACTACATACTAATATATATCAATTAATTTAAACATTGTACATAAACTTAAAATATGAATTTTTGTCATCTTTTGTATGAATATAAATATTGTAATTTCACAACTATACTTTTTCAATAGATTTATAAAAGCTACCTTTCTTGGTTAGCCTTAATTGTTATTACTGGTAGCTTGTACATATGTATGTATGTATGTATGTAAAAGACAACGAATAGAACTGTATATGTGAAATCTTTGTTCCTGACAATGTTGTACAAGTAAAAGGCAGTTCTAGACCAGCTTATGAAAGGTCTCAAATCTCTTGATGTGCTGGATAACAGTTGCTGACAAAACAGTTTAACCCCTTGGACGATTGATGCACATCCTTTCTGTCGATGATGACGCAACGCCATCAATCCTTTGTGATTAATTGGGGACAGATAAAAAGGTGGTATGTAACTCATTACACTAAACATTTTTTCAATAACAGGGTGAGGTCAAGGAGCAAATGTATAGTCAGACTCAATATAAAAATACCGAAATTGCTCCATCATAAATTCCTGTTATTGCATAATCTGTGAATAACGTTTTTACCTTTATTAACATTAATGTAATATTTGCACCATTCCTGAGATACTGCTCTGGAGGAACAACCAAGACAGGCTCCAATCTTGTTTCAAGGATCAAATACTGTTGTGTTAATGTCATTGTTTCTGACAAATGTTTGCTACTTAATACAACACATAATTCATTTGAGCCTCAGCACATAACACCTTTACACATGCAAAGCAAAAAAATGTAGTAATGGAATTTTCTTTAAAAAGAGGTTTTCATCAATCTTTGAAAAAATTACTACAGAAACAAATAGTAGTAAGCTGTAATTTGGTTTTCGTTTACGGTTACTCACAATAAGCCTTTTAACACTTTTTCGTGGTGCGCGAAGCGTGATGATGAGTCGGGATAAAATCGACTGGAAGTGGACAATTCTCGAATGTTTGTTTGGAAAAAAAAAACGCTCAATTTAGGGGAAATTTCAGGTGAGCTTCAAGTCTTTATACACTTTGCTTTTTTCCTCACAACTACTCAAGGCATTTAGAAAGTCATGCTATTTAATTGCATGGAAAATTATTGAAGATTGTGCTGAATTGTCCTTCTGATTGCATTGGTATTTTCAAAACTTCAGTGCCGCCATGTTTGATTCAATTAATTTGAGAGTCATCGCTGAACATTTATCACATATTAAATATTATTATTTATTTAACCAGATCACCTATGGAAGATGAGGATTTGTGCATTCATGCACTGCAGTAATAGTACATACAAGCTTGGAGTGTGAAAGAAATCAAAATGTGAAATTCATGAGGTCATGCATGAAAGTCTGTGTGTTCGTGCCTTGCGACAATCGAACTCTTTCCTTTTTAGACTGAGCTTCAAGACCCCGAAGCTCGAAAAGAATGGATAATAGCAGTTTACCGAATGACCAAAAATACTGGTAAAAACTGGCAGCCAACTCAGGATTCAAGGATTTGTTCTGATCATTTTAGAGATCAAGTGGCCGTAATCTTAGAATTAACTTCAACGCATGTGAAGAGTGGTTTTGGATAATAATATTAACCTAGTTTAAGCTTTTGTATACAGATACAGATATTTTATTTAGCATCAGAATTACATATAAAATAAAGATTTGATACATTACAAATCAGACTCATTCTATTGATACAGTCGTTCTACAATAACATAAAAGGCTAGCCAAGATAGATAGCTGAATATAGAAAGTATATATAAAAATATAAATTTTTAGTTGCTATATTACAGTGAAACAGTTAAATACAATATACAAGAAAAATAACAGAAAAAGCGACACTACATTAATTTATCAAAAAACAAATTACCCTGAAGAATAGAGACCAAGAAAGGGGTCTTTTAATTTTTGTTTAAAGTTTTCTCTAGAAAAACATTTTAACTTTTCATCTAGATTACTCCATAAAAATCCTGAAAAATTAATATTAAATTTGCCGCAGTTGGTTCTAGGTGCTGGTAAAGTATATGAAGATCGTGAAGCCAATCTAGTATTGTAATAATGTCTCTAATTTACTGGACTAAAGAAGGAGTCAAATGATTATGGCAATTTTTCAAAAAATAAGTCATGCATAAAAAGGGCAGTTTGAAATTCCACAAGTTCCTTTATTTTAAGTATTTTCATTTTATTTAAAAATTAGGTTTGTGTGAGCTTTGAATTCTGCAAAAGTCATAAGCCGCACACACTTTTTTGTAGAATGAGCAATGGATCGATAGTGCTTTGATAGGTGTTTCCCCATACCACAACACCATATGTCAAGTAGGGATAAACTATTAAATAACAAAGGCTCATTAATATAGGAATATTTACAAAATGACGAGCTCTTGATATCATGTCAATACTCCGCTTAATGTGAAATATGCAGAAACGGCCATTTTGCTTTTATTTCTGGTATTTTTTAGACAGAGAAACAAACGACATAAAGAATAATGACAGTTCATTGTCTGGTGTTTCACGTTAAATGCCGATAAAAAATAAATGTACTGACGAAAAAAATATTATTTGTCAGATGGTATGTAAACTGAACTCAAACATAATAGTTAACAGGATCGTATTTCAGCATTTTGGCGCAATTATTCAAACTTTTTGCATAAGAAGCATGATGCCTCAGAAATAATAATTTTTCGAACTTTTCTTGATCCTAAAACCTGTGGCTTTGCCAAAATTGGAGCTTTAGATGCCGGGAAAAAATCAAAACGATTGAAAAGAGAGCCACATGAAAGCAGTACAAAGTATGGCGCTCGAATGCTTCAAGAAAGATATCGTCTCTTCGAAGAAATGTTCGCATCTAGAGAACTTTCAAATTCCTTCTAGCAAATTAAACAAAAAGGTCAAAACACTAGACAACTACGTAATGAAATGGAGAAAATGCACTAGAAAGTCATCAGAGATGCATCAGTGTTTTAATACATTTTCACCAGAAACACGGGCCAACCTCTCAAATTCGATTGCAAGGGATGCCATCACAGTTTTACTCAAATTCAGGCTTATTTTCCAGTTAAGTCGCCACTATTAAAGAATACAGCAAAGCACAATCCATTCACAGCTACAGAATCTGCAGCTCGACAAGTCTTGAAAAAACAAAGTAAAGCTAAGGCCAAAGAATCAGCAAAAGTCCTTTATAAGAGAATAACTCCAGCATTTGAAAACATCTGTGTTCTCTGATTTGGTGAAGCTTTAGCTCAAGTTAAGGAAACAAATCTACAAATAAAAGAGAGCAAAAATGAAAAGAAGGCAAAACAAGACATTCTTAGAAGAAACAAAGAAAATATTGAATCAGAATGGATGAAAATATCTGTAGAGGTAAATATAACTTTCTGGTCATTCTGGCCCATCCTCTGACACCCCCGAACCTTATTAAGAAAAACAAAACATGAATGTGACCTAACCCATTTATACAATTCATATTCCTTTTCACAATTATGAAACTAATAATGTTTTTTTTAGGAAAATGTCATAATATGTCATGTACATAGAAGCTGAAATGAAAGACCACCTGAAAGAGGATAAAAATAAAAAAATAAAAGAAATGACAGCAACCAAAGTTTAAGTTCCAGCTTCAAACAAACAAATAAATTATGTTTTTGAGCCAACTTTTATAATAACAAGATTACATGTAAGCAAAGGAAAATAAAATTTGTACCAGAAAATAGGCAATTATTTTTCTGTAGATACATTATGTACAATGAGCTTGTATTAAAAAGTCTTAATTCTTTAAAATCTTTACTTGCAGATGCTTAGGTTCCAGACAATCATTTACAGCCAGACAAAGAGAAAGAATCAGTGCAGGATTTGAGACAAAGACATCAGCAAAAGAACGCACCTTAGCAAATCAGTCCAAGAAACAACCTCCAAAACGCCATACAGGAAAGTTTGACAAAATGACATGGGATAAAGAAGGGCTAAGAGAAGAAGTGGAAGCACTTGAGGATGGTACGTTGGTCAACTGGAGTAGTGGTACTATGAAATATAAAATAACCAACAAATCTGGTCAAATTGCAAAGAATGGAGGCCAAATTGCTCAAGAATATCTTGTAAACAAAGGTGTAAACATCCATCGTTTCAAAAAAATTGGACAACAAAAAGAGGGAAAAATAATAAGAAAAAAGCTGCGTGGAAGTTGAGGTATACATTGTAAATTTTCATGAAGTCAGTGAAAAAAAAATTTATCTATTTTTGGTAATTTGTACACATTTTTCAATATTTTTTTAAATTTCATATATTGATACTTATATTATATTTCTAAATTGGAGCTATACTCACAAACGATAAGAACGATAAGTCAGCTTCAACTTCAACTATCAAACAATCAATGTATTTACTGATAATAAAATCATGAATGTCACTAAAATTGCTTTAGCAGACATTAAAATATTTTTTTTATTTCAATTTCCGGTGAGATCTCTATACCAATTCCACAGACAACAACGAAATGTCCAAGTTAAAGATTCAAAAGGGAGAATACACAATTGGTGAGCTTGTTGTCCCCAGAAAGTATGAAAAGTTGGTAATAAACAAAGATGGAGAGATCAATTATAATAACAAGGAATCAGAATTATTCAAAAGCGGCCGACTTTCGCGGTAATTCTTTTAGTTATTTTTACCCACAAGTGTTTAAATGTTTCTATTGAATTAGTCTAAACATACTTAGCGGATCGCGTTTGATCCCAAAAGTAAAGTGTGATTGTGCAAAAAACAAATATGTTGTACCGAATTATGATATGTTTCCGCAACAGTTAATAGGTTTATCGGAAACCGATATCAAAATTTTACGTCCTTTCATTATACACATAGGTCCGTATTCTCGTGCGCAACATGGTATCGTTATAAGAATGGAATATTTTTTCTAAAACTGTCAAGTACTTGCGCATGTATGTTTGTCTTTATTTGAGCGAGAGATTTAAGCGCGTAATTTTTATCAACGAACGACCATCGTATAGCACTAGCTCAGTTTACTACACCAATTACTCAGATTTTTCATTTATTAAGCAAAGCACATCGACAATTATTTAACATTCATCCCTCGAAGATTTGTCTAAGAATGCCAGGGACATTTCTATGTCCTAATTCTTGTGGATTTTCGAAAGATGTAGCGTTGGAGATCGTGAGAGGAACTACATTAACAAAAGAACAAGATGAAAGTACAACCAAGTACCAAGCTCGCCTGAACCTCGAGAAATTTCACAAATTTAAAAGTACCTTTCCATCAGAAAGTTTCCCGATCGATTTCCTGAAATTTCACAAGAAGCTCACTGCTTTGAGAGAGAAAGTCAATAAGTGGAACACTAGAAAGCTGGATGAGCAATCTCAATTCTTTGAAACGTTTTCTCTGAAAAATTGGGAGAGTCTGTCAGATACTCGAAAGAAGGAACATAGCCTTGCTGACTGCAAAGGCTGTGCAGTTAGATATGCTAATGTAGAAGCATACTTTCCTGTCAAGTCAGCATGAAAAGTCAGATTTCAAGTCCTTTACATGAAGCGTTATGAGTAAAGACTTTAAAAATATAGGAGGCAGCATGGCCGAGTGGTCAGAGCGTTGGTCTCGCAATCCGGTGGTCCTAGGTTCGATTCCCGCTCTCGCCACAGAAATTGTATTTGTCTGGGTCCCGATTTGATCAATATATAATTTCTCGGCCATGCTTTGTATATAGCCAACTGGTTTGTCTCCTAGCCAGTTGGGATTCTTAACAATGTTATGTTTGAATTTATTAGTATTCTGTTTCTGATTTGTCTCCCCAATTAGCTAAACAGCTAAAATACATATCCGTAAAGAATCGTTTTGCTAAGCTGTAAAGAATCGTGAAGATGCCGTATATGTCGTAAAGTTTCAGTGCTGTACGCATCTTTACGCGTATCTGTAAAGAATCGTAAAGATGCCATATATGTATAATAAATATAAGAAAAACAAAACATGTGAAATAGAATAGGAAAGAAATAATAAACAACTCATTATTAACTGTAAAGAAGCGTTAAGGTGTGTTTATGTCATAAACAGATACTACGTGCTAAAAATTCAATTTAATTACACTATAATAAAAACTACATATGACTATAAATATATATTGCTAGTTCCATATTATAATCTAACACATAAATACATAGTAAATATTTGGCCTGCTAGGGCTTCCTTTGCTTCACACCTCAAAGGGACTGAACCTTGTTGTTGATTGGCTCTTGGCTAAATTTGCATTTTTGGCCGGCGTCTCTTTACAATAGCCGTTACAGCGTGGGTTTGTGATGTTATGGCTTGTAGTTTTTTTTAGTTTTTACAGCCTTCAACCAGTCAAAACATACACAAGTTCTATATAAAAAGCATTGGGAAGATGAATACTATCTTCTTGGAAATAATTTCATAGTTCCAGGTAAGTTGTAAAGTGTAAAAATGTGGAGATTAATAGCCGTTGAGTTGAAGACGTGATCAAACTCCGTTCAAAACTCTTTGTGTCCTCTCTGTGATAATCTTGCTTTGATTTCGTAACAAATCATAATCGGATTTCGACGAAGTCTAAATTTTATAAACAGTTAATGCTTGAATAATTTCGATGGAGATTCATAGCACTTTTAAATCGATCATCGAACAAACGTCGGCCTAGAAAGACTCTGACGCCGAAGCGGATCACAAGAGAAGTGTTTGATTCTCGATTGATTGTGATTTTAATACATCCATATATCATGACTAGAAAATACTGTATCATTATGATTTAATTGTTGCAAAAAATGCTGTACTATCCCTCAAGATATCTCTCCTTATGCTCATCATAAATCGGCAACAGCATTGCTGTTGTTGTGATAACAACACGTTCATTGAATACACACTAGCTGAAATGTAGTTTTCATTATGTTTGTAATTGTTTTCCGTATTTTTTACTTGCAGGTTAAAGAACTGTAGTATTCAAACAAAAGTCCGAGCGACGACTTTTAATATTTCAAGTGCGTCAAAGTGAATACGGACATACACAGTAGTATTGTTGAATAACTTGATGTAGAAAGGTTATGTATTCATTTGCAATAAAGTGCATTAACGTGATTGTTTGTTCCCTGTTTGTTGTATTTGAGCAGCATTTACCTGCAAGGTTTTTGTGTATTTATGACCAGAATTAATTTTAACAGTTTTTCGTGGAATATTATGCGATATATACAGTAAGTTTTCAACAGCGTTTACTTGCGTATTGATCTGCATAATCAAAATATCCTCCTGGTATACGCGACAAGTATTAACGCGTAATTTCAAGATTTACGTTTTGTACTTATACACGTAAACATGATCGTAAAGCTGCGTAAATCCAATAATAAACACATCTCTACGCGAATTTTCTTAAGCGTATATATGTGTATATTTAATCTTAGCGACCTTTACGCGACGCGAAAAAAGGGCGCTTTTTCTAGATGTACAATATATACGTGTATGCGTAAAGACAGCGTAAAGAAGATATATACGCGTTTGAAAAGGCGCGTAATATTGATGTTAACGGCGTCTTTACGCTGTCTTATCACTACTCTTGAAATCAAAGGCAATGACTAACCCAGTCTTCGCGGCTAGAACTGCAGCCCAGGAATATTACAAAACCCCTGAACCTAAACAACTACAAAAGGACATTAAAACAGCAGCCAAGGATATATACAATCAAATTGACAGTGTCTTTGAAAAGAGATTTAAAACAAATTTGGCTGATGCACTTTTCAAAAGTGCAAAAGTGAAACATTCAACACAAATAAAAAAACGATAGACGCAGGGAGAGAAGAAACAATCATAAACAGAACAAAGACAGCATTGAGAGGCTAAGGTGGGTATCACTTTAATACAGACTTGCACTATATAGTATATTTAAAACTACAGGACTCAAGATATACAAGACGCCAAAACTTTGTTACATACTCACTGTATCATACACTCACAAATAAGGTAATAAAACACTAATAACAATCTGCATTATTTTTGTCTTGAATATACTAGATTGTTAGATTCTTATTACCAGAGGTAAAATTACACTTACAACTTCAGCTAAAACTTTTATACCCAGCATATTTTTGTACTCACCCACCATTCAACAAGAATATATTTTAGTGAAAGTTTTATATATTCTAAGTCAAACAGCTGAGTTGATGAAAGGGGTATCAAAATGAAGAGTTTTGTCCAATGTTCTTATGTGCAGGTTTTAACCGACTGTAATTTAACATTTCTTGAGTCGATAACAAGTACTTAACATCTTACTAACATTTGAAAATACAAGAAAATGCAAAAATTTAAATCAAAACATTCCTTTCTACAGAAGCATTTTAATTTTCACCATGGACATTTATAATTAGATAACATTAACAAGCTAAATTAACAATTAAATATTCATCCACGGCAGCAAGGACAATTTGTGTCGATTTTAAATGTAGTGCTCCTATTTGTGGATTTCTTTCTAAAAGCTGATTTAAGGTAGTTCGGGACCCTTGCTACTGCGCATCCTGCTCGCGCATGTGAAATCAAATAAAATTTCTCGTGCGGTTAAAAAGACATTTTGTTGTAAAGACAAAATATGGTCATTCTTGAACTTTTTGTTAAAAAATAACATCATATCATTGCATACGGGCCTCAAAAGCAGCTAGTGCCCATTCCCGCGCGTCCAAAACATTGAAATCTTTTTTTTTCCGCGCGTTTTTTGCTTATAGCTCTAAAATTAGCGCGGTGACACCCGATTATTTTTCCATTTTTGTATTTGGCATAAACCCAGCTTTTAAATTTTGAAATAAAAAATACATGGTCTTCGAGACCAAAACATTGTAATTTTGACTTTTTTGAGGTAAAGTGTACAAAAAATTAATGAAGCTCTTCTTTTAAATATCCGTAAAATATCTCAGTCGATGTCTTCTCCGAGGAATAAATTCATGAGAGATATAGCGAAGGGAGCATTTTGTCAGAATCTTATAGCAGATTTGTAAAAAACTTTCAAATTTGTTCGCAAGAATATAACTTTCAACAAATTTGATGTTGCTTCTTTTAGTTGAAATGGGGCAAAAATGGGCCTTTTACCACCCTCCACAGTTCCAAAACAAGCGCGGTGATCGCTATTTTTTATTTCATTTTTGTTTTTCATATGTGTCAGTCCTTATGCAGAAAAAGTTTTAAAAAATTCTATCGGCGGGAAGTGTGGATCCCGAACTACCTTAAATTGTGTAGCACCAAAAGGGTTTGCAGGATTCCCCAAAAAAATATCAATTATGCGACTGCTCATGCATTATGGCAATTTACTATCAATTATGCATTATCATTGGCATTGACCGTCGATATTTTGACCACACACCAATTAGATGCATGTTATTTTAAGAATTTCTTTCTCCATATTAAAATAGATTGGACAGGTAGTACAGGAGATAGAGGAATTGGAGGATATAGGGAAGAAGTTAGACACAGAGAGTAGGAAGGAGGTGCATAGTTACAGAAGAAAGGCTACTGACTGGAAGGATGGGAAATTAAATCTTGGTGAAACAGTTGCAAGAAACAGGCGGAGAGAAACATACCGAGCAGCCAAACAAGTTCATGGCAACACTGAAAGAGGAGCAGTGGTAGGCCTCATAGATGTAGTGATGAAGAGTTGCAAAGGAAGTGATATCTACCAACAAATTAATAAAGCTGCCAAGAATATATATAAGCAAATTTATGTGTCTGCTCTGAAAGAAGATGAGAATTCCCATGACAATATTCGTAGAAGTATTCAGGTGTACTATAATGGGGGGGGGGGGTGTTAGGGAAACGTAAATATCGTAAATATAAGTTATATAGAGAGTGCATATAAATTAATTGATAAGACTGTGCAAAGTATACGTATATCTGTTGTTGGTTACCCGGTGCCCAGATTGTTGTCCTATAACAAACTCATGCCTTTTATGAAGTCAATTCCCATTGATACCCTATACAGCGCGCAAGACCATCTTTGCTAGGGGATGACTACCAAGGTTAATGGGTGCTATGGAAGCTTAAGGGAGTTGTTACTAATTTTAGCCAAATTTTATTTGAATAGATGTAGTGGCTATGATCTTTTATGGTTTGAAGAAAATACTTTTTTGTAGCTATTGGAGGTGATGGAGCTCCTTTTGGAAAGGATGACGTATCCTGTTCTTGGCTAGTGAGCTTTTTAAACATTGGGCGTGGTGTATTGAGCTCAAATGAAAATTATCTTTTATTTGGTGCTAACTGTTCCGAATCTTCTTTACCTGTTGTTAGATATGTTAAGCTTCTTTCAGAAATCCAGGCAATTGAACAATAAACTTTTACAATTAATAAAGTTTAAAATTTCAGAACTTTCCAATGATATGAAGATGCTAGCTTTTCTCTCAGGGGAGCTACCCAACAGTGCAAAGTATTTTTCTTCTTTTGCGGACGTTTCAGGTGACAACCAAAATAATCTGGAAAGCTCATTTGGCCGAGATGACACCAACAACTGGAAACCCTGGAACTATGAAAACAGAAAAAAGAGTGATAAAAGAAGTTGAAAGAGGAAAAAAAGCATTAGCTAAAAAAACGGAACTGACAAAACAAAAAGAAATAAGATCACTACATTAATAATCAGTCTTAATAGTCGTCAGGAATTCACTTCTTTGCTTGGAAAAAGTTGATGTAGCACATGTTGAGCCGTTACTTCTGAAAAACAATGCTTGTGCTCTGATGCACAAACATTTTCTTGATGAAGTATTTTTAATATCTTCGGCATTGTATATTCCATACAGATCAGTCACTAATATTGGATATATTACATAAAAGGTACATGTTATAAGGATTCAATTTGATTTCCAATTGAGACCTGGATGATGCTCATGTTAGTTTCTTAAAAATGACATTTTATATGTGCCTATCTGTACTTCTTATTGCTTATTTTTATATATTACATCTAGCTTTGTTTTCATTATTTCCAATCCTTACATAATATTTGATTTTGGAATTCTTCAAAATTTCTTTTCAAACTCCTTATATTATTGTGGGCAATACTAAAGCTTGAATGTAAGTTAAATCGTGACAATTCTTTGTTAAAACTTAACGGAGAAAAATATTTAGTTCTTGGTAATTTATACTTTAATCATTTCTATTATTTAAAGTAAATAAATCAATGTCATATAGACTAGATAGATGATTCAAAGATTTTCTAGAAGATGTATTAATTAAACTATCAAAAGTTGGATGTGCGTCTTCTAACCGTTGACAATTATAATAAGGCAGCTCTGACAGAAGAGCTTTGTTGGCTTTTGCTTCTATCTTATCAACAGATTTTGTTTTACTCTTAGATCCTTTTGTCATTTTTAAAGTAATATTCCGGTGTAGTACTTAGCTCTAATAGTTGTTTTCCATGATAGAGGCAGCATAAGGATTTTGGCTTATAAGTGACTGCAATTCGTCCATATTACGAAGTTTGGTGATTGGGGCTGATTCATTTCTGCATAGGTGGACAATTCCATTTTTAACCCAACAAAATGTGTAGTTGGCAACTCGCTTGAACTGCTTAGCTTCGTAGAACAGTTTCTGGATTCTAGGCGTAAGATGATCAAATATTCTGATGTGTTGAGCATCAGTTGAAGTTGAGACGTAGCCCAAATTACTGAGATCTACATCTTTCACATTATTCCTTGAGGACATTACTTTATTTTTCGCCAATCTTCTGAGGAATTTGCAAACGATGGGATTTGGTTGCCCGGATTTGTTTCCGTTGCGAGTTGGCACTCGATGTGCGATATTAATATCAATAATAGAAACATCAGTGGCACCCATATTGTTGAAAAGTTGTACACACAGATTTGCTGTTTCTTCAGCGCTTTCGTTTTCTGAGATATGAGGCAGGCCAATGATCTTTACGTTAAATTGGTAACTGTAATCTTCAAGGGAGTTGATTGCTTGTTGAACTCTTGAGACTGCCTCGCTTATCTCTTGGAGACTATTACTTAGTCTGTGGATTTCACTTCCAGCGAATTTTCTGAATCTTGTTATGTCATCATACTGATCCGACATAAATGAGACGGAACGAGTAGAAGTTGGAGATAGTGTTTCTACTTCATTGGAGGCGAGTTGAGTTCCTTCAGTGCACGCCATTTTGGATTTGAGGTCGTTCATCTCTTTCTCAATCCTGTCTAGTTTTGACTTAAGGTCGTTATTTTCTTTTCTTAACTTTTGTACTTGATCTTTAGTCATGATTCTTGTAGCATATGTTGTTGTAGTAAACTAATAGTAAGTAGGAATGGAAAAAAAAACTGAGATAAATTCAAGAGCTCATCTTAGCGTGGCCGCTCGTCACGCCTCGTCAACACATCAATTGAGGATGATAACATTCTAGTAGATGAAGTGGATAAAATCATTGATGAGCAGGGCAACTTAAATAGTGAAAGCCGTGGAGAAATAGATCAATTCATAAATGAAAACAAGAACAAAAACACAGCAAAAAAAAAAAAAACTGACCTGAATGTATGGCTAAGATGGTGCTCAACCATAAATGAATCAAGAGCCATGGAAGATATTCCCCCCAACGAGCTAGACGGTCTTCTCAGTCTCCTCTTCATAAAAGTCAGAAAGCTTGACGGATCAGAGTTTGAGCCATCAACTCTCACCTCCTTTCAGCGAAGTTTTGACAGATATCTTCGTGAAAACTCCAAGCGATACAGCATTTTGACAGACCGAGAATTTTCCAAATCGAGAGAGGTTCTTGAGAGTAAAAGAAGAAAATTACGCGAAAAAGGTAAAGGTCGGCGTCCAAACAAAGCATTAGAGTTGAATAACAAGCAAATGGAGAAATTATGGCAAACTAAACAACTTGGAGACCATAACCCTGATGCTTTAATCCGCACGATTTGGCTCAATAACACCATGCATTTTGGCTGGCGAGCACAAGATGAACACAGAAAAGTCCTTATGGGGGACCTGGAGATACAAAAAGACCAGAATGAAGACGAACGAGAGTATGTTATCTGGCACACTGAACGAGGATCCAAGACAAGAACTGGTGGCAAAGAATTTGGCCCCGAGCGCTATTTTAATCCAAGAATGTACTCAACAGGCAATGAGAGATGCCCGGTGAAAATGTTCAAGTCATACTTGGAGCATCGTCCAGCTACAATGATGGGTCCCGACTGTCCTTTTTATCTATCAGTTGTAAAGAATCCTTCAAGCAACACCTGGTACAAACGCCAGTCACTTGGAGTACACTCATTGGCATCCTTTATGAAGCAAATGGCATCAAATGCTAATATTCATGGTAAACACACCAACGACTCCGCTAGAAGAACCATGATGACCACACTCCGTCATGGAAATTTCAATCCTCTGGATATTAGCCAACTTTCAGGACACAAAAACCTGAAGTCAATCGACAGTTATTCCAGTGTTTCCGAGGATCAACAAAAGAACATGTCTTTAGCTATTAGTGAGCTCAGCAATCCTCAAGCAACACGTGCCCCACTGAAGGCCGTTGATCAAAATATATCCTCTTCAAGCACTGTAAGTAGCCGTCCATCACTGGAATCAGCTTTTTCTGGCGGAGTCTTTCATAACTGCACTTTCAATATGCCGGGTTCAACTTCAAATTCATCATTTCAAGTGCCAGTTAAGTGAAGACGTGTGGTGATCGAGTCAGACGATGAAGATGAATAACTGTAAATTACGTCGTTATTTGCATTGCTGTTGAACTTGGACTTTCATTTTGCATTCTTGCAATAAATTTTCTCCTTCGAGGCTTCATAATTATGAACAATTCTTCTTTTTTGGAAGGCTTTTTAACAAAATTTTGGAATATGAAATTCATGTAAGAATTATTTGCTGAATAAAATTCCATGTGAATGTGACAAAAACCGGTTTGACTAGTATGCGAAATAAACCAATCAGCGATAAGGAGCGTGCGTGTCATGTAATTTTCCACCACTTTATTGGGTTTTGTAGTTTTTTACCATTTTTTTGCGTTTTTTTATATATTTTTGATGTCGTTGGATAATAAATAACTTATTAGACAGTTTGATGTGGAATATGGCTGGATATTTTACTCGTCAACTTGCATTTTGACTCGCCTAAAGGCTCGTCAAAATACAGCGTGACTCGTAAAAATATCCAGCCATATTCCACATCAAACTGTCTAATAAGATATATTTACTCTCTGCTTTTACGAACGCTGTATCGATCTTTCACAGTTTGTCAACATGCGTACGTATTGTCATTCACTGTGTACTTATCACATACTTTGCATCAAAAAAGTTAGGTTTAACGGTCCTCGAACGTTGAATTCCAAAATTTAAGTGACTTTGTTAGTGATAAATCGACGAATACAAAAGAATAAACACTCTTGTCATCCGCAAGTTTTAATGTTTTCGATTTGGTTTCACAAGGCAGCGTTGCCATGACAAAAGTACCAAAACTTGTCTCCAGACTCTTTTCCAGATAACCTTCGCTGGGGGCAAAAAATCGACTGAGAGCCGTGCCTTAGAACAGGTGAGTATATAAATTGTAATTTACTTGTAATATTGCAGAAAATGTTAAATATTCAACTAGAAGAATAATTTTGATAATCTACTTTCCTAGAAATTTGTCTTTTGTGTTTATGTGGATAGGACTAGGTATGTAAATTTCATCAAGTTTTCATGTGCGTACTTTTGTAGGTAGCTTCAGTAATATTCAGGTTGTCGAAAGACATCGTATTTGCTTGTTAGTATTGTAATCTCGTAATTCGTGATAAGTAGGTCCCACACTAGCCCTGCAAAATGAGAAACTGAACATGCTGTTTTGCTTCACAGACATTGTAGAAGTACCATTCGAAGAATCGCCAATTCAGCCAGAGATGTCTCTGCCTGAGAACACTGCGAAACCGTAAAGCAAGAAAAGTGAGAACTCAATTTACTGCTAAAGAAACCATTTTCTTTAAGAATTTTCTGAGACAAAATGGTAAGTTGTTAAAGTGTTAACCCAGCAGTTAACCTTGTCAACTTCGTTGATATGTATTCTGTATTCTTTTACAAAAAAGGGGATCAATAGAGACTTGGCAGATGAGGCCATGCAGCTCGCTTTTGAGCACGATTTGATTTACAGTGGAAGGTTTACCACAGATCAAGTCCTAACATGGTCATCCTAAGAAGATTCTTACCACAACTGTTGCATTTATATTAAAGTTTTCGTCCTGATCTCATTAGAGAAACACAGTATGTGTTAGAACTTACAGCTGGCTTTGAATCAAACATGAAAAACATTGCTGATTGCAACACGTCGGGCTAGCTGTGATCAAATTTGTCTCATCTTATGCGCGCGTTGCATGTTGGGTTGCTCGAAATCAAAATGGCGGCTCTGAAAAGAGCGATGAGAGCAAAACTACTTGGTTGGAAGCTTTCTTTAGCAAAAAAACAACACGGGAGAGGAGAAATTCGCTGATAGCGTCTTTAAAGAACTTGAAGCCTTAATGGAAAAGGCATTTACATTGTAAATGTAACAAGAATCCTATCTTGAATCAGTTATCAAGTTAAGCATTAACCGTGAAAATCAATTTGTTTTTTTAACGTATTTATTTGCAGAGAAATCAAGCAGATACCAGTAATGCTATGGAATTTGTGGGGTTTCAAAACTGCATGCAGTTACAAGCTCAAGGCCCATAAATATCCACTTTCATTTCTGATCGCCGTACTTCAATTTCAAGCCACATGAGCAAAGTTCTCACACAGATCAAGCATTTCTATGACTTATGGCATTTGAAGAAAAGTAATTAAATCACAATTGGCACTCGCTGAATCGATCATTCAACAATGATACTTCAAAACAGCTGCTTTTTTTACTACCACATAGTTTGCATTATCTCTTGTGTACATACATGTCAACATAATGTCATAAATACACCTGATTAACCTCTTCCTTTCTTTATATTTGTAATGGCTATAACAATCATTTATTGGTGTGCATTTATTTTGCTATAGAAATAAGGAAAGTTCTTACTAATCTTGCAAAAGAGAAGCAGTGCGAATCTGTAAAAGCCTGGATAAAGCCATGTGAAAATCATCTCTATTGGAGTGGCATGTCTACACACAATGGAGATGGACAGCTTATTTGGGCCAAGTTCAAGTCCTTCTTAAGCCATGTTGTAAACAAACATGACAACCTAGATGACCCATTGTTCAACAAGTGTGCACATAGAGAAATAAGAAACCGAACCTGGCTAGAACAAGGTGCAACCTACATGCGCTCAAAGTGTATCCGCTGAAATGGCGGCGCAACCCCGAGCGCGGATAAATCAGAAGCAAGGAATTTACAACCACGGTAGTTTGTTACCACTATTTTTACAAAATATGGTTTTAGATTTCAAGCCGCCACTTTGTTCAAAACGTTTTGAAAGATTACGACTTAACGAACTCTTGTGTTCAACTACCAAGAAAGAAAAGACCACGAACTGTACTTCGTCAAGACATTGCCGATTGCCTTGAGGTGGAAATGATTATGAAACCTAGTGTATACGCTACTGAACTACAGAACCGACTTGTGCTGGATGGATTAGTTCATCCCATCCACCTTCCACACTCTACAACTATAACGAAATATTTCAGAAAATAACTGCTTCTGACACGGAAAAGAATCCAAAGCGTCCAATCTGAGTCAAAATGTGAAGGGGTAGAAACATACACTGATTTCTATCTTGATCAGGTGAGCAACCTGCACTATTCTACCGTGCATTTCTTTAACGAGTCCAGCGTGAACAAAACAACAACGAATCCAAGTTACGGAAGCGCGACTGCTGGACAAACAGCAATAGAGATACAAAGATATGCATTAAATGCAACCTTCATGATAAATCTGTTACATTCCTGCGTTGGAGTAGATCATGTTGAGGTCATAGAAGGGGCTTCTAGTGGAAATGAAATGTTGCTATTTTTCGAACGCGCTGTTGAGATCACACGACCAGGTGGTTCAGTGCTACTCGAAAGGGGAGATACCGTCGTCATGGACAATTGTCCATTTCATCATGCAAGATTCACTGAAGTTGCACTGAGAGGTCTTCTCCAAGATTACGGAATAAGGCTTTTATTCCAGCCTCCGTACTCTTCTCACTTGAACACGTGTGAAATGTGGTCTCAAAAACAATCAACAACTCGCCGAAAATCAAACAGAAATAGCAATACTACAGCATGTCAAACTATTACAGCACAAAATTCACTGGCTTACTTCAAAAAGTGCGGCTATTTCATCTAAAAACAAGCAAACGAACGACCAGTTTATATGATTTGAAGGTCATAACTCTAAAATCTCGCGTTTGTTTACGTTCTTGCAAGTGGCGTGACCCACGTAATGCAAAATGTGACTAGTAATTACATGATATTTCATCGCTGAACGTTTCTAGGAAAAGAAAAACAAATGCGAAAGTATCAGCGATGAAAAATCGAACAATAAGTAGATAAAAAATGATCGAACAATAAGAATATATGTAAGCTTATCTGACTGAAAAAATAAAATGTTTGCACGGCATATGAAGTCATGACTTCCATACGGTATATAAAGAAAGGAATTGTGATTGCAGTTGAAATCTATTGTCGTATGCAATTGCAAGCATCGAAAAATTGAAAAATTTGGAGACTTGCAAATGGGGAAACTTTTTGTATGTTTGCATTTATACCTACTTGCATTTCTTTCAATTCCCAGTCGGGTGTGGTGCAACTCAACACAGACCTGTCAATCACTCCTCATTAGTGCATGTAAAGTAGATTTCACATCTTCTCCATGCAATCATGTCGGCGAGCACACAATCAGAGATTTATTTGTGGTTAAAAACCATTTCAAACGGATTTTGTTTAGAAAGAATTTCGACAGATTTCGAAAGCCGAGGATTCAAAACAGTTAGCTCTTTCAAGTATCTAAAAAAGTAGACCTAGATGTGTTGTTCTCATCTCGTCAGAAATTATCTCTCGCTGAGAAACGAATTCTTGAAGAAGAAGTGCAAGGTCTGAAAAGACAAAGACAGCCAGGCCGCGAACTTTTCCCACAGACACCCATAAAAAGTGCCCAAGTTCTTCCTCTACAAGTGCTCAATACGAATACTGTGTCTTGCAGTCCAGACACATCTATACACGGCACACACATTGTCACTAACAACTTTGTGAACGACAGACCTCCGATCTCAACAAACTCAAATTCTTCTACTCAAAGTGGCCAAAAATCTACTACCACTTATCTCGATAAACGGGACAATGACCAGATTTTGCAGTCTCAGATCAACAGTGTATCAGAAGTTCTAGCAAAGAAGGCCGAAGCTTTTTAGCGCTACGGCGAAGGGAGAAATGCGCGCCAAAAACTTTGCACAAAATGTCACTTGCTGGGCCACACGAAAGTGAAATGCTCAAATGGTGAATGTAAAGGTGTTGCATTTTGTAAAATAAGTGATAAACACCCAGAATTGAAATCAGAAATAGTAGAGCTAAAGAAAATGCAAAAAGATCTGGAGAAAAGTCAAGAAAAAGCAAAGGCTGAGTACGACACATTCAAGGCCGCGCGTGATCGAGCTGCTAACAGTTTCTTCTCTATAATGAGGCCGAGATTGCGTAACCCAGAATCCGATGCGCTGTATTGATCGACAAACACTAGATAAGGACTTTTTGATCCTGAAAAAGGCTTTGGGAAACAAGATCCCAATTGATGAACGCCAGGATTGGGAACTGCCTTACATAATTGAACGTTTCAAGAGAGCTAATGTTGACATTTATGCTCCATAGTCCAGTCGTTTTGTAAATTGATTAGCTTTGTTGATTCGTTGTGTTATTAATTATCATGCAAGTGTTGTACAAAGGTTCATGGAGTAAGAAGTACAGAAATAATTATCATGCGAAATGCATTTTGTTTATTTTACGCAAAAATGTTGTGTTGCGATATCTTGCATAGCCGTTACTGGCGTCTTTTTCACAGAAAGCTTGATAAGAAAAAAATTATTTATATCATTTTATTTACTTGAAAACATTAGCGATTTCGATAATTTTTATAACGATTTGTTTTGTTATCGAAGAAATTAAGTAGAAATGCATTGTTTAGAACATCACCTCTGATTGGCTGAAAAGTCGTTGGTGGCCCCAGTTAGCGTCGTTGCACAGTAATATTAGAAGTTCACTGTCTTTACTATATTTTATAAAAAGCACTAAAGACCTATGTTTTTAAAGAAGCTTTTTTATTTAAATTACCTTTACGACGTATACAATTTTTTTCTTTTAGATTTTAAGTCGATTTTCTCCAGTGTTATTGATATAATTTCAATTTTGTAATTAGTTTTTTTTTAAATAATTTTAGTCCGCGCAGATGAAAAAGTACATTGATATCTGCGCGTTATAGGTAAATAAAATTTTATCATTACTATTATTATAAACAGATTGCTTTCTGGCAATGATCTTCGAAACTTTAATTGTGAAACAGTCAAACTAATGAAATTATCACTTTACGAACAACTTAATTTAGCTTTATTTTTCATTGCAAAACTTCACAACTACATTGTTTTCAAAACAATATTTAATGTTCATTTGTTGATTTATTTCCACTTTCTGCTTGCATTTCAGACGACTTATTTGGTTGCAGTAACAGTAACTATGGCTGGTTGTGGCACAAATGGTGTGAGGATGGCTTTGTTGACAATGTGGGTCGTATGCACTTGAAGTAGCCGTGTAAGTCATTCAGTGGGTTTACGTTGTGTCAAGGCCAACAGTTGAATCTGTGGTGGCACTAGTGAAGTGGTCCGTTTTCGTGCTGAAGTGGTTGAACGTGGTTCGTCATGTTATGATAAGAATCGTCCTTACCTTGGTGCAATGTTTCTGTGTTGCAGTGGTGGTAACTGGCCGAACTATGAATGTGTTGTTGTAGTGGGTGTTTCGTGCCATGTTGACTTCCAATGCAATCTTCATGGCATTCGTCCATTGCTATTGGAGTCTACATCAAAGGGGTAAGGCAGTGGCATGATACAGCGTGTATTGATGATTGTTGTTTATTATGTAATGACTATCAGCATCATAAAATAGTTAATGGGGCTTCAATATCTGCGGCAGGACCTGCAAGTCCAATTCTGGTTTCACGAGAAACATAGAAGCTCAATGATGGTAACTTTTACTGAGGTAAATTTTTAAGTGAAAATTGCTGCTGAACACTACTTGAGGGTGATCAAGAAACAAACCAAATTATCCCGTGCTTTGGTTTGCTATGTAAGCAAAGTTCTAGAGCTGCACCAAAAACTGTTTATCAGCGTTTTTTCCCGATGGGCAATGACAATGACTGGAAACACTAATAATATGGCTAAAGAATGCTACAAAACAGCATCAATCAAGTGGTGGCCAACTACTTCTGAGAGTACGGATCTTTATCCGATCGAAATGGTCTTAGTTAAAGCACCACCTAAGGAAAATCATCAAGCCAAAGAATAAATAAGAGTTGACTACAATATTCTGGGTCTCCCGTATAATGTAAGTGCAAGAAATACATGTATGACCTGTGTAAAGAAATACCTATTTTTGAAAAAGAGGGTCGTGCTTCTGATCATTGAAGATTTCAAACACCAATAAACTAAAAGACAACAAAAGTCAATAAAAGTGATTACTATTCGTTCAAAATGAAGTAAATAAAGTTCACGTAAATTTACAATAAATTATGTTTCTTTTTGTGCTTGAAAAGAGTTTGACACCCGATTGAGCTCGAGTGATTAGTGTGATTCCGAGGTGAACCTTTCTTATCTTGGCTCAGTTATTTCGTGCACTTTACTTGTAGTATCTACGTGCTTTTTTCTTTGTAATTTTTTGTGACTTCTGTAGATGCAGATATTGATGTTCGAAAGCAAAGTGAAATAGACTGCGTTCTGTAGCTCTTTTTATAGAAGATATTTCAAACAGAAATTATAATCATGTGACTTATAACTTGTATGGTTTCTCTTTTATCCCGAGTGAACGTAATGATGGCGCACGTGTGTTGAACGGCGTCCTCATGGTTTGCATGGAATAAAAGAAGAACAAATGAACGGGTATAGGGGATTGGAGTGAGAGATGCATTTTCAATGAACCACCGTTGCTATAAACTAGTTGAGTTCAGCTAATTTTATGAATTTACATTATTAAAATTAGTTCTTTTTATACTTATCCTGTTTTAAAATATGTTTAAAAAATATTTCATTTACAAAGTAATCAATAGATATCACAGATTTCGCATTAATATAATTTGTTGAACACATACTTATTGTTGTTGAGAATGAAACTAGGTAAAATTCTGTTACCACGTGGTATTCAAATACTATATTGCAAAGTTTTCTTTACATTCTAACTAAAAAAAAATGATATTTTCCCCCTTGATTTCAGAATGTAAAGGTTGCAAACAAGATATCGAAAGAAAAGAGATCATGCAAATAAGGCCGTGCATACACCACATTTGTGGTGCATGTTTCGAATTGCCTATAGAAGTGGGCATATGCCCATATGGCCCATGTAGGTAAGCAAAATTTTTTAGTTACATTTAGTGAAACAGTACTTTTTCTAAATAGCTGCGGGTGGAAAACGAATCTCACTCTTTTTCCTATAAAGGTTAAAAGTATTACCTTTACACAGGGAAGAGTACTAAGAGCATTTTTTTAGAGTAAAAAAATTACTTAAGCAACTTACTGGCCCTAACTTGGCTGCCAAAAGTCGTATCACTCGAGTAAGCTCACAACGTAGGCGTTTGGAACAAGGAATCCAGACACATTGACAATCCAGACACGACATTTAAAGTAAAACAAAGGAAGAATATAGAAAGTGGTGGATATTTTATGCAGACAACAATCGTTCACAAAATAAAAAGTACACTGTAGTTAAGTACTTTGAAAACTTACTTTCACCTGTAGCAAGGCAGAAGATTGACTACACGTTCTTTATGCCCGGACATACAGGCCTGTAAATTGAAATACGGGACAGTGCAAAAAGATTTTTTTGAAAACAACAAATCTCTCTGGTTGACTATGTAAAGTTGATCAATATCAAATGAAGTCCTCGGATACATTGGATTGAGCTGGAAAAAAGCTTTCCCTACTGACATCACAATATGCAATAGTTAAATTATAATGACATAGCAGCATTTACAAGGGCTACCACATGTTTGGCCTTGCCAATACAGCGCTCCGATTTATTCTGTTGCTGTGCTATATCTGAATCATGAATAACTTGTAGAAGATTGTGATTTTAGACTTGCTGCCGTCAAATATCGACAGAAAACCATCCTAATTACCTGTCGAGCACGCAGAATGAGTATGGTATTGACTTCAAAACGTTCACGGCGATTCCCAAGCCCGACGGCGAGGTCGTGTCCAGCGACGAGGAAGAGGTATGCTCACATACTGCAATTAGGTTGGAAACAGCCCACATTCTCTTGTATGAACTTTGTATTTTATTTGGCAACATTCAGGGTGATTGTGACCTTGAAGACAATGACGACACCAATCGCCTTTTATTGACAAGCCTCCTGACCGGAGAGAGCATGCACAGTCCTCATTAAAAAAAACCCCAAATTTGTGAGTTCTGTACGCAAAATGCACAAAAGAACCATCACTGTCCATGAGGATGATAATGAGGAAACAGATGAAACCGCCAACGCCATGACAGCTGTGGTATTTGCGGAAGGTGTGGACCAGTCTGTTATGCTATCTGCGAAGGACATGGAGAATATAGCAGACTTCATGTGTTCTAGGGAGCTTGTTGCCAATGATGATGGCGCAAGAACCAGCATGTAGCAGCGACACACGACAAATGGTAGACAAGCTTTGCTTGATTATGCCACTCGGTTCCTGGCCTGCCTGTCAAGAAGACGCGACTGCTAGCTCCATGTGCAAAACCTGTTGTGCGTGCAACAACCTCGCTGATTTGAGTCTGTCCGATGTTGCTGCGAGTGGAAAAGACGTTAAGAACCAGAGGCTTGCCTAACTGCTGCGAGTGGCACCAGTTCTAGCAAGTTTGCACTCCCTTGTCACCAGCACAGATCAAAAAGACAAGGTCGGTAACAGTATTCCATGTTCACATTCAAGACACACTACCAGGCCATCGACATGCACAGCACTGACAATTTTGTCTTGTGTAATCGAAATTGACATATTTTCCCGAGTTGATTGATTTGAAGGTGATGAAACTGTTTGGTGATATTATCTGCTGTAAGGGCACTCGACTGCATGACATATTAAACGCTGGTCATTTAATGGATGTGCTGCCGGGAAGGTCGTCCATTCGAGTATGTGGTTGCTGGTGTACGTTCTGGTGCAGAAAAATTGCCAAGGCTGTTAGAAAGCAGCCTGATCTACCATTGGCACGTGCGGCTGTACACGCTTTACGTGACCAAGACCCATCCCTCCTGTCTGAGTTTACTCAGGGTAATTACAATTCTACATTTAACAGACAACCAAACAAACGGGTGCATGAATAGATGAGTGGACAAGTGAGTGAGTGAATGAATGAATGGATGGATAAATGACTAAACCAACCAATCGACCAGAGAAACAAACAAACAAACAACCAAACAAATGATATAATGAATTATTAGTATAGTTATTAGTACACACATTATTGGTACGTTATATTTAAAGATTATTTTGAATGTTGTATCGAGTCACCCTATTTTTTTGCACTTTGACTTTATCAAAAAGATTGATTGAACAAGAACAATCAAAAGACCTTTTTCTGGACGAAAGAATATACATTGAGCCTGGACTAACTGCTAGCAACCAAACAACAAAATAGCTGTCGGTCAGTTCAGTTCACAACACAAGTTGTGAACTGAACAAAATATGTTAAATACAAATTTAACATATTTTACCATGAACAAAGGCTGCATGCAAACCAACAGCCAATACATGATTCGTGGAAATAAAATGGAACAATATTTTGCTCTTTTTTTAAATTGGTTGCTACCAAACAAGACAGCTGCAAAGGATCGAACAGTACTTTTCCAGAATGGACAAAGAAAATGGAATGAATACTCAATGGCAAAGGCAATGAAATAAGACAAACATTTCAAACATTTTATTGTATGCATGTTTGTTTTGGATTTTTTCTCTTATTTAATTATATAGCAACTATAATTTATTCTAAGATTACTATTTTTTATCAATTTTTCACAAGTTTTAATGCTAAAATTTAAAAGTTTTTAAAACGTTATATTATTTCAAACTGTGCGGAAAGTTTTTTATATTCATGGATGGGGGTTGATTTAAATCTATACAGAGCGGCTATCGGGCTTTTCAATAGATGTAAGCTAATATACAGTAAGCTTGATATAGTGTTTTTGTTGTTAACTTTAGAAATTCTTTTTGAAATATTTTTCATTGTTCAAATAATTCTACTTTTATTGTCGGGAGATGTTGAACTAAATCCCGGACCTGTTTTGCAATCTATGTCATTTGGTCAAAAAAATGCAAGGAGCATTTCTGTTCTGGATAAATTTGACGAAATTAGTTCACAGATCCTAGAAGAAAAGTTTAATGTTTTTGCTCTCTCCGAGACTTGGCTTAATAACAGAACATCTAATGATTCATTACTAATTTCAGGCTATCATTCAATCATCCGTAAAGATCGTGTTGGTGCAAGAGGTGGGGTTGTGACATTATACGTTGATAATTCTTTTATTGTAAAAAGGCGTAACGATCTTGAAACTAATGATGTTGAAATAATATGGCTGGAGATCAAACTTTCTAAAATGAATCTTTTGTGTGGAGTTTGTTATAGGCCACCAGGGAATTGTAGCGAAAACACTGGACGTTTTCTAGATTGTTTACAAAATGCTATTGACGTAATTAATTGCGACCACTCATATATCTAAACTAAGTATTTCGTTTGTAAGACCTCGGGCATTTAAAAGGCACATTTGGAATTTTTCTAATGTGGATACAAACAGCTTCAACAATGCCTTATGTAAAACTGAACTTGACACTAGTATTGACTATGAGCATATCAATTTAATATATCTTTCATGGTTCGATCAAGTCTATGATACAATTTCTTCTTTTGTTCATGAGAAAACTGTGATAATTCGCCCACGAGATAAGTCATGGTTTACTTCTACGGTTCGCTCTGCAATTAGAAAGCGCGATAGATTGTTAAAAATTCATAATAAAAACAAAACGAATAACTCTTGGCAACGTTATAAAACGCATATAAATTTTACAACGGATTTGATTCGGAAAACAAACGAGAACTATTACGCTAAATTAAATGAGCAGTTGTCAGACCCCACTACTTGTTCAAAGAAATTGTGGGGCTATGTTAAATCAGCATATAATAGAACATCGTCTATTTCAATTCCACCCTTGGGTGATGGACCTGAACTAGTATCGGATAAAGTGAAAAAAGCCGAAATATTGAATACGTTCTTTATAAATCAATCCAAGATAGACGATTTACATCATGAACTACCTAATTTTACAGATTCGATATCTCACGATAGTTTTCTGTCAGTGGTTATCACTTCTTCAACCGAAGTATCAAATTTAATTCAAAAACTAGACACATCTAAAGCGTGCGGTCATGACAATTTGAGTAATAAAATTATTAAAATGTGCTGCAAAGAATTAGCTGAATCACTTGCAGATTTGTGCAATTTAAGTTTTGAAAGAGGTGAATTTCCGAGTGAATGGAAAAAAGCAAATGTTATACCATTATTCAAGAAAGGTGATAGACAGCCCAGAGAAAATTATAGACCTGTTTCTCTTCTTGATTCACTATCAAAGATAACTGAAAAAATAGTTTTTATAAGATTGTATACTTTTCTGGGTAGTGTTGGTTTTTTCACAACCTTTCAATCGGGATTTCGACCTGGTGATGGTACCGTTTCTCAATTAACATTAATTGTTCATCAAATATATGAAGCGTTAGAGAAGGGTAAGGAGGTTAGAATGGTATTTCTTGATCTAAGCAAAGCATTCGATTGAGTTTGGCACAAGGGTCTACTTTTTAAATTATCCAATATCGGGGTCATAGGTGCTATATTAGACTGGTTTCATAGTTATCTCTCTAATAGGTAGCAGCGGGTAGTATTACAGGGTCAATGCTCAAACTGGTATCACATAGAGGCAGGGGTACCACAGGGCTCAGTACTTGGGCCTGTACTTTTCCATAATTATATTAATGACATTTGTGAAAATATTCAGTCTAAGTGCTTTCTTTATGCGGACGATACATCACTTTTCGAAATAATTGACGATCCTGCTAGTTGCTCACAACAATAGGGCTGCGCGGCCATGACGTCACGGGAAAAGACTCCCTACCGTGACTCAGACAAACTTGTGACCTTTTTACTAAAGAAATGTATGGGTGGAATTAGCATGCCGTTTCTAAATGAGCTCCAAAAAGGTTGTTTTTTTAACAGAAAATGACGGAGTTCCTGGTTGTGAGGTAGAGGGAGACCCAAATAATTATACTGTCGATCAATTGAAACGCTGGTTAAAATGTAGAGAACAAAATCTCATGAAAACGGCCCGATCTTGTCGAGCGCGTTCGTGATTGTATAGCGTCAGGAAACCATCGGATTCTTGACCCAAGTATTGATGGTGCAAAATGGCTGGATCTTAAAATTCAGAAAGAAACAAGAAAAGATGATTCTAGCAAACTTACGTCTTCAAGTTGTTCAAGGTCCAAATATACTAAATTCTGGCTGAAAATCATGGCCATCTTACCATAAACGGGCGCAGATTAACTACGGTTACATATACTATACGCAGTAGAATCACTTCCATCGTATCCTGATTATAAGAATTATTTGAACATTTTCTAAAATAGAAGAAGTAGAAAGACTTGGACATGTGACAGACAAGCTGATCAAGAATGGACGAAAATATGTAGACTCTGGATTTGTACACGACGTCTCGGATAACAAGACCAAAGATTAATTATTATTTTGTTCGCACTCACGTTTGGCCTTCTATGGAAACTGATTTGCCACACAATGTTGTAATAACATTATCAGTCAATACTGGTGCAGATATTTGTGCATCCACGTCAAGACCTTGTTTCTTAGCATTTGAAGTCTATTTTTTTTGCAAATATTTTTGTGAATACATATAAGTTTGATAATAATCCATGCAGATATGCATTATAGAAACTTTCCCTTTCTACGGTGGCCCACAAGTGTCACACATCAACACCGCGATAGAGCAAACAAATTACCGAGATACGGCAAATCAACACCGAGATACGGCAAATCAACACCGAGATACGGCAAATTAACACCGAGTTCACGGCAAATTAACACCGAGTTCACGGCAAATTAACACCGAGATACGGCAAATCAACACCGAGATATGGCAAATCAACACCGAGATACGGCAAATCAACACCGAGATACGGCAAATTAACACCGAGATACGGCAAATCAACACCGAGTTCACGGCAAAACAGTCGAAATGTCACGGCGGAAGTCAGTTCTTACGGTGGACCACAGGAAGCCCAAACTAGTAATATAACTTGATCAGTCATTTTTAATGGCTCAAAAATGCTTCAAAACTTCAAATTAATTTATAAAAACAACACAAAAGTAAGTGATCAAAATTTTCTCATTTTTAAAAAAAAAAATCGATGAATTTACCGATTGATAACTCAACACAAAATAACTAGTTTTGGCTTCCTGTGGTGGAGTGGTTGACACTCAGAGCCCGCGTTTTTACCGGCCACAGGTGAAGAAGTCTGTGTGCGAGCATACGAACTATCCTTTGTCGCCCATGCTTTCGTTTCGTTGCTTCATAGAAAAATGTTTTGTGCGAACTGCGGGTGCAAAGTCGAGGTAGAAACGGCGATTTTTTGCAGCATTTGTGGAAAAGGTAAGCTTTAATCTTTTTTATATATTTCGTTTCAACTACCGAGTGAAATATTTAGTTAATATTTTAAGTGAAATCAGGATATTTATCGATCAAATATTTGAGCAACATATTAACTATGATCAACACAAGGTCAAATCCTATCATACATCCATAGTTTATCGTGACAATATTTGCCTCTCTGATCTATTACAAATCTTTTGCTGGGTTTTAGCTTTTTAAAAATAGAACAATTAATTCTGGATTCAAACGAACCAAACAGTCGTAAAAGAAACTTGTTGCTTGACTGTTGATTGTGGTCGATTATCTTTCAGATTCATACGTAGGAAGACTCGACTACGATTATTGCTGTTTGTACCTCCAAAAACCTTCAGTTTTTACACTAGAGCCTAACAAACTTTGAAAATTTTCCCACTGCCATTTTGTTTTAATTCGGTATACCGCTGACCTGCAGCTGACATCAGTCATAGTTTGTTTTATAATTTTGCCGCCTTTTTCCGACTGGTTTTTATAGCCAGATGAATTTTTATCATAAATCAAGATATACATCAAATTACAAAAATTCTGAGAATCTTCAAAATATCAACATATCAGGTGCATTGAGGGTGATTTCCAAACTAAAACATATGTATAAAAGTTTTTGTATATACATATTTTTGTATATATATATATAATATATAATTGTGTAGGTAGAAAAAATAACGCTACTACATACTCCCGACAAGCCTGTTTTGTGAATGGCTTCACTCTTCAGTGGTTTATTTTTTTATATAAACCCCTGAAGAGTGAAGCGATTCATGAAAAAAGGCTTGTCAGGAGTTTGTAGTAGCATTATTTTTACTACCTACACAATTATACAGCTCTACACAATGTATTGAACACTGTTCCACGAGAAAATCTACTAATACACCTATGATATATACACCTTGATATCAATTGTCCATTAAAGTAGGCTAATTTAGAGAAATTAGTGTTTATGCAAATGAGCTATATATTGATATATTGATGTTGAGATTCTCATAATTTCTGCCAAAGGTGTTGTATTTGACTTCATAATTGTTTTGGAAAACTCAATATTAAAGTACAGGTTTTTAAAAAGTTTGTTGGAGAAGAAAATTAATAAGTGCATATCCATAAAGGGGAAGTTTCACGTTGTACGTTAAGTAGGCAATATTCCTTGTTACTGTGACACTGTCCCTTTGACTTTTCAATAAAATAATAATCAAAGAGGAATGTATTTATTTATGAAATCTGTAAACTGCATCATGGGAATCTGTCTTTTTGTTTGTTTTGATCAGAGTCCATAGAAGGGTTGCATTATTATCATTTCCCCCACACATACTTGGCAAGTTTTCGCTAATAATTATTTTTCAACATCCTAAAAGTTCCCATTTTTTATGATGCACAGACTATATAGTAACTCAATTATTATCTATTGTAGAGCTCTTGGCCACACAGTCTCCTTCTTTTGGTCGACCAACTTCAACATCATTAAAAACCCTTCCATCCTTTGTGGAATTCAAGACGGGAAAGGGAAAACCCTGTAAGAAAGACCTCTCTAAAGGTAAAGGAAAGGGACCAAAACTAAAGGAAGAGAGTCCAGATGTCACAATTCAGATTGGTTTAAAGTATTTCGATGCAAATGATGAGAAACTTAAGGAGAAGAGAGGGAAACGACTTACTGTTCGAGTAAAACGTGATGCTGGTTACCAAGCATTGCTGGAGACTGCACAAAGAATGTGGAAACCTACCATAAAGATCTGTATGATGAAAGTACTGAGTACACATTGATTCTAGAGGATTGTCAAGAAGCCTGTTTTATGCCTGGCAGTCATGCAGAATTCTTTCAGCTTAACAAGTACAAGGAAGCAGTCATGAAAGACTACAAACGGATCACATTATTTTTGTGTACTGTGGAAGACTTGAAAGGGTCTGAAATTGAGAGCAAAGAAGAGGATGAGATCAGCCATCATTTTGCAGAACCACCACCTAAGAAGAAAACATTTGTTCCAACATCTTCTACAAGTACAAGTGGTGTTTCTGATGCTTCTTCAAGTGCAGTGCAAGCAGCCACAAAGCCACAAGGAAACTTATCTAAAGATGAAGATAACTGGTTTTACTTGGATGAATTGGACAGACTGTTCAGTGTTGACGGTGCGCTGCCTGATCAAAGTGCCAAACATAACCAAATTACAGATGTAGATTGTGAAGCAAAAGTTGTAAAGATGCTCAGAGAAAAAGTTGTTACTGATGGTATAACATCTCTGTTCATTGTTATCAGAAGGGGTGCACCAGTAAGTAGAGCTATAGGTCTATGGCAGAGAGCTACCCTGAAAGTGAATCCCATCCATATATGCAGGATTAAGTTTATCGGAGAGGATGGTATTGATGACGGAGCATTGGCTCGTGAGTTCTTTTCAGTCACTATCCATGATATAGGGAAAACCTATTTCCCTCATGGCAGCCCAATGTATTCAACAAATGATGTTTCTACTTATAGGGCAATAGGTGAAATTGTTGCTGCCAGCATTGCTCAAGGAGGCCCTGCTCCAGGATTTTTGGCTCCTTCTGTGTTTGACACTCTTGTGTCAGAAGACATCGACTATTCCAGCAAAGACCTTTGCAAGCTGTTAACCGAAAATGAACAACAGATTCTTGAGAAAATCAAAAAAGATTTTGCTAATTGCACAGATAAGCCCGGTTTCCATATAGTCGCTTCTGTCGCTTCTGTCGTTTCTGTCGCTTCAAATTTTTGGAAGCGACAGAAACGATTATATGGAAACGCTCTTCTCAAACGACAGAAGCGACAGAAGCGACAGAAAAGACCCTTGCGTATGAGTCGTTTGAGATAGACTCGAGTTCTATCCTTGCGATAGAGACGACCGGAAATCACACCTCCCGCGCTTATATTTTTTAATGGAAACCGGTTTCAAACGACAGAAGCGACAGAAGCGACATTCCATATCCCATGATGCACCTCGTTGTTGTTGTTGCTTGTTGTTCAAAATGGCGGCAAACATCTCAAACAACACCTCTTCGTTCATGGAAGAAATCCAGAAATATGAGTGTCTCTACAACAAATTTTCCAAAGATTATAAAAATAGAAACGTTAGAGAGAACGCTTGGGCCAAGATTGGCGAGAAGTTTGCTTTGACAACAATTGAAGCGGAGAAAAAATACAAAAATATCCGCACAAGCTATGTGCGATATTTAAAAAAACTGAAACACGTTCCCTCTGGCTCGGGAAGGGACGCTGTCCCAAAAGCAGGTGAATTCGCCGATCTGGAGTGGCTAGATCAGCACATCAGCCACAGGAAAAGTACCACAAACCTACTCAATCACGAGTGCGATAACGATGAGATAGAAAGCCAACAAGGAGAAGAAATGAACAGCAGCTCTAGTTCAAGCATAAACACGACAGCTGGTGATGACGATACTTCGCCTGATATAGAGTTAGATATAACAGATTCACCTGAATCTTCTTCAAGCATTAAACAAACATTAGACAGCACAGCTGAAGATCTAGAGATACCGCCAAAAAAGAAGTCATCGGGTTCGACATCATCGAAAACAAAACGGCCTTGGGCAGCATCCAATCGTCAAAAATTAGAAAGCTCAAAAGACGTCGATCTGGCTATGATTCAGATTGCAGAAAAACTTTTGAAAGAGTCATCAGAAAAACCATCGGAAAATGAGGATGACGAGTACATGCATTTTGCAAGGAGCTTTGCCAAGAGACTGAAAAAACTCCCTGAAAGAGCACAAGGATATGTGAGAATCCAGCTAGAACAGTTGATGTTCCAAGCTGAGTTTGGAGCATCACCCCAGCAGCAGTATCCTCCAACCCCAATGCATATGGGCTATAATCAGTCAGCTGAATATCAAGCTCAACTTGGACATCACTCTGGTACATCTGACTACAATCTGCATTCACTATAATCATAAGAATTAGAAATAACAATTATTATTTGATATTTTAGAATGTAATGAAAAGACTGCTAAAAAAGCTATGGATTTTTTGCCCTTTAATGTTATTGTTTCTGTATAATGACCATGCATTCTATTGGAAACATTATTTATAGTTAGAACGTATACAAACATCAATATACATTGCATTGTGTTTAAAGATATTTAATATTATCAGTTTCAAGCGTTTCGCCTGATTTTGATGAAGCCAAAGATTATATAAAAAAATTATATGTTATTGTTATACTTTATTACACAGACATTGCTACAAGAGTTTGGTACATAGTGTAATAATAACTTCACATATACTGTTTAAAAGAATATACATTATATATACTATATACAATATACATTACATTGTGTTTAAAGATATTTAATATTATCAGTTTCAAGCATTTCGCCTGATTCTGCATAATTATCTCATTTATGATGAAGCCAAAGATTATATAAAAAATGATGTTATTGTTATACTTTATTACACAGATATTGCTACAAGAGTTTCGGTACATAGTGTAATAATAAAGTCACATATACTGTTTAAAAGAATACGATATGTTATTGCTTGAAAACAAGTCCATAATTCATTGCTAAAATCCCATTCTCAACCTTGTTTTATTCATAAAGCTTCAAATAGATTTTTTACATCAAATATATATCACAAAAAGTGACAGAGAAACTTTAAATGAAATCATTCAATAGATATTAGAATATCACACAGAATTTGAGAAAAAGTAATTCCATATGGTAGTATATAAATATACGGTCTGATGAGTGTAAGCACAAAACTTTGAGTCACAGAGAACTTTGCCCACTTTGTATTTATCTTATATATATACTTTGTATTTATCTTATATTATATATATATATATATAAGATAAATTACAGTGGGCAAAGTTCTCTGTGACTCCAAGTTTCGTGCTTACACACTCATCAGACAGTTTATTGATATATCTAGACACATGATTTGCTGCAAATCATGTGTCTATCTCATTAATTACCAAACTAACAATTATATAGCTCTACACACATGTGTATTGAGCACTTTTTAACGGTGTTGGCTTCATATCGTCATTATTATTATATATATATTTATATAAACTATATTGAGCCACCTTAATTCAAAAATATTGAAAAGCTAAATATTTAGTCAATATGCAGTCTGTCAAAAAGTTTTTTCAGTTCAAACAGAGCCACAGCTTCTCACGTATTGTAGCTGCCATGGGCAATCATTTAGGCCATCAGCACTGTTAAAGTAAGCTTTAAATGCATCGCGTGCATCACTTGCTTCAACAGTATATCTGTTTCCGCCAACACGACCAATTGCATTTAATCCTCCATCATTAGCAACAGCATTTCTCCAGTCTCCAGGTAAAATGTTGCCAGTACTGTCTTCATTATCTATAAATCCAGCTGGTGTGTATGTGGCATTTTCTGTGAGACGAAGATAGTTGTGAAGACATACTGAGGCCTTAGTTATTTTATCTACCAGATCAACATTTGCTTTAATGGGCTTCCTAAAAATTCTCCACTTTGCAGACAGAATACCAAAAGCATTTTCAATTGTCCTTCTAGCTCTTGATAGTCTGTAATTGTATACTCTTTGGTGCTCATGTAACCCTTTACCAGGGAATGGCTTCATCAACCAACTCTTTTGTGGGAAAATATCATCTCCAATAAGCACAAATGGGAGCTTCTGAACATCTTTGTAATTGCATGGGCTGGGTGTTTCCAGTGTTTCTGGACCCTTTTCAAATGCTTGGCCAAAAGCTGAATTTGATAGTACACTTGCATCATTTGTGCTTCCATAATCACCAATGTCAACAAAAGTGAAACAATAGTTTGCATCACAAATTGCAAGTAGCACAATAGAGTGGAAATTTTTGTAGTTGTAATATGCAGACCCTGCATTTTTGGGACATTCAATCATGATGTGTTTACCATCGATTGCTCCAAGGCAATGAGGAAAGTTCCACTCCTCCTCAAAACAATCTGCTATTTTCTTCCACTCTTCAGGAGAATTAGGAGTCTTGAGGTATGTACTGTGGAGGGCTGTCCAAATTGCATCACAGGTTTCTCTAACAATGTTGGAGACTGTAGCTTTCCCCATGCGGAAATTAAAGGCTTGACTTTGCTGTGCCTCTCCCTCTGCCAGGTATCTCAAAGTGACCATCAGCCTCTCATGAGGTGTGATGACTTCTCTAGAGCGGCATGGTTTTTTTGTTATAAGTGGCTCAACAAGCCCAAGTAGATGTTGGAATCTCTCTGGAGACATTCGTGTATATCTAAAAGAAACAAAACCATTAAATATATTGAGATTATATTGCTTAATCATTTAAGTATAAATCAATACAGTTATATGGTAATACAGTACTGAGATAATCTTATAACTTTTTTAACACAATGGCAATAGATAAAGCATTCAGTGATGAAAATCAACATGCAACTTGTATTTGGCATAGTTTATTTTAAGACAGCAGTCTGCAAAGCTACATACATTTCCCTGAAACCATTATTTGAATTTTAAATACAATATACTTACTATTTATAAAGTTTTTACAAACCCAGCTATGCATGATAATAAAAAAAACTGTGTAAAAATCAGGATGTTTTGCTTTAAGCTTATTGTTTGAACATTAATATGACAAGAAACATCCTGATATTCACCGGAGATTCTCGATGTTTACATGCAAAAAGCTAATTTATATGCTTGAAAAGTACGTGGCGCTTGGATAAACTGTAAAGTACCAGTTACAATCTATAAGTTTTAAGACTTAAAAGTTAACTTACTTGTAATAATATTCGCGATCTTCGGTTTTCATCTCTTGCACGAGTGTATGGAAAATTCCAAGCCGATTTCTTCTTTGGAATATGGGTCGAACCCAAAAGCGATGTTTTCTTCGTTGTTTGCGCTCTCTCCTTCTTCTTCTTAAGACATTTATCAGAAGCATATAACCTGCTAAAAGTCTTCTTCGATTCACTGCCGCCATTTTGATTTCTGTTTTGGCGGCAAACGGGGACTAGTCCGAGTCTTTTTGACCGTTAGATACGACACATGCGATTTAATGGAAACCAGTCAAACGCAAGAATCGCTTCTGGCGCTTCTGTCGCATCTGTCGCTTCTGTGCCTTTTTCAAGCGACAGAAACGACAGAAGCGACAGAAGCGACTATATGGAAACCAGGCTATATCATACTAGACCATGGCTACACTGGTACAATCACCACCTCAAATGTTGAATCAATTGCCAATGCTGTTGCTGTCAGTATGTTGAGTAGAAGGCAATTGATGCTGAAAGAATTCAAACAGGGCTTGGAGTTGTATGGTCTGTTAGAAATTGTGGTCAAGTTCCCACAACATTGCAAAGCGCTCTTTGTTTTGGGCAAACAAGAGCCAGTTGATGCCAATTATCTGTTTTCTTTGCTGAAACCTTAATACTCATCCCAGGACAGCCCACGTCATTCAACTGAGCAGTCAATCATGGACATTTTCCAAGACTTTGTATTTAGTCTTGAAGACGAGAAGAAGATCTCTGGTTACACAGAGG
The DNA here is from genome assembly GCA_918843875.1 of Diadumene lineata. NCBI lineage: Eukaryota > Metazoa > Cnidaria > Anthozoa > Actiniaria > Diadumenidae > Diadumene > Diadumene lineata. The sequence continues at coordinate 712,154 of CAKKNV010000001.1, read as the reverse complement.
CTATGGCATGGAAATCACCAGGGGGTACTTTAGATTCAGGTGATGAATCTGAAGAAGAAGATAGATTCAATGAAGCAGTGCTAAGTCCAAGCTCTTTAATGGGTTGGCTAACTGGTCAAACACACCGGGACTTAGTAGAGCAATTACCCATTCATGTCAGCTTTGACCATGATTGCCTAAAACGAAATCCAAGCCACAAGGTCTGCTTCCCACAAGTCGGAGCATGTGGAAGAGAAATAACTCTTCCTGTTGCACACATGTTGTCCTCTGAATCTTTTCAGCAAAATTTTGTTTTGGCATTTAGCAAAGGTCAAGCTTTTTCCAGGGTTTAATTTTAATTTGAAATTGTCTATTTAATTGAGAACAAAATTTATAAAGCATGCATGCTCTCAGCAAAAACTTGCCTCCAGTTTGCCTCACCAACAACTAGGGACAAAGTGTTTACATGGGAAAAAGTTGTCTCGGCTAGGTAGACAGGGCTAGAAAGAGGGTGACCCTTCTACCCGGGACAACTGTTTCCCATGTAATCAGGCCCTTACAACAGCATACTTTGTTGTGCAATAGGATACACCATTTTAGAAATAAAGGTGAGATAAATTCAAAAGGATGCTACACATGCATTTGTTTAAACAAATTTAGAAAAAAAAATATTGCAAAGCACACACAAGGCATATAAAATATATTTGTATTTGTTGGAAAGTTTGAAACTTTAATAAACTTACAGTCTGTACATGACTTTCAAAAAGGAAAATGTAACATCAACTAACAAAGTACGCATATATATCTTGTCATCTGCCTGGGACTCAACAGAATATACATTACTAATCATTGTTATTATATATGAAAATGATATTCATTATTTACTTTACATGGACATATAAGAATAATATGTGATAGAAAGCCCTGGTTGAGTTGCTTAGTTGCCCTTATTGTTTGCAACAGGTACTTTCATTGGTCCATGAAATAATCAGACACAAACTGTATTAAATATGGTTAAGATTGGGGTTCACTGTTACTTTGATGGTGAAAACAAGTGGCCTATCTTTTGACAGATTGAAACCATGAAGTTGCCTCCCCCTGAATAGTCATACCATGTGTCATTTTTAGGCAGTTTTTATATATACCTTATTATATCTTAAAGTTTTATATGGCATTTCATTCACACCATAAAGTGATATGTTATTTTATATTCAAAATGCTACCCTCACATCACAATAATTGTGATTGTTATAACATCTCATGTGGAAAATAAGACAACATGTTGTAAACTTGGATCAGTATTACATAGTTACAGCATATTCATTGATTGTTGGAGGGTTAATATTGAAATTTTGTTCTTGTTCACTTTGTTCTTGTTCATGTTGGATATGAATATTGTTTAATTATCATTTAATTATTCATTGTTCTTGAAAAGGACTCTTTTAGCATTTATGACATTGTTCATGTATGATTATTGCTATGATTTTTATTGAAATTAAAATAGTTATTTAAATTTAGTACATGTGCATGTCTTATCTAATTGCAATGTTTATTAATTCTCCATACAAGTCCAATGCCTCTCTCCAATGTTTAGGTTTATCTTTGTTGAGTTTCTCAATTATGTGATGAAAATATTCCTGGTAGTCATCATCATCATCCTTTTGTACAAGATGGTTATAGGCATAATTGATATCATGCCCTGAAACAGGGACTAGAATGTTATCAACACCCCCATAACGTTCTGGTAGGTGAAATATTGCATCTGGCCTTCCTGATATGGTATCATGTCGAGACCTCCTTATGTAATGAGTGTTCCAAGAATTACCCACCCTTTCCAGATCATTTTGAAGCAATTCAGAAAAACAAAACCAAAGGCACTCCAAATGGAGATCATCAGCTGTGTTTAGTGTGCCTTGTTCTATCATGTCTTTAAAAACGTTCATCCACCAAGTTGCCCAGTTTTTTCTGAGAAAGCTCCACCAGCATTCTATCCTTTGATTTCGTGGAGAGGAAACATATCTGTGAGAGTTAGGATCATTCATAAAGAATGTGTGTATCCCAGCCAAAGTACCATTTTCTGTACCAAGGTCAGTGTCGAGCTCTCTGGGACAGCCACCTAGCTGCTTGACAGCGTCCAGGTAGTACGAGGCAATATTGTCAGGATAGTTATTTGAACGAGTTACATGCAACCAGATGACTTTGCGGCTGAATATATCAATACATGCATGGATTGGAAAGCCATAAAGTTTAAGCTTGTCGTAGCCATCAGCATGCCAGGCACTGTTTGGTCCCGGATTACGATAAACTCTCCTTTTAAGTCTGTGTGCTTTCCTTGATTCAACTCCATCTGGGTCAAGTTCTTTAAGTATTTCCATAACTACTGAACGAGGAACGTAGATGCCTCTTATTCGTAGAGTATGCCAAACAGAGCGATATCCTACAATCGAATTTGGACCATCCAAAATGTCAATAATGGCTGTACGTACGGTATTTGGATCGTATTCAAGACATTTTCTCGACAAACCATAGTCTTTTAATCGCCTTTTTAGAGTTGTTAAGCTTAAATATATCCCATGACACTTTGAAAGTATTCCTATAATATCTTCGTAGCTAAAACCACAGTTAAAAAGCTGTATAATATGAGTTCTTTCGTTCTCGTGGTCAGCCATCTTGGAAAGGAACAAGCTCAAGTGCGCATGCCTGGATGTTGGGTAAACCACTTCTGCAGTGAGAATTGACTTGCGCCGTGACATTTCGACTGTTTTGCCGTGAACTCGGTGTTAATTTGCCGTGAACTCGGTGTTAATTTGCCGTATCTCGGTGTTGATTTGCCGTATCTCGGTGTTGATTTGCCATATCTCGGTGTTGATTTGCCGTATCTCGGTGTTAATTTGCCGTGAACTCGGTGTTAATTTGCCGTGAACTCGGTGTTAATTTGCCGTATCTCGGTGTTGATTTGCCGTATCTCGGTGTTGATTTGCCGTATCTCGGTAATTTGTTTGCTGTATTGCGGTGTTGATGTGTGACCCTTGTGGGCCACCGTACCTTTCTCTCTGTTCCAGTTTATAAAATAATGAAGCATAATATTAAAGAAAAAATGCAGTACATGTAGCACTCTTGCTATTGTACATATTGCTATTTTGATGCTTTGTATATATGTAGACTTGCAATAATAAAAAAAGAATTGTACATTTCATGTTTTGTAAATTAAGTAACAAACAAAAAAGTTATATTTCCACGGTAATACCGCCGTAAAATGCTTACGAGAGCAAGCCCTAATCCATCTGTTACAACGCTCAAGGTCTTGCGAAGGCTTGACAAACGTACGGTATGAAAACGGTTTGTCCTAATTTCACCATTTCTTGTAAAGATTTTGGCAATCTATTTGGATATCTTGAATCGCTTCTACATTGCCCCCAACAGCAATGTTTTGTGCTAACCATATTGTACGTATCGAACGCGAAATTAAAGAAAAATAGCGACCGTATCAGTAATCTTCCATACATTTACTCATAGAGTTGACCTCAATGTTGTCTGAGTCAGGCGGGGGGTCTAATGGCGTGACATTTATTTTTAGAACGGCCGCGCAGCCCTATTGAATAACGATCTAACTACCATTAATCATTGGTGCAATAAATGGCTAATGAAGATGAATACATCCAAATGCGAAGCTATTACATTTTCAGTGAAGCGCGTGAAACCATTTCATCCAACTCTCTTTTACGAAAATACTCTCATTTGTGAGGTTAGATCTCATAAGACCCTTGGTTTAACCCTTTCACATGACCTCTCTTGGAGAGAACACATATTATGGATTTATGAGAAGGCTAGTAAGGCTGTTAATATGTTTAAAGGTCCGAAATACAATCACTCAACAGTGATTATTCTTTACAAAAGTCTTATTAGGCCCATCATGGAATATGCAGATGTTATATGGGATGGTTGCAATGAGGTGGATGGTGAACTACTAGATGGTATACAGTATGAATCGGCACAGGTTGTAACGGGGCCATTAAGGGAACAAGCAAATCAAAACTTCTTGCAGAACTAGGCTGGGAAAATCTTAAAATGAGACGTTTTTTGCATAAGCTGACTTTACTTTATAAAATCGTTAATTATTTAACTCCCCCAAATCTTACTATGCTTCTTCCACAAAAAGTTGCTGCAAAATCACGTTATTTACTGGGATCCTCGAAGATATTAGCATACTTGTAAGCTACTCAAAATTCGAGACAAAATAAAGTGTATGTATGTATGTATGTATGTATGTATGTATGTATCCTCCGACAGTTATTCTTTTAATGCCAGCGCGTACGAAGAGGTTTAAAAAATCATTTCTGATCAAGTTGCATTCACTGAAGTCTCATACATTTGCTCAGAAATAATGCAAAATATTGAACACATTTGCAAGGCTAGATTGGTCAAAATTCGGCTTTAGAAATTGCAAAAACCATCGGAAATATCTAGTGATAATTTCTACTTAGATCTGAAATGTTTTTATTTCGAATTATAGCAGAAATGAACCGAGTTATTAAAGACCAAGAAATAACTTAAAATGAGCTAGGACGACACTGACGATCATAGTTAGTGGAGTAAGGATGTAATCAAAACAAGTTTATGTAAAATCCAGCATACATGTACACCGTAAATACAAGTCACCAGAGGTTTATGAACGTGCTAAACTTTAGTAGAACAAATTAAATTCACAATATTTTCCATACAATCTGTTTTTCATGCTTTTATCAAACTACTGTCGCATTCTTTAAATATAATTTAATTTCAGTCAAAGATTCGGTCGATAATCAATTGAACATGTTATACTAATGTTGTTTTCATAGACTTTAATAAAATCACCTCATAGAGTACAAAATGATTGTATGTTTCTTTTCACTCAATGTTTGTTATGTGCACTAGTGGCGCTGAAAGAACGCAATAATAAATTACAATATATATAAATCCTAAAAAACTTATTTGCAAGTAAAAGAGTTAAATTCATTGAAAACTGAACTATTCATGGTTCCGGTCTGTCAATCATCTTCCGAATTTAGACCAATATGAGGATTGTCTCTTTTTGACTTTATGCCGCATGAGACATAACTTTGGTCTGAAAGATCTCTGTGTACGATTTGGTATTTCCCTCCAATCTAGTGGCATTGTTTTCAATGAATGGCTTGACCACCTTTATTTCAAGTTGTGCCAAATAAACATCTGGCCCCACAGGCAAATGATAATAGAGAATATGCCTAAAGATAACAAAGCTGAATTCCCTACTAGTCTAGTTATTATTGATGGCACAGAGTTGCGAACCCAAGCTCAATGTGCACTTGCTCTGCAGAGTCAGATGTACAGTGACTATAAATCCAGCACAACCCTTAGAGGTTTGATCACTTGTGATCCAAGGGGCACTGTTGTCTTTGTGTCAGAGCTTTTCACGGGATCAGTGTCTGATCCAGCCCTCATAGAGCAAAGTGGATTCTATGAACTTATCAAACAGATAAAATCACATGGGTATTTGAAGGCTGGAGATAGTATCATGGCTGACATGGGATTTACCATAGGTGATGAGCTACAGAAATTGGGTCTCTTACTTAATATTCCCCCCCCCCCCTTTGCTCAAAAAGGTTGTCAAATGTCAGCTTCTGATACTGCTTTAACAAACAAAATTGCAAAACACAGAGCTCACATTGAAAGAGTAATCACTAAAGTAAAAAACTTTAAAATTCTCTCACTCCGCGTACCAACAACTCTTTTCAGAAAGATTAATAAAATTTGGACTGTTTGTAGTTATTTAACATTATTTCAGGACACTTTCATTAAAGCTACGTCCTCCACCAAAAGTACTGCACATCACCAAGATCAGTCTGCACCTACACAGCTGCCTCCAGTTACTAGTAAAAAGTATGCAATCCTCAAAGAGACCTTGCCACCAATGCTCACGTTCCTCAAAGAACTCACCTCCTATTTTCTCAAGTGTTAATCTCGAACGCAAGAAAGCACCCATAACACAATCAACAATGGACAAAACCAAATAATGGATTCTTTATAAGTGTAGTTGATACCATTATAATTGATTTTACCACCTAAACACATCTCCATCGAGTCTTGAGGGGGTGTGGTTTCCCTACATGCCACAAACTTAAATCAATTCATGACTAACATCGGATCTTTCCATTTTCATATATTACCTAGGCTATCTTGGCTTTACTCTAAATCATCTAGGCTTGGACCTTAAACCAGAGGTATTTTTGCGTTTACCAGTGATTGAGGAGTACATCACATTCCTCGAGGTAATACCACTTTATTATTCAACAACAGCAACTTGTACCAGATCATCCATTCAACACCATTACATCATGCACACATGCAGTATATAAATTAATTGCAATCTGTTATATATTTTACTAATTTCTCTCATTTTAATTCATAGGAGGACCGCCGTCTCTCCAGCGCAACAATTAGCAATCATGCAGCAGCCCTGTTGTATCCAGCCAAATTCCTACATAGGGACCATGCCCCCAATTATGTTGGTGTCAAGGTCATCAGGAGACTCAGAGCACAAGTTGGTTGATAAATTGTTTGATTAATTATACGTACATGTGCTATTGATTTTAATGACACTTGAACTTGTACAATGTAAGCTCGTGTACAACTGAACTACCTACAAGGGCCTGTTGTTTCCATTTAATTCAAATCACCTTCTATCAACCAACCCATTTCAAAGTTGGTAATATATGTCACGCCTCACAGCAAACCGTCTCAAGGAATCGAACTGACTGACTGATATTTTAGGTAGCATTTTTCCATAGAATAGCTAACATTGATCAAGCTTCTTCCAAAGAAGATCCAGAAGCGATAAGCCGATGGCTCGACTGGTCAGTATATGTAGTAATTTATGAATGCGTTCGGTGTGTAGTAATGAAAGAAATGTTAAGAGAAAAATATCATACGCCCTTGGCAGGATTTGAACCCACATTTTCGGTATTCTAGTCCGATGTGTTAGTAGTGGTTGATGTAGTGGTTAACACATCGGACTAGAATACCGAAGATGTGGGTTCAAATCCTGCCAAGGGCGTATGATACTTTTCTCTTAACATTTCTTTCATTACTACACACCGAACGCATTCATAAATTACTACTTTACAATGTTCATTCTATGCGTACATATTTACGGTGTTCAACTTATCTATAGAGAAAAATATCGCTCTGGGATGCTCACGGTTGCCGTACACTTCACAATTCAGCTGCGTTTCCAGCGTGGTTGTCCTTGTGATGTAGTGGTTAACACATCAGACTAGAATACCAAAGATGTGGGTTCAAATCCTGCCAAGGGCGTATGATATTTTTCTCTTAACATTTCTTTCATTACTACACATCGAACGCATTCATAAATTACTACTTTACAATGTTCATTCTATGCGTACATATTTACGGTGTTCAACTTATCTATAGAGAAAAATATCGCTCTGGGATGCTCACAGTTGCCGTACACTTCACAATTCAGCTGCGTTTCCAGCGTGGTTGTCCTTGTGATGTAGTGGTTCACACATGGGACTAGAATACCGAAGATGTGGGTTCAAATCCTGCCAAGGGCGTATGATATTTTTCTCTTAACATTTCTTTGGTCAGTATATGATAGTGTCTTGTCAATTGCATCCATAATTATAACTCGTCACTTTAAATTAAAGTTCGCTTACTATAGCTGTCACTGATGCTGTGGGAATTGGATTCTTCAATGTACGGTCTTATTCTTTTTGTGTACAATAACACAAGGCTGAGTGGTACAACATTTTGTTTTCTTTAGGTCCGAGGTACTCAAGTGCGTTCGATTTCAAAAAGACAGGATGACCCTCGCCAAATCGCCCATTGCAAAGGCTACAGAGTGTGCAAATTTACTGCTCCTCAGCCTCTATGTCCTCATGCCTTCCTCTCGCAGACTCGAAATAAGGAACATCGAGCTTGTAAAAGAACCCCTGACTATCACTAGCCCAGCCTTGGCCAACAGAAATTTAGTTCAGCTTGATGATATTGCTACTGTTACCTTTCGTTTCCAGAACTATAAAACCGTCGAGACTTATGGACCTGACACGACCACATTACAGGTATAGTTATGGGCCTATAGGGTTAACTTGGTGATCAACTCCTGTCATTCGACTGAGAGTGTGACTTTCATCAGTGACATGGTAAGGTGTCTGTACATACAGTACTGATCTCACTCTCTCCTCGTGTGAACACATACTTTAATGGCGCTGCCAGCAGAAATAAATATTTTCAAAGAAAACAGTAATCCTGACCTCTCTCTAGTTGGGTATAACATACAAGATAATTCCTTTTCCTGGAATGGATCGTTTAATCAACTGAAAGACCTATTAGTTGATATTTTGTGGCTCAATGATAATTATGAAGTCTGTGATGACCGAGTCCACAAAGTGTTGTCTTTAAAGATGGATGAACTAACTGTCGGTTTTTATGAAACAACCAGGACTCTGAAGTTCTATGGCCAGATTGGACGCCTTTTAATCGACAAACTTCATGCAAAGCTAAATACGTTTCCATCAGAATCAAGTTCGTCGGTCAACTCAAATTCATCATCTGAAACGCCATTACAGAATCACCAACAAAATATCTTGTCAACACAACATCCTGCTATTATTCAAACCGTTCTGGAAAAAATTAAATACTCGCAAAAGAGGTTGCAGAATTAAAAGTTTCGAATTCAGAGGAAAACGAAGAAATAAAAAACCTCAAAGAAGAAATTAAGATGCAAAATGAGCTCATAGCTAACCTTCAAAAAGAAAAGAATGCTCTAATTAAAACAATAACTATTCTTATGAGAAACAATGGCAGTTGTTCTTCTAATCCAAGTGAAAGCGAAATTAATTTAAGCCAAGTGGTTAACTCAACCGAAGCTACAAAAACAAACAAGAAAAAGAAGAAAAAGTCAAATGAAAATGATGTTACAGAGCAACCACTAGATACAAATAGCACTGCGACGCATCAACATCAAGTCCTTATTACGACTTCCATGTAAAGAAGTTTTTAACTTTTGGAACTATCGTATTTAAATAAAGTTTTTCATTCATTCATACAATGCAATACAATGTTAATAATACAATATAATACAATACAATGCTTTTTTTCTTAACTGCTGCCAAGTCATGAGATAATCATCACTTTGAGAGATTTTCTGAAGACACAGACCAAAGCTTGTCAATGAGGACAGTGGAAATTATTTACTTGTGGTAAGTTTTATGCCACTTTATGCAATAATATTTCTTTTAGAAATTTCATAGTAAATACTTCTGCATGCAAGCATTGAATAGCGATTTACAACCGAAAAGTGAACAAATCCATAACAAAATAAAAGCTCAAAATAAGATTACCACAAACCATCTCCCCAACTGAGATGTCCATTTTCGCATGATTTTCGTAACCATTTTCTGGGTTCTGTGAACACTCTCTAGTCTCGTAGTCTAAAGAGGACATCAAGTGTAAACTCGAAAATGTCAGAAGTAGAGCAGTGGCTATTAGAAAAAGGTTTATCTGGCTTAGATAGGATAACAAAAGAATTTGAAATTAGAGGTTTTACGACTAGAAGATCACTGTAATATCTAGAAGACAGTGATCTTGATTATATATTTGCTTCACCAAAAAAATTTTTCTAGTCGAAAAAAGAGCAATAACAAAGGAACTACAAAGACAGCAATTGCAATGCTAGGCAAAAACAGTTGGACTTCAGTCAATCGTTTCACCAACAAAATTAGGCTATTCCACCTTTACATTTTTCTGCACAAACAGTCTATGAAAACACTGATTGATAGATATACAGATAATGAACACTGAACAACACGTACACAAATTGAAATCAGAAAAAAATTCTCTGCAGCCAGCAACCAATTGAAGGATTTGTATCCTTTGTCATCAACAAGGGCATAATAAAAATGCCTGCAAATTTACTACATGTGAAAGTCACATTTTCTGTGGTATGAAAGATAAACACCTTAAACAGACAAGAAATATTTTTGAAGCACAAAAAATAGTCACAGGTTTGAAAAAAAATTGGATAAGAATTAGAACAGTATTGGTGTCAGCTCACAAGGGCAATGGGAAATTCATTTGCAATCATGCAGCTATCTCAAACAGATAAACCCATAAAGTAACTAAATTCTCAAGATCTTGACAAAGATCTTCTAATGCTTCAAAAAACTTTAGGAAAGACCATTCCGCCAGTAAAAAAATGACTGGAAATTAGGACATATAATTGAATGTTACAAGAGATTGTGCACTCCATATTAATACACTGAAATGACAGCAACACCGAATCTACAACAACAACCGGATTCAGCATTTGCAAGTTCATCAACAGTAACATTGTCTACAAATGAACTTGTTCCAGGACAAATTCTTCAAATTCAAGTCAAAACAACGGTGGATTAGCAAACAGTCACAGATTGAATAACCATTATTGTCCTTATTAGTTGAACAGTTGGGGCTGAAAAAACTCTCCAACTTTATTGTTACAAACTATGTCTTATAGTTGCTTGTGTTGACTTGTTTTTTAGCTATTTGTTTAGAATAAATACATATCCTCCAGTTGTATTTTGTCAATGTTTTGTAATTTTGTGTTTAAGAACTTTTTTGTTGTTTCGGTGTTGTTTCTCATTGGTCAACGAACAATAAACATTCCTGAAATATTTTGGTTGGCTGGAGTTTTCGCAGTTGCACTGTTAAAACACAATATATATATTTTAAACAACAGTGATAATTGAAATATACATAATTAACCTTTTTTCTATCGAGACACTAGGTACAAAAACACCATTACCATATGCATGTATCTAGACATAATACAACAATATAACTAGTTTCAATGGACATCATTTGGGATAAACTATAATCTTCTGTTTAAGCTTGGTTTTGAAATCTTAGATCCAAGCAACTGTACGAAAGTCGATTGATTAGGTGATGCACTGAGTTTTTCTTCTTCTCTCCTTATGGGGCGACGTTACACTTGTAAGGTAAATAGTGGTGTTTTATTACAAGTCTTATCAAATGGGTCACTTTACAATCGGCCAACTGGCTTGCTACGTGACCTCTAGTTGTTGAATAGGCATCAATCCCGTAAGCCGGGCTCCCTGTGGTTTCAATTCACATCAAATTACATGACCAAATATTCCTAAAAAAGTGAATTCTAAATTTACCTTAATACAACAAAAAAACTGTACAAATTCAATAACACTGTTGATTTGACTATGATGGGACAGCAAAATTATAAAATTGTGTTGTAAATTATGTCTAGAAGTATGTGAATACGAATGACAGCTATTTCTGATAAAAATTGTTTGTTAGAAAACATCGGATAATATCAAGATATTATACATAGTCATAGTAAACCATAAAAGCTATCGATCATATATTACAAAACAGTGTAATGTTTTGTTTTTGATTTTTGTTGTTGTTTGTTTTTTTTTCTGAGCAACTTGAATTATATTTCAGAGATCACAAACCAAAACAAGACTTATCAAGTACAAACATGTATTATAAGATTAAAAACTAAAATTCATTGACATATATGTTAATTAAATTCCATTATGTACACGACCCTGGAAGGGATGGAAATAGTGTCAATAATTGTTTCATCATTCTGATAATTCCCATATTTTAATAACAGAAAACTGTTGTCATGTCAATATTGTGTAATGAGCAACTCCGTCCGCCTGAAGGACATGTTCATATTCTGGCAAACAAAATCGGTCATCGTAGAAATCGTATTTTAAACATTCGCAACGAAATCGTTTTTCGACGAAAAATAACTGTTTAGAACATGGACACGAAGTATTCAAGTTTCGTAATTTTCAAACTAGTTTTGAAGTGATTTTGAAGCATAATAAGTATACTGATAAGTCGATAAAACTTCAAGGACCAGCAAAAAGATAACACTTTCCTGGTGTTGATTCAACTCTTATTCGGAGTAATTTTACCTTTTCTTGGACTTACTCCTGACAGGGAATAGAAAACTATCACTTCACGGCAACAATATTATTTATTGGAGTTCTTCAGTGTACAAATAGGACTCAATGCTTCACAAAGAAAATATTCGACCGACATTCGGCCCAGAAACGTACACCTCGTGCTAGAAAGATAACATTTTCTTCAGTACAAAAACAAGTCTTTATCCACAGAATATGGAATAGAAACTAAACTTCATCAAACATAATAGTATTTACAACTGTTTTCAGTGTATAACAAATATTGACGAGGCCTAAAACAGTGAAAAACTTACCCAATTCCTGTCAGCCTTGCAGCTCAACTGCAATGTCGCGCTATACCCGGGATGGTACATCAGGACACGTGATCAGTATAGAAGTTTTTTTCAGGTGTCCTCGGGCAATTACATCAAAGGAAGCCCGCGTCGAGACAGCAAATAAATAAAATGGTTTTCTCTTGTTGTTTAGTATTTCTTTTGCATTTTATTTTTACTGTAAATATCCACTGAGTAAATAAATGAGTGGACTTTTTATTTAATTTCCCCACCCTTTTTTCCCATATGTCCAATTTTGAAAAGATGTTGTTTTTGTCTCTTTTGAACGAAATTTTCATACCAATTTTGAGGTGTTTTTTGTTTTCAAATGTAGATTTTTCTGCCATTTTTGATATTTTTTCTTTGTGTTTTGTACAATAATGGTTTACTGCAATAAACATTTGTCACACCACGAAATCCTGGTTTCCATTTAATCAAAAAACAACAACACCGACGTACTTTATTTGTACCACTCTCTTTACAGTTTTTGAACAGAAATATAAAATGTATGTCTGTGTCTCATTTATTGCATATCAACTGACACTAAAAGTAACTAGACGCATATCTGCGTGAACTTGGGCTACTCTTTGACCTATGTAAATTATCTGTTGGTTTCGCTGAACGTTTTTAAGAGCTAAAACTAAACAAATGAAAAAAAAACATGATGAAATCATGCCGAGACGATTAAATTGAGCTTTTTATAACAAAGGAATTTTCCATTTTTATGTTTATTGCTTTTCGAAACAGTTATGTGTTCATGTATGAAGTACCAGCATTCATCCATTATTATTATCATTTAGTTTGTCTTTTCTTTGACGGGCATATTTTTGTCACTGTTACGATCTACCGCTTTTTCTCATCTTGGGGTTCCTGTGTAATGACAAAAATTGACTAAGGGGTAGTGGGACAATTCCAACAAGAAAACAATATATAAGGCTCGTATAAGGCTTTGCAAAGTAGACTTAATTTCATCGAAAAATATTCCAATTTTACAGTTTATTTTGAAAATTGTGAATCAATTACTAATCTGCATTTGAAAAAGACGTAATTAGAATCGTTTTTGATTGATAAGAAAGTTACATGGAAGCAAAACTGACGAAAATCTAAACTGAACCGAAGGATACGGTGGCCCACAAGGGCAAAACACAAATAAATTTCAGATCCAAAACACAACAATTTTTCGCAAAACACAACAAGTTTTCGTAGAACACAACAGTTTTTTGCAAAACACAACAATTTTTCGCAAAACACAACAATTTTTCGCAAAAGACAACAATTTTTCGCAAAACACAACAAGTTTTCGCAAAACACAACAAGCTTTCGCAAAACACAACAAGTTTTCGCAAAACACAACAATTTTTCGCAAAACCCACAAGGGCGAAACACAAATAAATTTCAGATCCAAAACACAACAATTTTTCGCAAAACACAATAATTTTTCGTAGAACACAACAATTTTTCATGAAACAACAATCTTTGGCAAACACAAAAATCTTTCACAGAACACAACAATAATTCGCAGAACAAAATGAAAATGAACACATTTTTACACAACACAACAATCTATTGTAAAACACCACTATTGTATGGTTGTGTAAAGCACGACAGACACTGTGAATAATCATACTTATCGTAGGAAATGGCTGAGAATGAATTTCCTCCCTCGGGAGCCACTGAAAAGGACATTATTACATACTATTTCACCCGAGGATATGAGTATCATGCAATAGTTCACTTTCTTTCTAAATTCCATCAAATCAATATAAGCATTAGAACATTGAAGAACCGTTTGCGGCAATACAACCTACGAAGAAGACTACCCACATATGATATAGATTTGGTTCGAGATAGAATTCTGAGGGAGTTAAGCGGTCCTGGTAGCAGCAGTGGTTATCGAAGCATGTGGCACACCTTACGAATGGAAAATATCCAAGTTCCTAGAAACGTTGTGGAAACGCTTATGAGAGAACTTGATCCAGATGGATGTGAACAGAGGAAATCAAGGAGATTACAAAGAAGAAGGTACCTCTCTCCTGGCCCAAACCACACGTGGCACGTGGATGGTTATGATAAGTTAAAACCCTATGGGTTTCCAATCCACGGATGTATTGACGGCTGGAGTAGGAAAATATTATGGTTAAAAGTAACAAAATCCAACAACAACCCAGAAATCATTGCTAATTTTTATTTGAACTTGGTCTCTCAACTTGGTGGCTGTCCAGTGAAATTGAGAACAGACTGTGGTACCGAAAATGGCACTATGGCAGCTATGCAGTGTACATTGAAGAGCAACATCGATGCCCATATTTATGGAACGTCCCCTACAAACCAACGAATTGAAGGATGGTGGTCTTTTCTACGTAAAAACAGGTCCAGCTGGTGGATTGATTTCTTCAAAAATTTGGTTGAGCAAGACATATTTAATCCGGCAAATGAGCTTCAAACAGAATGCTTATGGATCTGTTTTTCACAGATAATTCAAAATGACTTAAATTTGGTGAAAGATCACTGGAATACGCACCGCATACGACGTTCAAGCCATAGCACTGTAAGTGGTAGACCTGATGAGCACTTCCTACTTCCAGAGCTTCATGGGGGCACAGATAACCTTCTCTGTGAAGTAACACATGATGAAGTTGAGTCTCTTAAAGAAAACCTGACGTATGTGGAGGAAAAAAGTGTGGAACAAGAATACTTTGAATATGTTCTAGAAAACATGCATTTAGATATTCCGAACAACTGTGAAGAAGGACTTGATCTCTTCAAAACTCTATTAGAAATAGCAGGTACAGACAGTTGATTTTCATCTTTATTAATACAACTTTAAAGGAACATATAATCCAACATTTCTGTAACAACATATCAGAAAATACTTCTATGACAATAATATAATAATTATTATTATATAGTTACAAAAGTTTCAAGGTATTTCATGAAAACAACAGAAGTCAACAATGTAAGTTCATTTAAGTTTGATAAGCACCACACCTTCCTTTTAACGAAGTATTTCACAATACTATATGTGGCATAAATTTTCAAATGGTTTAAAACGTCTCTGAAACAATACTATAAAAGTATCTGATAACACAACAAATCCTAGTAAGGAAAATATATAACATGAAGCCAAGTCAAATAGAAATTACTGTAACATTAAGTGGAATGTTATCCCCACTAACTGGTAGACCTAATTTTCTTTACTTTTTTTTGCAATGCACGATCTATTTTATACACTTTGACTACAGTAAAATCCCACTTAAAGAACAAGTGTATGAACAACACTAAGGCTGAAAAATGAAAATAATTAGAAGTTGTTCTGATGTAAAGAATGACTGATATTCATGACATCACACAGTCTAAAGCTTTACAGTAAGATTGATAGTTTTAGGATTAAAAAATTAAAGCTATGTATGTCTTAGAGTTGTATTATAAAAGAAACAGTGCCACAGCAGGTACAGAGTGGGAATTTTCATGTTACAACTTCCTGAATTTCTAAAAAAACCTGTTTCTTTGTTAGTGGGTTTTTACTGCATTCATAATCAAAGTCATGCAAAAATGTATCTAAACAATATTCATTTCCCAAGAGTTGGCTTCCAAAATAGAATTAAATTCTTCTCTAAACTCTGGATAACACTGATATGTTGTGGGAAGTTCCAGAGTGTAAGTACAAGTATGAGCTATAGGACGCCTCTCTAGCCCCTCTAGTCTAGTGAAAACAATGTAAATCATATTAGTGATCATTACATTCGAGCCTGTTACGAACTGTAAGAACTTTCCCAGTTTCACTTTGTCAAGTCCTCTCACAAATCTTTTAAGATGTTTCATAGCATCTCTCTCTGCTTCATTCCTTTCTTCAGCTTGCAAACAGGCAATGACCCTTGATACAGTAGGGACTAATCTATCATACAGTAATTCAATGGCATCCCGATTAGGAAAATACTCAACAAAATGAGGAATTACATTTTCCCAACAGTTAACAACATATTGGGGCTTTTGAATGATCTCTTTGTGGGCTAGTTCTGTAAGTACTTGATTCAAGTTATTTGATTTCACAACTTTTTTACAATCAAAGTCTGCTAAAAACTCCACAAATTCATCAGATTCTGATAAATCAACTTGACCACCAAGAGCCCTCTCAATTAGATCCTTTTCACTTTCAGAAATATAATTTTGAAAGGAACACATAAGCATTTCATTACTTATTTCTTGTTCTCCAAACAAACAGTAAATAAAAAAAGTCTTAGAGAGATTTAAAGGAAAATAGTTGCATGATACATAACCTTTCAATAGAATCCTCCCTATAGTCTCCCATTGTGGTCTTTGGTAGTCGTGTCTTATTCCAGGCACCCTCTCATTTTCCCCACTCATTAATGATACATAAATATCTTTCCAAAATGAGCTGAACAAATCTCTCTCTAAACCACTCCCTCTACCTACTTCCTCTTCCCCATTACTATTAATAAAACGCACATCTAAGACAACTCTTTCATCTAATATAGATGGATCTGAAAAAATGTCTAGCATATCATTTCTAATGTTAGCTCTGTGAACATTTATGACCCTGACAGTTGGGGCAAGATGGCCATCATTGGGTACAGTAGCTGGTCTTGCACTTGTCACACCTTTTAATAAAAAGAAACTAAGTATTAAATAATTTTAACATTATGAATTATAATTATTAAATAAGCCTAATGCTTACAATCATTATCAGCATTGATAGTTGGGTCATGTTGGCCTTCATTGGGTTCAGTTGTCACACCTTTCGATTGAATAAAAAAGAAACTTACAGTAACTGTAAATAATCTTAATTACATGAAATATAACTACAATAATTGCAAGTTATAATAACATCATAATTCTAAAATGTGGTGCATCACTTGGATCTAGCTGGCATCAATGGAATTTTACTGATTGTGTTGCTAGTTGCTGTTATTGAAATTTGCATGAATATTTAGATTTCTTACTTGGAATGGATGAATCAACTTGACTTAAAATGTTACTCAAACCACCGTGAGTGGTTGTCAGACCTGCAACATGACATTGATATATATAAATACTGAGTTTAAGTATGAATTCATTTATAGTAGAAACCATTAGTATCACACCAGGCTTTAAGGTCAGGTTAAGTGGTACCATTTAAGGTACACTGCACATGGATGATACAATAAATGCTTGGCATGAGTAATGTCAGTATTTTGATACATTGCTAGTGCTCTTGTGCCTTTTGTTGTTATTGTTGTAATGTAAAATATAAAACCTTTGTTGGTGGAAAAGGTACAGAACTTCTTATACTCACATGAAGCAGAAGTATCAAATTGATTGGGGTTAACACTGGTAGTAGAAGTCTCAACACATGTAGTAGTACACACACCTAAAAATTAAAAAAATAATAATACCACGATGAATAATTTATTTCATTCTATTAATAATAATAATAATAATAATAATAATAATAATAAATAGATGCAATGAGCTACTAGCTTTCTGGCTTATTGACTTAATAAGCTAATAAATAATGTTTTTTTGTGATCATGAGTGGTGTCATTGCTAGAAATAGCATTTCTGTTGTAAATAGTAAATTGTAATAGTATTGAACTTTATTATAAAATAGTAAATTAACATGAAATATTACCTTGCTCATTTTGAGGGTCAGGAAAGCTCATAGCAAAAGTCGCCTCATCAAATACAGACTTTTGTAGGTCAAACTCATCATCATAATCAGTAAATTCGCTTTCATCATCAGGAATAACAAAAATGTCCGAGACCTCTGACTTAACCATAGCAACTGCGTCTTCCTTCGGTACAAGGAAAAAGTTGATTCGATTATAACTTCTTCCTAAATCCTCTTTGTACTTTTCTAGAGTAAATTCTTCGTTACTTCCAGGAAGATGAATCACCTCTGTTCCGTCAGGATAACATAGTTGGTATGTCAAATCCTTTCTGAATGATCGATCATAAGCTTCTTTCTTTTTCAGTCCTTCTTCTAAAACAACCTTTGCAGAAGCAGTTTTTGAAACTTTAAGTGGTAAATTCTTTCCTCTACATGGTTTAAAAGTTCCCGATACAGTCGTTGCAAGACCAATGTTGACAGTCACAGATTCATCCGCCATTTTTCTTTTCTTACTTTTTCCTGTCGGCTGTTGTTGCCCGATCCTTTCCTTAGTTTTGAGTGCTTTGAATTCTTTAAAATTCTGAATGCTTGTACCTTCGGTATTATTGGAAGTGATCCCACAATTTGGACAAAATTTATAGTTCTTTCTCAGCCAAGAACCACAACTTTGACAAAACATAGCTATAAAGCTTCGAGGGAAGAACCACGTGCACGAGTCACGTGAGAAAACTAGTCCGACCAAAGGAAGCCCGAGCCAGGTTCAAGGCTCCCAAGTTTTGTGTTAAAAAAATTGTTCTGTTTTGCGAAAAATTGTTGTTCTACGAAAAATTGTTTTGTTTTGTGAAAATCTGTTGTGTTTTACGAAAAATTGTTGTGTTTTGCGAAAAATTGTTGTGTTCTACGAAAAATTGTTGTGTTCTAGGAAAAATTGTTGTGTTTTGCGAAAAATTGTTGTGTTCCACGAAAAATTGTTGTGTTTTGCGAAAAATTGTTGTGTTTTGCGAAAAATTGTTGTGTTCTACCAAAAATTGTTGTGTTTTGCGAAAAATTGTTGTGTTCTACGAAAAATTGTTGTGTTTTGCGAAAAATTGTTGTGTTCCATGAAAGATTGTTGTGTTTTGCGAAAAACTGTTGTGTTTTGGATCTGAAATTTATTTGTGTTTTGCCCTTGTGGGCCACCGTAGAAGGAGGAGGTGAAAACTGATGCACGCGGTAAGTTTGTTGTTTTATTTCCAAACTTTAGTTACTGACTATTACTACAGGAAATAACCGTTTTGACAAACCATTCTATCCTAGATCTAAAGAATGTGGATTTAGAAGAATATTATGAGAATATCAAACTGTTCAGCAGCGATGAAGTTCATTTTTTATTGCAAAAATTCCATTGATTTAAACTCGCTTGACAGTTTATATGGCCGCTCGCTTTGAGCAAAAACATAATGTTCAATCAAATGATATTCCCTCAACAAACTTCACTGATACAAACACCGGCTGACAATCAAAATAATTGACTAGAGGTCACAACATCGTGGTATTTGATTCTGCTCGACTAAAGTTTTCCATCAAAATTATGTACGAAGCGACGCTGTCGCAAGAGTTGTGCTTCAGTCACATCATTTTTGCTTATTTGCCAAATTATAACTTGACATTTTTCCTTTTTCTTTTCAGTATTCACCAATCCAAAATACAGTAAGCAATGCATAAATACTGTGGAAGTTCTCTGAAGCGTTTACATTGACGTCTCGGATCTTATAAGCCAAACATTACAACACTTTGTTTATATTAAATTATAATAAATATACTGTAATTTAAAAATATCGTATTGTAAACATTAAAAAACATGAAATAAATTGAAGATAGATTATTTTTAGACGTTGAAGTTTATTTTCAATAAAAGAGCTAGGATATCTACGATCGTCTGTGGTGATCGATTCGATCAATCACAATCGAAATAAATACAACAAATCACAAACCTGGAGCCGACAGAAATACAAAGTGCGGAAAATTTTAAATGCCGACCGACGAAAAAAAAAAACAACCCGAAATTATACCTCGGGTCTTTTCAGCCCGAGTAATAAAATGTTGCAAATGACAGTAGCTGGTGGCGCAAGCACGCATTTAAGCTGAATTTTTTCCCGCCAAAACAGGATGTGTGGATCGTTGACCAAAAACACAAATATCAAATTGAATACAACACATTTTCATATTATTATATAAGTACTGCGATATACGTTTTTATGAGGAATGAAATAAAATTCGTATCAAATAATTTTAGTTGATTTTAATTGGTCATACGATTTTGTTCACGTGTGAAAATATCGAACAGCCAATCACATCACTGATACGATTTTCATCACTAGTGGCAAAAATTGTAACTTTTCTCGTCTCAGAAATGGTTTCATGGCTACTGCAAGGTTTTGCCAAGTAATTTCAGTCGACGAATTTATAGAAGGGCAACAAAATGAAAACACAAAAAGAAAAACACAACAAAATGTTGCACTTTTAGAGGAATTTCTTGCCTATAAACAAGAAACGAGGAAGATAGAGCCGTAAAACCATGATGCATGACACTGACAAACAACAACATTCGTCCCGACAGATATAATTCAACTATCAGGACACAAAAACTTACTGAGTGGCACCAATTATTCTGCAATTTCACAACAACAACAGATGAAAATGTTGCATATGCTTTAAGAGGCTATGTCAGTAAAAACCAAACATACTCTAATATATCCTTGGCAAGGGAGCTCTCGAGGGCTTTTTTCATACTTTGCCGGTTTGTACTCTATTATAAGGCTATCAACGTGGTGTAGTTTGTTTGTGGAAGTTCGCTTTATTTTTCGAGAAATTTTGATTTTCGTCAACACTGGTCATTTTGCTTGTTTTCGGAAAAAATATTCACCAAATTTATTCGTCTCGAACAGCAAACTTTTATGACTTTTCGATATTTTTGATATTATCATCTAATTGCATGTTATTTCGACTATGTTATGTTTCAATTTGGAAGGGTTTTAAGAAATAGAAATTATTTTGTGAAGTTTTAAGTAATGTACATTTTTTACTGTCCAAAAAGTATAAGTTAAAAAACTCGTCATTTAAACGATGTGGGATATGACAAAATGTATCAAGCTTTTAAGATTCACAAAGGCAAAACAATGGGCTTTATTTTGATATAAAATTTTGCTTGTGTATTTTTATTTTTGTACGAGAAAATTAAGGATAAATTTGAGGAAAAATCACTTTTTGTGTGAAGTGAAATCGACATCGCTGCCTCGACAGTGAAGCACATTTTAGATTCAGCATCTAAAATAAAATATTATAATTGAATCATTCCCATTTACTTTGTAAATAACTGTTCTATGATAGATAGAAAGCTGTTTGCAAGATTATTTTTTTGATTTTGACAATCTTGGAAACTTCTTTTGCGACGTAGTAAATAGGAACAAATGTTTGTTCTGATGTATTGTTTGCATGTGTCGCACAAACAAAAACAGACAACCAAATAAAATAAGAAACGAATTTAGTTTTTACTTTGTACTGTCTTTATGGTTCTGATTTTGATAATTGAACGGATTAAATGCGAGAAAGAAATTGAACAATTGTTAACAAATTTTCATTTAGCTTTGAAGCGATACGATAATAAATTCATTCTAGTTTGATCACAGGGAACCCTATAGGTAGTGACATGATTTTCTCTATTGTTATTTTGAATACGCGGTAACCTTTTCGAATGATTATTGCAAAATAAAGTTTTCTGTATTTCAAATATACGATTATACCAATATTAACGAGGATTTTGTGAAAAATCACTTTTGGTGTGAAATGAAGTCGATAGAGATCTCCGTGTCTCGACAGTGAAACAAATTATTACCACTCACCTTGTAAATGATGAGCAATATTCCTTATATGATTTATAAACAGCTGTTTGGAAGATTTTACGAGTTTGAATGTCTTCGATCATGATCCCATCACTGCTTGTTTTTGGAAACGACTAGCCGGCTTGCTATTTCAATTTTCACGGGAAAATCAAAATTCCAGGAAAAATGTACGTATCGATGAACATTAGTATGGTCTGACGATTGAATTACACGTTATTTTTCTCAAGATGAAGCAATAATTTCTTCAAACGTACTGACTGCTACAATAAAATATGCTCACATTTACGGTACAGCCGCTTATGTAGTGCACAAAACAGTTAAAATTCCTTCGCATCGAAATGACTACTTGACAGCTTGTCTCGTGTATTGAAATTGCCAAGCCTCGACTGTGTGACCAGCAAAATAACAAACAAAAACAAGAAATTATAATCAAAACGAAACATTCTCCGAGTCAGTACTGCTCTTTTTTTATTTCATTAATTAATTTATCATTCCATCCATTTCATTCCTGCAGTCATTTATTTATTTATAGTTTTATTAATCCATTTACCCTTCTGCTTTTTCATGTTATCCATTCATTTGTTTTTCGTTTTTCTTTCATTTATTAATTTACCCATCCATCCACCAACTCATTCATTCACCTATTGACTGAACAGTGCCAACTGAACAAAACGCATACGAACGGAATCTTTTTCTTTTTCCATTTTCAATATCATTATTTACTCATGTATTAATTTATTGATAAACACATTTTGATGTATAACTAAAAGAATTATTGATTTTTCTTATACTAATTTAAAAAAAAATCTTAAAACGTGTTCAATCAATTTTTTCCCAAGATCTCGTTCATGAGTTGGTGGATGGATAACATGAAAAAGCAGAAGGGTAAATGGATTAATAAAACTATAAATAAATAAATGACTGCAGGAATGAAATGGATGGAATGATAAATTAATTAATGAAATAAAAAAAGAGCAGTACTGACTCGGAGAATGTTTCGTTTTGATTATAATTTCTTGTTTTTGTTTGTTATTTTGCTGGTCACACAGTCGAGGCTTGGCAATTTCAATACACGAGACAAGCTGTCAAGTAGTCATTTCGATGCGAAGGAATTTTAACTGTTTTGTGCACTACATAAGCGGCTGTACCGTAAATGTGAGCATATTTTATTGTAGCAGTCAGTACGTTTGAAGAAATTATTGCTTCATCTTGAGAAAAATAACGTGTAATTCAATCGTCAGACCATACTAATGTTCATCGATACGTACATTTTTCCTGGAATTTTGATTTTCCCGTGAAAATTGAAATAGCAAGCCGGCTAGTCGTTTCCAAAAACAAGCAGTGATGGGATCATGATCGAAGACATTCAAACTCGTAAAATCTTCCAAACAGCTGTTTATAAATCATATAAGGAATATTGCTCATCATTTACAAGGTGAGTGGTAATAATTTGTTTCACTGTCGAGACACGGAGATCTCTATCGACTTCATTTCACACCAAAAGTGATTTTTCACAAAATCCTCGTTAATATTGGTATAATCGTATATTTGAAATACAGAAAACTTTATTTTGCAATAATCATTCGAAAAGGTTACCGCGTATTCAAAATAACAATAGAGAAAATCATGTCACTACCTATAGGGTTCCCTGTGATCAAACTAGAATGAATTTATTATCGTATCGCTTCAAAGCTAAATGAAAATTTGTTAACAATTGTTCAATTTCTTTCTCGCATTTAATCCGTTCAATTATCAAAATCAGAACCATAAAGACAGTACAAAGTAAAAACTAAATTCGTTTCTTATTTTATTTGGTTGTCTGTTTTTGTTTGTGCGACACATGCAAACAATACATCAGAACAAACATTTGTTCCTATTTACTACGTCGCAAAAGAAGTTTCCAAGATCGTCAAAATCAAAAAAATAATCTTGCAAACAGCTTTCTATCTATCATAGAACAGTTATTTACAAAGTAAATGGGAATGATTCAATTATAATATTTTATTTTAGATGCTGAATCTAAAATGTGCTTCACTGTCGAGGCAGCGATGTCGATTTCACTTCACACAAAAAGTGATTTTTCCTCAAATTTATCCTTAATTTTCTCGTACAAAAATAAAAATACACAAGCAAAATTATATATAAAAATAAAGCCCATTGTTTTGCCTTTGTGAATCTTAAAAGCTTGATACATTTTGTCATATCCCACATCGTTTAAATGACGAGTTTTTTAACTTATACTTTTTGGACAGTAAAAAATGTACATTACTTAAAACTTCACAAAATAATTTCTATTTCTTAAAACCCTTCCAAATTGAAACATAACATAGTCGAAATAACATGCAATTAGATGATAATATCAAAAATATCGAAAAGTCATAAAAGTTTGCTGTTCGAGACGAATAAATTTGGTGAATATTTTTTCCGAAAACAAGCAAAATGACCAGTGTTGACGAAAATCAAAATTTCTCAAAAAATAAAGCGAACTTCCACAAACTAACTACACCACGTTGATAGTCATATAATAGAGTACAAACCGGCAAAGTATGAAAAAAGCCCTTGTTGCCATTCCATGTTTGATATTTTCCGACATACCCTCTTAAGTAGTTTGGCTACCGAAGCAAAAGAAGCTAGTTCGAGTAAAAGTGTCATTGAAAGTATTGAAGAAATAGACAAACGTACCCGCGAAGGGCAAATGCACCACCAACAACAACAAGAAGCCTTGTCTTTATTCTCGGGAGCTTCTATTCAAGGTGCAACTATTAAACATTTCTATAAATACTGCCAACCAAGCTCTAGCTAATTGCAGAGACAGAAGAATCGTTTAAAAGGTACAAAACAATTAGAGTTCTCGCTGACTCAGATTTTTGGAGTAGCTAGTTCATTTTTTTTCTGCTTGTTTTGAGACGTGCGTCAGTCAGTTTCAGGCTTGTTTTAGTGCATTTGCAAACACACTAGTCAAAATGCCACGTTTTTCTGCACTTTTGTCAGTTCTATATTTAGATAGATTAAACTTTATACTTTTCACATATACTTTTTTAAGCTTGAATGAATAATTTGTAAACACATTTTGTATTGATTGTATGTTAAGCTTACAGAATTCTTTCAATTCTTGCTTGGCTTGTGTGTACTTTAATTTAGATCTCCATACTTATATAATAAAAAAATTACTTCATGGTTTGTTCACTTGTACGATTTTTTATTCATTCGTTTTGAAAATTCGCTAAACTCACTCGTTCGCTGCGCTCACTCGTTTGTTTGCGAATCTTCACAACTCGTGAATAAAAATCGTACGCGTTCACCAACCAAGAAGTAATCTCTATTTATCAAGGGTTTATTAATATAATACGTCAATATAGGTACATAAACGTTGTTATTTCAACACAAATTGTGTAGATATTGATGTTTTCTATCATCTTTCTTAGAAACAAGGGAATTGCGATATATTGCCACTTCACGAATGTATACAAAAAGAGGCAAAACTTACTTAATATCACCTTTTCTTAATACACATTCCTGTTCATAACTTTAAACTTTAAGATTGACTTGAAATAAGCAGTTTTGACGACTATGCGTCTACTATCCACCTTTCAAATCCAACTTGAAACATAATGGCGGCCATCAAAAATGACTTGGACCAAGAATCTAGGCGCGCGGTCATGTTAGGTATTGAGTCTTTTTCAAGTTGAGAAATCATGCTTTGCGCGCTTTCCGAGATTACCTTTGACATCGGCAAAAAGTGGGCAAAACAAGTGATAGGAGGAAAGTCGGAACTTTGAATTTGACCGCGAGAGCCCTTGGCACTAGAATATTTTTGGGATATATATGTCAAGTTGTAATGTGTTGAAACAACAGATAACATGACTTGTGAAATCATTGACTCAGAAAAATAAATATTGAATGATATTTTCACTGATACTACACTCAGTTGCAAAATTGTTGGGATATTGACAGTTGTTCCCTTTTCCTTTCGAAACTTCTCCTTTTCTATGTATACAACGTTTTCACCGGCTTCAAATCCCCCCTCCCCCGAATCAATTTTGTATTGGGGTTGTTGTGACATGTAATCGTCATCGAGATTACCAACATTGTGGAGGGGGGAGGGGTTAGAGTTTGGGAACAATACTGAGCGTTTTACTTCTAAATTATGTGTAGTGTCCCAACCAATTTTGCAACTGAGTGTCTGAGTCATATTTGTAAGATAACTCGCACGCTTGTTTTATAACTTTAAAAGAAAAAAAGCCTCACGATATACAATAAAAAAAGAATAAAAATCAAATTTAAACAATGAAATGAGATGTTTACACGTAAAAGAAAAACGTCATATGACAGCCATTATGTAATATCGCGCGTAAATATGCAAATTTGTTGTTTTAAAGGATTACGAAGAAAATCCTCACTTTTGTGTAGTGTTAGACTTGATCCTTAAGCATTAGCTTTTGCAAAACACTTGTAAAATTGCAGTTTGTTACATGATTTTACATTTGTCACGATAAAGGTGCAACATTTTCGCATGATCTAAACTGGGTTCAACCCAAAAATCTAAATTTAGATCTATGGGTCGGACCCAGCTTAGATTATAGTCTAAGTCTTCGCCATTACGAGAACAAATATCGTTAATTTCATTCATAACTGTCTGACACTTTTGCTTAACTTTTCGTTTCTTGTAGCTTTCGTGGCGGTAATTGTGTTCGTCGATGTCTCGAAGGGACATTCCCGAGTCGGATGAAGTTGACGATCAACTAACTTCGAGAAAACTGCAGGATGTGTTAGATCTCTTCTTTGGTCCGACGCTTGTGTTTATGTTTTTTTTTGGGGGGGAGTTTTCCTTGTCTTCGCAACCGTTTTCAATGTGAGGCTTTTTGGCGGGAGTACTATGCCAAGGTTGTGTAGCTAGATCTTGAAGACTGAGTCGTTCTTTAGCAGCCAAAACTCCTTAGAAATTAAAAATTCTGACTCGGATAGGTTTTTCCTGCGAAGATTACCGGCGAATATAGAAAAAAAGGTACCAACATATACTTTATTTTGAACAATTTTGACGCCATTGTCGTGGAGCTTCGCGGCGACAGACCTGCCATCTTTGCTGCTCAAATCGTTGAGATTGCACTGAAAAACCTCATCTTTAAAAACCTTCAACAGATCTGAATTAAAAAATTTTGACGGCGTTGTACTTCATAAACTTCTCGTTAGTACAAACCAGGTTTTCAGTGGGTCCAGATAACTGGAAAGAACCTCTATTAACATTTTAAAACTGCATATTAGCTCCGTGTATAAACTAGCTCGTCGATCTATAAACTGGCGGGAGTTTGGCCGATCACGCATTATAAATATGAGTTTTGCGGGTAAATCTTCGAAATCCCGAATATGGTATAATCCTATCAACCTAAACATCAACACAAGAGCTCATCATTCACTATGTTTACAGCTAATCTTATTACTGAATGTATTTCCGTCGTGACATGTCTGTCAATACGTGGTCATTACCATAGTAACATTGGATTCCGACTGTTCGCAAAAAAATTCTGGCTGCCGGCTTGTTATGGCTACCAAAATTAAAGGCGTTTTAGGCAATATTGAGCAATTTAAGGCAACTTTGCGTGATTACAGTTAGGTGATTATGAAACAAAATTTTTAGTATTCTTTGAGTGTAATCCCACATTTTGCCAGTTACTGATAGAGATAACAAAATGCCAATATAAAATGTAAAATTATTACAAATCGGCTATTAATTATTATTTGTTGTGAATTGAAGGCGATATCAGCCAATTTTATTGTGATTATAGACAATTTTGAGCGATTTTAGGCAATATTGCGCCATTTTAGTCAATTTTGTGCGGTTTTAGCCAATTGTAGGCATTTGTTGCGACTAATTTTAGGCAATTTTGCACGATTTTAGGCAACTTTAGGTACCGGTTTTCGCCTTTCCATATATTGACCCCCCTTTGAAAGCGGTCATTTCCATCTGATCCCCCTTTTGATTTTATGAAAATACACCGATTCCCCAAAAAATCGTCCGCACACACCAGGCAATAAATAATGACTGTTCCCTTATATCTGTGTACTTATTTACATTGTTCCCCTCACACTTAAAGAGAAAAACATCGCACTGGGATCCTTACGGTTGACCTATATACTTCATACATTAGCTACATTGCCAACGCGGTAGTCCTTATTTAATTACTACTATGACTAAAAAACAGCTGAGCACCAATATTAGACTGACAGGAGGTGTTCTTTTAATAATCTAGATTTGAGCAAAGAAAACTGAAACGCTCGTTCACTGTATCCAAGTTAAGATCAAATTTGGTGCTATGGAAAAATAGATGCAGCCGAAAATAAAATTGTGTCCCTCCCGAAAGTCATTCACAAAATTCTTTAGCCCTCCCCAAACAAGAGTTTGAAAAATCGTGACCCTCCCCCCAAAAATAGTGGCCCCCCCCCCCCCCCCCCCCCCGCTAAATAATGACCGGTCCCTAACTTAATGGGGTGAAATAACTGAATGGGGTGAAATAACTTAATGGGGTGAAATAACTGAATGGGGTGAAATAGCTGAATGGGGTGAAATAACTGAATGTGGAGAAATAACTGAATGAGGTGAAATAACTGAATAAGGCGAAATAATTGAATGGGGTGAAATAACTTAATGGGGTGAAATAACTGAATGGGTTGAAATAACTGCTGAATGGGGTGAAATAACTCGCTATTGGACAAAGTCACTGGATGGGGTGAAATAACTCAGAAGAGAGTCAAATCATTGGATACATGGAAATATGTGTACAGAGTCAAATCATTGGATAGAGTCAAATGACTGAATGGGGTGAAATAATAGCTATTTTTAACCATAAATGACTAAGGCAGTGAATTTTCAATGTGGACACTGATGTCTATTCAGGGAATTGTGTTGTTTAAACACTGAGGTGACTAGCTAGAATAAACTAGTCATACAGTCTGCAAGAGGGAGTTATTACTATATAAAGAGATTGTCTTGCCATTTGTTGTGTTGTTCAATACATAAAGGAGTTGTCCCATGAAAATATTTCATACTAAAAAGTTTGACTTGATCCAATCTGACATCATTTTCCTTTGCTGCTTTTCTAATGCTAGCTATGGGTAGAAAATTATAATATGGGATGAAAATGAAGATGTTTCTAAGCCTATTCATGCAGCTCTATATAATGATCGATTGAATGAAATGATCATAAACTGTTAGTGTTATTTACATATATTAATTGTGAATATGATACACATTAGTTGAAGTGTATCTTTGTACGTGGGAGACATTATAAGATAATAGTGTGTTACGTCCACGTAAATATTTTATTGCTCCGAGCTTTCGGGTTTCAAACCCATCTTCAGGGAAAAACTGATTTACATGTATTCAAATCACGAGATCATAACAAATAAGTTGCGCGAGCTAAAATACGTTGTAGTTATGCGCGCGAAGATAGTAAAATAAGAAAATATATATCAGAATTAATAATGCAAAAATTATCGTTTGTCTTTATGCTTAACCATTAACCATTAACGTGGGGACGTAAAAGAACGACTGAGGACGCAGGTATCGACCATCCTCGGTGATAGGCCTACACTAATACATACTAATTACTAATCAACCTCATGCTGGTAAATCCGGACTACATAACTATAAATATTAAAGATTGTAAAGCGCATTGAGACATTAAGTGAAAATGCGCTATATAAGCACTACATTACATTACATTACATTTAGTTCTACATTAGACGACGCGGTGTTACTTCATATACAGATTATTTTAATCGTGAAGCTACAGTACAAATATTACAAACAAACTACATTAGCAAAATTATAGAAAAACAAACGCTGGAAAATACTAAGAAAAGACGGAAACGAAAACTTACCGATGTCCCGCTACTAAGTGAACCTTTTTAAGTACGCAACGCAACGCAATTTCGCAGAACCTTCTTTAAACGAGTCTAGTGTCGATTCAAGTGAGAGCAAACTGATTACAAAGTCAAAATCACTAAACTTAAGAGCTAAACGAATTTACATAAGATTATGCGGGACAAAGGAACAACGAAAAAACAAAGGACAGCGAAATCTCGCGAGACTAAATACAAAACGGAAACTAGTGAAACGGAAGTGAAATACAAAACGGAAACGGAGACGGAAATAAACAAAAACGGAAATAAGCTGTAGTTACATGGCTCTCCTAAATTTTGAGCCCAAAATTTACCTAAATTTAAATGTCAATATTCTAGTATATTCACTAAATTACGATAATGTTCATAGTTAAATGTTCAGTGTTCAGTTCATTCAAGGTATTCTTGATAGTAATGTTCTTTGTATAGAGTGGCTCTCCATAACAACTTAGTACGGATTTGTAGAGTGGCTCTCCGTAATATCTTTGACTTTCTAATGTTCAATCCTGTAGAAGTCTTTCATTTGGTACTAGTAAAACAACTTTGTGGATAGGTCTTTCCAAGATGGATGAGCTCTTGATTCTTTTACCCTTTGCATCCAGCGACAAATTTCCTAGTAAGAGTCGTACTTTCCTAACATAGCCATCCTTGTCGATTTCGCATGCTTGAATTCTTGCAAGAGGCCATTGGTTTCTTGGCTGTTCTTCATCTTTAAGTAAAACAATGTCATTTACTTGCATATTACGTCGTGGCCGGCTCCACGTTTGACGCTGCTGGAGAGAGAGCATAAATTCTCTTTTCCATCTAAACCAGAATTGGTTGACGAGGTACTGTACGCGACGCCATCTCCTTCTAGAGTAGATGTCAGCATGTTGAAATTCTGAAGGCGGTGGGAGAACTACCTTGGTTTTTCCAGTTAACAAATGGTTAGGGGTTAGTGGTTCTGGCGCTGTAGGGCTACATAATGAGTCGACGGTTAGAGGACGGCTGTTTACCACTGATTCTGCCTCACACATCAGTGTTCTCAATGATTCGTCATCAAGTTGTTGACCATGGTCTTCTAGTAAGGCTGATAGAACGGCGCGGACTGTTCTAATTTGTCTTTCCCAAACCCCGCCCATATGACTAGCGGAAGGTACATTCATTTCGAACTTAAACCAGTCACACTTTTTCTCAAGTAGAAATTGATGGATCTTGCCCTCATCTAGACCTTTTACTGCTTCTTGAAGTTCTTTCTTTGCTCCCACGAAGTTGGTACCTCTGTCGGATCGAAGCTGGCGTATTGGACCTCTTCTACTGATGAAACGTCGTAGCGCGTTGATGAATGCGGATGTGTCAAGTGCGTTAGCTGTTTCGAGGTGGATCGCACGACAGGACATGCATGTAAAGAGTACTCCGTAGCGCTTTAGGACCTTACGACCATCCTTGATGTACCAAGGGCCAAAGAAGTCGACGGCACAGTACGTAAAGGGAGGAGCTGGTTCAAGTCTGTCTCTGGGTAGGTTTCCCATCTTCTGATGTTCTGTTTTGCATCTTAATTTCTTGCAAGTCACACAGTTATGAATATATTGCTCTATGGCAGAACTTCCACCGGTGATCCAATAACCTCTATTGCGTAATTCGTTGAGTGTCATCCCACGACCTTGATGCTCGGCTTGCTCGTGGACGGCCCTTACAATCAATTCTGTTACGTGACCTTTTCTCGGTATGAGAATTGGATGTTTTATCTCGAAGGTGGAGTCAGAATAGCGTATCCTGCCTCCAACTCTCATTACACCACGCTCATCAAGGAATGGGTCCAAACGTCGTAGGCTACTCTTCTTGGTGATGGATTGTTTCTTGTTGGAATGGTCTGACTGGTTTTACTGGTGTCTTGTCGGATTTTCTTTTCATCTGAGAATGCATTGTCTTGCAGCAACTTGATAATAAGTTCTTCTGCTTCTTCCAGGTCAGTAACTGCTAAAGGAGTTAGATCGTGAGTCTTGTTACGTAGTTTCCTCGTAAACTTCAAACAGATGGCAACGGCTATTTTGGCACGAGACCAGTCAGAGAAGTATTCAAGGCGTTGTAGAATGGTGGCCATTTTTACGTCAGTCGCAGCTGTGGATAGCGTGTGAGCTTGTTTGACTTCTGGATCTTCGCTGTTAAGTGGTTGAATGAACTTTTCTCTACCAGGCTTTGGAATTTCTCTTGTCCATAGGAAACTTGGACCTTTTAACCAAGAGCTGTCATGAAGCTCATCAGCGCTTATACCACGTGACGCAATGTCTGCTGGATTCTCTGATGATTTTACGTATCTCCAATTTTCTGGGCTGCAATGGTCTCTAATTTGCTGAACGCGGTTGGCCACGAACACGTGGAATCGTTTTGCATGGTTGTTCAAGTAACCTAGGACGACTTGGCTGTCGGTCCAAAACGTTTCTTCAATCTCTGTAAGGTCTAATTCTTCATGAAGGGATGAGCTGATCTTGGTTGATAACAAGGCTGCTGTAAGTTCCAAACGTGGTATGGTAAGGGGTCTCTGCGGGGCAACACGAGCCTTACCCATGACAAACGAGCAGTGGACTTGATCTTGGTTGTACATTCTGAGGTACGAGCATTGACCGTAACCATGACTACTAGCATCAGAGAAGTGATGGAGTTCAACTGAGCTTGGTTCAAAGTCGTTAGGCTTGTAGCATCTGTCGATGTGTATGTTTTCCAACGCTGGTAGAGTATTTACCCATTTGTCCCATCTGTCCTTTACCTCTTCGGGAACTGGTTCATCCCAGTCGTAGTTGTCTTTGGTAAGATCTTGTAATATTCGTTTTCCAGAGAGGATGACGGGTGCAATGAATCCCAAAGGATCATATATTGAACTCACTGTGGACAGTATTCCATGTCTTGTGTACGGTTTACTTGTTATGTCTATCTTGAATTGAAAAGCGTCGTTTTCTATACTCCACTGTACGCCAAGGACTCGTTCAACTGGAAGTTTTGTTCTCTGTAAGTCGATCTCTTTTAGGTCGTTTGCTCTGTCTTCTGGAGGAATGGAGTCTATTATTCTCCTTGAATTCGACGTAAATTTGTGAAGTCGTAGACAACCACGTGCGCACATCTCTTTGCTCTTTTGTATCACCAAGATAGCATCCTCTTCTGTTGGGAGGGACTTTAAACCGTCGTCTACATAGAAGTCTCTTCTTATAAAGTCAGCAACGTCTGTACCAAATTCGTTCTCGTGGTCACTCGCAATTTTCTTAAGGCCATAGTTAGCACACCCAGGTGAGGACTTGGCACCAAAGAGGTGAACTGTCATTCGGTATTCTACAGGAGGTACTTGAAGGTTTCCATCAACCCACCAGAGGAAGCGAAGGAAGTCTCTGTGGCTCTCTTCAACTTTGAATTGGTGAAACATGCCTTCGATATCTCCCATAAATGCAAATGGTTCTTGTCTGAAACGGCACAGCACACCCACCAAGTTGTTTGTGAGGTCTGGACCAGCGAGTAGATGGTCGTTTAACGATTCGCCCTTGTACTTCGCGCTACAGTCGTATACCACTCGTAACTTGTCTGGTTTTTTAGGATGGAACACACCGTGATGAGGGATGTACCATACCTTCCCAGCTTCGGTAGTCGCTTGATGGTCTGGAACTTTTTCGGCAAAGCCTTTACTGATGACGTCGTTCATGGCTTTGGTGTAGAAACTGTGGTACACGGGATCATGAGAAAGGCGTAGCTGTAACTTCCTTAGACGATGAGTAGCTAGGGCTCTGTTGTTAGGCAGGATAGGTGATTCCTCACTGAAGGGAAGAGGCATCTGGTAGTGACCATCCTCTGTCTGTACAATGCTTGCTTGCAGCTTTTGAAGGAAACGTTTTTCATCTAAAGACAGTGATTTTTGGTTGCCATGGTCAACTTCAGAGAAATCGAGCTCAAACATCTTGTTTATCTGACGAGGATCAATAACTTCTTTGACTGAACTTTGACGAGTAAAGCAGCATGATGCTTCAGGATTCGAGATTTGACACAATAAAACTCGATGCGACACTTCAATTCCATCATCTTTGTCTTGTACATCATATTCTTTACTGAACATTCCCACGATACCCCATCCAAGGTCTGTACGTAGTGCATACGGACTGTTATTATCACCTGGAATGACTTCACGAGGAACGAGGGCACGAGTACAATCAAGTCCAATTAGTAGACCAACGTCAACGTCTTTGCTGTATGGCATGAGATTATCTGCTATGTGTTCAAGGTGGGACTATTGCCTGGCTGCTTCAGGGCGAGGAATTTGGCTTCGCTGTGCTGGTACGGATTCTCTTGAGAATGTTCTTGGTAGAGTGATTGTAACTTGACGATTAAAGTCTTGTACTGCTAGGCCTGTCACTTTGTAGGTTTCTATCATCATGTTTTCTGCCAAGAGTGTAGACAAACAAAGCTGTGTTCTTTCACCGCTGACTCCTAGATCTTTTAGAACTCTTTCCTTTACGAACGTCGTGTCAGACTGGTCATCTAGAAGAGCATAAACTAGCTTCTCTTTGGTAGGGTCATCTTTATGGTACAACCAAACTGGAACAATCATCGAGTAGGCAGCACTGCTGAACTTTACGTTAGTGTTGTTTGCATTGGCCTTTATGACGTCAGATGGACTTGGTTGTGGCTGAGGATTATCTGTGTCTCTGATAACTGAGGCCCTTACGTCACCATGAAGTGCTGTGGGATGACTTTTTCCACGTATTGAGCAAGTCTTACGGTTCTTACAGTCTTTCGAGCGATGCCCTGGGTTAAGGCACGCAAAGCACAAACGATTGGTGCTGGCAAAGTCCTTCCTTTCTTGTACTGCTCTTTGCAAAAACTGTTCACATTGGTCGATGGCATGATGAGATGAACATAAGAGACACGTCGGCTGCTCATTCTTGCTGGTTTGGCTTGCGGGTTCGGCTGGGATGACTTGTGCTGTAGGCGATGTACTACTAGTCAGCTGGATAGGTGAACTGATGTCTTTGGACGTTGATGACTGAAATGAGCTTGCTACTTTAGATGTCTTTACTGGATTAGCTTTACCTTTATTCACGGGTTGTATTTCCAGTGCGTCTATCGAAAAGACAGGATCGTTTGCAATGTCTGATTCCTTATTGACGAACTTTACAAATTCTTTAAATGGCGGGAAACATCCTTTGTTTTCTTTGTACTGATAGGCTTCTCGGGTCCATCGGTTTACGAGCCATTTAGGGAGTTTCGTCACAAGCTTGCGGTTTTCTAAGTCATCATCAAGAACATGTAGACCTTTTGTTTGAGACATAGCGATTTCGCAATGAACCAGAAAGTCGGCAAACCTCCTCAGACCTTTGGCGTCGCCATTTTGCACCTTGGGCCACGACTCTAGCTTCAGACGGTAGGCGTTAGCAACGGCGAATGCATCACCATAACGTTTTGTCAAAACATCTTTAGCTTTTCTGTAAGCATCTTCTGAGTTCAGTAGTAAGAGTCCATCGATTGCTTCTTTAGCTTCACCTGCAATGTACTTTCGAAGGTAGTGAATTCTCTCCTTTGGTTCAGTTGTTTTGTTCTCAATCAATGTATCAAAGGCTTGTATCCACGATTGGGTACTGTAAGTAGTCGCCGCAGAAGACACTTGGTTCGGGTGATGGTAGATCTAGGCGTCTCTGGTTCTGTGCGCGAGTCTTGACGACGTTGATGAGCTCACGTTCTACGAGGGTGGATCTTGTTGAGCACTGTTCAGGATAGTGGACGTTTTCTTTGTTTTTCGAGTCTTCTGGTTCGTCTCTGCTCATAGGGTTGAATTCGGCTTGTTGTCGTGACTGTTCAAGGAATCTTTGCATGAGTCGTTTTTTGCCATCTTCTCGAGGTAGGTGATCTCGGTGTTCTTCTCGCTCAGCAACATCGCGGTACAAGTCTTCTTCTGCTTTAACTATTTCGTGATATCTCCTTAGCTCGTCTTGTAATTTCCTTTCGTCTTTATCAAGTTCAAATCGTTGTTTGTGGATCTTGAGGAGTTCATCTTCATACTTTTCTTCTATACTATTTTTATTTTTTGTCAAATCAAGCTTCTCCTCTAATGATTCAGCTTTCTCTTTGAGGTCGGTTCGACGTTTGGATTGAGGACTTGAGACGCTACATTTCGAAGACAACGACGCTGAGCTGGAATACTTTGATGATAACTTGTAAATCGAGGAACTGTTTTGGGAGTTGTGTGATCGCCTTGACGAATGGTGGCTGGGTTGTTGAGAATGTTTGCTGATTTTAGACGAGGAGCTTTCGTAATAGCTGTTTCTAGATGACTTCCTGGAGGATTCTGTGCGAGATGACTTGTACGAGGAACGACTGGGTGACCTTTCTTGACTTTTGGTTAGTTCTCTGAGTTTGTCGTTGGCGAGTTTTAGAGCTTCTGTGTTCTCTTGTGTAAGGTTGTCAAATTCTTCGTATAGCTCGTCCTTTTCTTCTAAAGTTAACTCTGCTTCCAATCTTTCGAGTGCTTTAGTCATTTCAAACAGTTTAGCCTCCAAGTTTGTGCAATGCCGCTTGAGGATATCGCTTTGATTCTCGGTAACCAAGGACGCTACTAATCGGTTCATACAAGTACGCCATGATCGTTTAGTTGATCTGTAATTGGTATGTAGCTGTTCTAAAAGGTATTCTTTGCCTTTAGATGTCAATGTTCTTGTTCGTCGAGTAGATCTTTCGCTTCTTTGCTGTGAGTTTCCACTTCTAACGGACCTTTGGCTTCGATTACTAGACATTTGGTTTCGTTTTTCGGTATCGCTTCACTGTAAAGTTTCACTTAGTTCTACATTAGACGACGCGGTGTTACTTCATATACAGATTATTTTAATCGTGAAGCTACAGTACAAATATTACAAACAAACTACATTATAGAAAAACAAACGCTGGAAAATACTAAGAAAAGACGGAAACGAAAACTTACCGATGTCCCGCTACTAAGTGAACCTTTTTAAGTACGCAACGCAACGCAATTTCGCAGAACCTTCTTTAAACGAGTCTAGTGTCGATTCAAATGAGAGCAAACTGATTACAAAGTCAAAATCACTAAACTTAAGAGCTAAACGAATTTACATAAGATTATGCGGGACAAAGGAACAACGAAAAAACAAAGGACAGCGAAATCTCGCGAGACTAAATACAAAACGGAAACTAGTGAAACGGAAGTGAAATACAAAACGGAAACGGAGACGGAAATAAACAAAAACGGAAATAAGCTGTAGTTACATTACATTATGCTTATTAATAATTGATATGTAACTAGCTGGAATTGTTCTTCCACAATCTCTATTAAATAGGACACTGTTGCTTTTCGAAGCAATCAAATATGCTTCAGTCCATTTTCGTTTGGACCAACTGGCTTCATTGGCTAAAACTCTTGATTCTTTCCATGCAATATCGTGATCGTATTTATTTGCATGTTCCGCCAAAGCTGACGAGGCTGTTTTTCCAAGGCGAACGCTTGCCATGTGTTCTTTCTGGCGTGTCTTGAAAGATCTACCCGTTTCACCAATGTAAGTTACATCACAACTATTACAAGGAATTTCATAGACCACATCTGTGCGATTTTCTTTTAACAGTGTGTCAAGATCGAAGGACATATACTTCATACTTCATATAAAATATTTCATGACTCGTTATCGTTACACAATGTTTAAGACATGGTATTATATTTAATATGAGCCACGATCATGACAGCGTGTGATATATATAGCTAGATCATCGCATTTTATGCATTTAATATCAGCGTGCAAGTCGCTTTCTTCAACAAAAGGGTTAATAATAGACGCTCTTATCGTTTTCTAGTTGTTGAAACTATACGTATGTCTTCTTTGATGTGATGTTAGTTGAGATGGCGTTTCGTTGAACAACATTTTGTGTTGGTTTGTTGTAGTTTTATACAGGCTGTGTTGCAAGGTTTTGATTTCAGATTTCGCGTAATTTTCTAGCCACAATCGACGGGGACATAAACACAACGTTTACCACTGTGACTGATAAAAGTAGTTTTCAGCTTAACGGCTCGGAATAATATTTCATTTTCTAGGTAGTTCATTGATAAGCAAGCACGAAAATGAGCAACGCCAAGAAACAACCAAGCAAAACTAATGATTTGATTGCTGAAAGAAAACAAAGGAACTATGTCGCGCTTCAGATGGTTTAGACTATAATCTAAGCTGGGTCCGACCCATAGATCTAAATTTAGATTTTTGGGTTGAACCCAGTTTAGATCATGCGAAGACGGTGATATCCTCGATCCCACATTGTTTAACCGGCAGAAATTATCTGGTGTAGAGGTAGCGTATATATTTATAAAACTCGGAGGCAAAAACAAACAGTCATGCAAATAAAGAAACAAACACAAAATAACAAATTAACAGCTCAGCAAACTGAGCAAATCAAACAAACAATCAAGAAAACAATCATGGAAATAAACAAACAAACCAACAAAATATTAAATAATAAGCAAACAAGCAAATAAACAATGAACAAAAAATTAAACATTTAAGCAAACCAAAAAGTGAGCAAAACGCAATTAAACTTATAAAATGCAAGCGCGTGCGTTATTTATCTAGAGACAGGAGAATGTTTCACTGTGAGCTCAAATTGGTTGTGATTGCTTAGTTGTATTCAACGCGCGCTCTTATATCATTCTAGAGCGTTTGTTTTTAGCCTTGAATCGGTGATGATTTTAGAATTTTTTTGCGAGAACATAATTTTGATTTTGAAAGTTGTCCGAATGATTTTTAAACAGCATTACCAGAATATGATCAAAATTGCTGCCAAACGTTTTTAATGTTTCGCGTTGTGCGCGTGCAAGCGTTGAAGGAATCGTAACGTACGTCTCAAACACATTACCGACAATTGTAAGTCATTCTCAGGCAAATGTTACATGCAATACGAAACACTCTCAAATTGGTGGTTTGTTTAATTTACGTTGAAGTCAAAATTAACTAGGCTATCACTGCACTATTCAGTCCTTCTGCTAAGCTATCGCTAATATTTTTATTTTTATTTATAAAAAAAATAAAATAAATTTCAAAACATGTGCATAGAAAACAACTGACGGATATAGTGTGAAGATAAGGTGAAATCCTATAACAAGCGAAAAGCCAACCCATCTCGACAATCACCCGTGCATTTCTAGCTAGTTGTATTCTCTAGTAAGTTATATCGTCGATCCCACATTGTTTAACCGGCAGAAATTATCTGGTGTAGAGGCAGCGTATATTTTTATAAAACTCGGAGGTCGCACAGGGTAAATGGCTGTGGAATTTGCCATCGATGGTTTTGGGGCCGGCTTATTTCTCCCTCACTGACCTGCCTCGCTGGGTTAGCCTCGTTATACCTCGATCTACCACTGAGGATAGAGTGATAGCATGCTGTTGTAGAAATCTTCAGGCTATCCGTAAGAGCTTTATAGCCGCCATACGAAAAGTACGGTCCAATATTTTTATTTATTCACGAAAATACACAAAAATACACATAATTACACGAAAATACACAAAAATACACGAAAATACACAAAAATACACAAAAATACACATAAATACACAAAATTACGCCAAAAAATACACAAAAATACACGAAAATACACAAAAATACACGAAAATACACAAAAATACACGAAAATACACAAAAATTCACGAAAATACACATAAATACACATAATTACACGAAAATACACATAAATACACATAATTACACGAAAATACACAAAAATACACGAAAATGCACAAAAATACACGAAAATACACAAAAATACACATAATTACACGAAAATTCACAAAAATACACGAAAATACACAAAAATACAGGAAAATACACAAAAATACACGAAAATACACAAAAATACACAAAAATACACGAAAGTACACAAAAATACACGAAAATACACATAAATACACATAATTACACGAAAATACACAAAAATACACAAAAAATACACGAAAATACACAAAAATACAGGAAAATACACAGAAATACACATAGTTGGACGAAAATACACAAAAATACACGAAAATACACACAAAAAAAGAAAATACACACAAATTCACTAAAATACACAAAAATACATATAATTACACGAAAATACACAAAAATACACGAAAATACACAAAAATACACGAAAATACACAAAAATACACAAAAATACACGAAAATACACAAAAATACACGAAAATACACAAAAATTCACGAAAATGTACCAAAATATACAAAAATACACGAAATTACACAAAAATACACGAAAATACACAAAAATACAGGAAAATACACATAAATACACATAATTACGCGAAAATACGCATGATTACACGAAAATACACATAAATACACATAATTACACGAAAATACACGAAAATACACAAAAATATACGAAAATACACAAAAATACTCAAAAATACACGAAAATACGCAAAAATACACGAAAATACACATAAATACACATAATTACACGAAAATACACAAAAATACACAAAAATACACGAAAATACACAAAAATACAGGAAAATACACATAAATACACATAGTTAGACGAAAATACACAAAAACACACGAAAATACACAAAAATACACACAAAAAAAGAAAATACACAAAAATTCACGAAAATACACAACAATACACATAATTACACGAAAATACACAAAAATTCACGAATATATAACAAAATATACAAAAATTCACTAAATTACACAAAAATACACGAAAATACACAAAAATACACAAAAATACACATAAATATACATAATTACACGAAAATAAACAAAAATACACATAAATACACATAATTACACGAAAATACACAAAAATGCACGAAAATGCACAAAAATACACGAAAATACACATAAATAAACATAATTACATGAAAATACACGAAAATACACAAAAATATACGAAAATAAACAAAAATTCACGAAAATACACAAAAATACCCGAAAATACACATAAATACACATAATTACACGAAAATACACGAAAATACACAAAAATATACGAAAATACACAAAAATACTCAAAAATACACGAAAATACACAAAAATACACGAAAATACACATAAATACACGAAAATACACAAAAATACAGGAAAATACACATAAATACACATAATTATGCGAAAATACGCATGATTACACGAAAATACACATAAATACACATAATTACACGAAAATACACGAAAATAAACAAAAATATACGAAAATACACAAAAATACTCAAAAATGCACGAAAATACGCAAAAATACACGAAAATACACATAAATACACATAATTACACGAAAATGCACAAAAATACACAAAAATGCACAAAAATACACGAAAATACACAAAAACACAGGAAAATACACATAAATACACATAGTTAGACGAAAATACACAAAAACACACGAAAATACACAAAAATACACACAAAAAAAGAAAATACACAAAAATTCACGAAAATACACAAAAATACACATAATTAGACGAAAATACACAAAAATTCACGAATATATAACAAAATATACAAAAATTCACTAAATTACACAAAAATACACGAAAATACACAAAAATACACAAAAATACACATAAATATACATAATTACACGAAAATAAACAAAAATACACATAAATACACATAATTGCACGAAAATACACAAAAATACAGGAAAATACACAAAAATACACGAAAATACACAAAAATACACAAAAATACACGAAAATACACAAAAATACACAAAAATACACAAAAATACACAAAAATACACATAATTACACGAAAATACACGAAAATACACGAAAATACACAAAAATACACGAAAATACACAAAAATACACAAAAATACACGAAAATACACAAAAATACACGAAAATACACAAAAATTCACGAAAATGTACCAAAATATACAAAAATACACGAAATTACACAAAAATACACGAAAATACACAAAAATACAGGAAAATACACATAAATACACATAATTACGCGAAAATACGCATGATTACACGAAAATACACATAAATACACATAATTACACGAAAATACACGAAAATACACAAAAATATACGAAAATACACAAAAATACTCAAAAATACACGAAAATACGCAAAAATACACGAAAATACACATAAATACACATAATTACACGAAAATACACAAAAATACACAAAAATGCACAAAAATACACGAAAATACACAAAAACAGAGGAAAATACACATAAATACACATAGTTAGACGAAAATACACAAAAATACACGAAAATACACAAAAATACACACAAAAAAAGAAAATACACAAAAATTCACGAAAATACACAAAAATACACATAATTACACGAAAATACACAAAAATTCACGAATATATAACAAAATATACAAAAATTCACTAAATTACACAAAAATACACGAAAATACACAAAAATACACAAAAAAACACATAAATATACATAATTACACGAAAATAAACAAAAAGACACATAAATACACATAATTGCACGAAAATACACAAAAATACAGGAAAATACACAAAAATACACGAAAATACACAAAAATACACAAAAATACACGAAAATACACAAAAATACACAAAAATACACGAAAATACACAAAAATACACATAATTACACGAAAATAAACGAAAATACACGAAACTACACAAAAATACACGAAAATACACAAAAATACACAAAAATAGACGAAAATACCCAAAAATGCACCAAAATACACAAAAATTCACGAAAATGTACCAAAATATACAAAAATACACGAAATTACACAAAAATACACGAAAATACACAAAAATACAGGAAAATACACATAAATACACATAATTATGCGAAAATACGCATGATTACACGAAAATACACATAAATACACATAATTACACGAAAATACACGAAAATACACAAAAATATACGAAAATACACAAAAATACTCAAAAATGCACGAAAATACGCAAAAACACACGAAAATACACATAAATACACATAATTACACGAAAATGCACAAAAATACACAAAAATGCACAAAAATACACGAAAATACACAAAAACACAGGAAAATACACATAAATACACATAGTTAGACGAAAATACACAAAAGTACACGAAAATACACAAAAATACACACAAAAAAAGAAAATACACAAAAATTCACGAAAATACACAAAAATACACATAATTACACGAAAATACACAAAAATTCACGAATATATAACAAAATATACAAAAATTCACTAAATTACACAAAAATACACGAAAATACACAAAAATACACAAAAATACACATAAATATACATAATTTCACGAAAATAAACAAAAATACACATAAATACACATAATTGCACGAAAATACACAAAAATACAGGAAAATACACAAAAATACACGAAAATACACAAAAATACACGAAAATACACAAAAATTCACGAAAATACACATAAATACACATAATTACACGAAAATACACAAAAATACACGAAAATACACAAAAATACACGAAAATACACAAAAATGCACGAAAATGCACAAAAATACACGAAAATACACATAAATAAACATAATTACATGAAAATACACGAAAATACACAAAAATATACGAAAATACACAAAAATTCACGAAAATACACAAAAATACACGAAAATACACATAAATACACAAAATTACACGAAAATACACGAAAATACACAAAAATATACGAAAATACACAAAAATACACAAAAATACACGAAAATACACAAAAATACACGAAAATACACAAAAATACACGAAAATACACAAAAATACACAAAAATACACAAAAATACACAAAAATACAGGAAAATACACATAAATACACAAAAATACAGGAAAATACACAAAAATACACGAAAATACACAAAAATACACAAAAATACACAAAAATTCACGAAAA
Organism: Diadumene lineata; assembly: GCA_918843875.1. Lineage (NCBI taxonomy): Eukaryota > Metazoa > Cnidaria > Anthozoa > Actiniaria > Diadumenidae > Diadumene > Diadumene lineata. The sequence goes on along the minus strand of CAKKNV010000001.1, from coordinate 668,597 downwards.
TACACATAAATACACATAATTACACGAAAATTCACAAAAATACACGAAAATACACAAAAATACACGAAAATACACAAAAATACACGAAAATACACAAAAATACACAAAAATACACGAAAATACACATAAATACACAAAAATACAGGAAAATACACAAAAATACACGAAAATACACAAAAATACACAAAAATACACGAAAATACACAAAAATTCATGAAAATACACATAAATACACATAATTACACGAAAATACACAAAAATACACGAAAATACACAAAAATACACGAAAATACACAAAAATACACGAAAATACACAAAAATACACAAAAATACACGAAAATACACAAAAATACACGAAAATACACAAAAATTCACGAAAATGTACCAAAATATACAAAAATACACGAAATTACACAAAAATACACGAAAATACACAAAAATACAGGAAAATACACATAAATACACATAATTACGCGAAAATACGCATGATTACACGAAAATACACATAAATACACATAATTACACGAAAATACACGAAAATACACAAAAATATACGAAAATACACAAAAATACTCAAAAATACACGAAAATACGCAAAAATACACGAAAATACACATAAATACACATAATTACACGAAAATACACGAAAATACACAAAAATACACAAAAATACACGAAAATACACAAAAATACACGAAAATACACCTAAATACACATAGTTAGACGAAAATACACAAAAATACACGAAAATACACAAAAATTCACGAAAATACACAAAAATACACATAATTATACGAAAATACACAAAAATACACAAAAATACACGAAAATACACAAAAATACACAAAAATACACAAAAATACACAAAAATACACATAATTACACGAAAATACACAAAAATACACGAAAATACACAAAAATTCACGAAAATACACAAAAATACACATAATTACACGAAAATACACAAAAATACACAAAAATACACGAAAATACACAAAAATACACAAAAATACACAAAAATACACAAAAATACACATAATTACACGAAAATACACAAAAATACACGAAAATACACAAAAATACACGAAAATACACAAAAATACACGAAAATACACAAAAATACAGGAAAATACACATAAATACACATAATTACGCGAAAATACGCATGATTACACGAAAATACACATAAATACACATAATTACACGAAAATACACGAAAATACACAAAAATATACGAAAATACACAAAAATACTCAAAAATACACGAAAATACGCAAAAATACACGAAAATACACATAAATACACATAATTACACGAAAATACACAAAAATACACAAAAATACACGAAAATACACAAAAATACACGAAAATACACCTAAATACACATAGTTAGACGAAAATACACAAAAATACACGAAAATACACAAAAATACACAAAAATACACGAAAATACACAAACATTCACAAACATTCACGAAAATACACAAAAATACACATAATTACACGAAAATACACAAAAATACACTAAAATACACAAAAATACACGAAAATACACAAAAATACACGAAAATACACAAAAATACACAAAAATACACGAAAATACACAAAAATTCACGAAAATGTACCAAAATATACAAAAATACACGAAATTACACAAAAATACACGAAAATACACAAAAATACAGGAAAATACACATAAATACACATAATTACGCGAAAATACGCATGATTACACGAAAATACACATAAATACACATAATTACACGAAAATACACGAAAATACACAAAAATATACGAAAATACACAAAAATACACAAAAATACACGAAAATACGCAAAAATACACGAAAATACACATAAATACACATAATTACACGAAAATACACAAAAATACACGAAAATACACAAAAATACACAAAAATATAGGAAAATACACATAAATACACAAAAATACAGGAAAATACACAAAAATACACGAAAATACACAAAAATACACGAAAATACACAAAAATACCCGAAAATACACATAAATACACATAATTACACGAAAATACACAAAAATACACGAAAATACACAAAAATACACGAAAATACACAAAAATACACGAAAATACACAAAAATACACAAAAATACACGAAAATACACAAAAATACACGAAAATACACAAAAATTCACGAAAATGTACCAAAATATACAAAAATACACGAAATTACACAAAAATACACGAAAATACACAAAAAGACAGCAAAATACACATAAATACACAAAATTACGCGAAAATACGCATGATTATACGTAAATACACATAAATACACATAATTACACCAAAATACACGAAAATACACAAAAATATACGAAAATACACAAAAATACTCAAAAATACACGAAAATACGCAAAAATACACGAAAATACACATAAAGACACATAATTACACGAAAATACACAAAAATACTCAAAAATACACAAAAATACACGAAAATACACAAAAATACACGAAAATACACCTAAATACACATAGTTAGACGAAAATACACAAAAATACACGAAAATACACAAAAATACACAAAAATACACGAAAATACACAAAAATACACAAAAATTCACTAAAATACACAAAAATACACATAATTACACGAAAATACACAAAAATACACGAAAATACACAAAAATACACGAAAATACACGAAAATACACAAAAATACACGAAAATACACAAAAATACACGAAAATACACAAAAATACACGAAAATACACAAAAATACACAAAAATACACATAAATACACAAAAATACAGGAAAATACACAAAAATACACAAAAATACACAAAAATACACAAAAATACACGAAAATACACAAAAATACACAAAAATACACATAAATACACATAATTACACGAAAATACACAAAAATACACGAAAATACACAAAAATACACGAAAATACACAAAAATACACGAAAATACACAAAAATACACAAAAATACACGAAAATACACAAAAATACACACAAAAAAAGAAAATACACAAAAATTCACGAAAATACACAAAAATACACATAATTACACGAAAATACACAAAAATTCACGAATATATAACAAAATATACAAAAATTCACTAAATTACACAAAAATACACGAAAATACACAAAAATACACAAAAATACACATAAATATACATAATTACACGAAAATAAACAAAAATACACATAAATACACATAATTGCACGAAAATAAACAAAAATACAGGAAAATACACAAAAATACACGAAAATACACAAAAATACACGAAAATACACAAAAATTCACGAAAATACACATAAATACACATAATTACACGAAAATACACAAAAATACACGAAAATACACAAAAATACACGAAAATACACAAAAATACACGAAAATACACAAAAATACACGAAAATACACATAAATAAACATAATTACATGAAAATACACGAAAATACACAAAAATATACGAAAATACACAAAAATTCACGAAAATACACAAAAATACACGAAAATACACATAAATACACATAATTACACGAAAATACACGAAAATACACAAAAATATACGAAAATACACAAAAATACACAAAAATACACGAAAATACACAAAAATACACGAAAATACACAAAAATACACGAAAATACACAAAAATACACAAAAATACACAAAAATACACAAAAATACAGGAAAATACACATAAATACACAAAAATACAGGAAAATACACAAAAATACACGAAAATGCACAAAAATACACAAAAATACACAAAAATACACAAAAATACACATAAATACACATAATTACACGAAAATTCACAAAAATACACGAAAATACACAAAAATACACGAAAATACACAAAAATACACGAAAATACACAAAAATACACAAAAATACACGAAAATACACATAAATACACAAAAATACAGGAAAATACACAAAAATACACGAAAATACACAAAAATACACAAAAATACACGAAAATACACAAAAATTCATGAAAATACACATAAATACACATAATTACACGAAAATACACGAAAATACACAAAAATACACGAAAATACACAAAAATACACGAAAATACACAAAAATACACAAAAATACACGAAAATACACAAAAATACACGAAAATACACAAAAATTCACGAAAATGTACCAAAATATACAAAAATACACGAAATTACACAAAAATACACGAAAATACACAAAAAGACAGGAAAATACACATAAATACACATAATTACGCGAAAATACGCATGATTACACGAAAATACACATAAATACACATAATTACACGAAAATACACGAAAATACACAAAAATATACGAAAATACACAAAAATACACAAAAATACACGAAAATACACAAAAATACACGAAAATACACATAAATACACATAATTACACGAAAATACACAAAAATACACAAAAATACACAAAAATACACGAAAATACACAAAAATACACGAAAATACACCTAAATACACATAGTTAGACGAAAATACACAAAAATACACGAAAATACACAAAAATTCACGAAAATACACAAAAATACACATAATTACACGAAAATACACAAAAATACACGAAAATACACAAAAATACACAAAAATTCACGAAAATACACAAAAATACACATAATTACACGAAAATACACAAAAATACACGAAAATACACAAAAATTCACGAAAATACACAAAAATACACATAATTACACGAAAATACACAAAAATACACAAAAATACACGAAAATACACAAAAATACACAAAAATACACGAAAATGCACAAAAATACACATAATTACACGAAAATACACAAAAATACACGAAAATACACAAAAATACACGAAAATACACAAAAATACACGAAAATACACAAAAATACAGGAAAATACACATAAATACACATAATTACGCGAAAATACGCATGATTACACGAAAATACACATAAATACACATAATTACACGAAAATACACGAAAATACACAAAAATATACGAAAATACACAAAAATACTCAAAAATACACGAAAATACGCAAAAATACACGAAAATACACATAAAGACACATAATTACACGAAAATACACAAAAATACACAAACATACACGAAAATACACAAAAATACACGAAAATACACCTAAATACACATAGTTAGACGAAAATACACAAAAATACACGAAAATACACAAAAATACACAAAAATACACGAAAATACACAAAAATTCACGAAAATACACAAAAATACACATAATTACACGAAAATACACAAAAATACACAAAAATACACAAAAATACACGAAAATACACAAAAATACACGAAAATACACAAAAATACACAAAAATTCACGAAAATACACAAAAATACACAAAAATACACAAAAATACACAAAAATACACATAATTACACGAAAATACACGAAAATACACAAAAATATACGAAAATACACGAAAATACACAAAAATACACAAAAATAGACGAAAATACACAAAAATACACGAAAATACACAAAAATTCACGAAAATGTACCAAAATATACAAAAATACACGAAATTACACAAAAATACACGAAAATACACAAAAATACAGGAAAATACACATAAATACACATAATTACACGAAAATACGCATGATTACACGAAAATACACATAAATACACATAATTACATGAAAATACACGAAAATACACAAAAATATACGAAAATACACGAAAATACACAAAAATACACGAAAATAGACGAAAATACACGAAAATACACATAAATACACATAATTACACGAAAATGCACAAAAATACACAAAAATGCACAAAAATACACGAAAATACACAAAAACACAGGAAAATACACATAAATACACATAGTTAGACGAAAATACACAAAAACACACGAAAATACACAAAAATACACACAAAAAAAGAAAATACACAAAAATTCACGAAAATACACAAAAATACACATAATTACACGAAAATACACAAAAATTCACGAATATATAACAAAATATACAAAAATTCACTAAATTACACAAAAATACACGAAAATACACAAAAATACACAAAAATACACATAAATATACATAATTTCACGAAAATAAACAAAAATACACATAAATACACATAATTGCACGAAAATACACAAAAATACAGGAAAATACACAAAAATACACGAAAATACACAAAAATACACAAAAATACACGAAAATACACAAAAATACACAAAAATACACAAAAATACACAAAAATACACATAATTACACGAAAATACACGAAAATACACGAAAATACACAAAAATACACGAAAATACACAAAAATACACAAAAATACACGAAAATACACAAAAATACACGAAAATACACAAAAATTCACGAAAATGTACCAAAATATACAAAAATACACGAAATTACACAAAAATACACGAAAATACACAAAAATACAGGAAAATACACATAAATACACATAATTACGCGAAAATACGCATGATTACACGAAAATACACATAAATACACATAATTACACGAAAATACACGAAAATACACAAAAATATACGAAAATACACAAAAATACACAAAAATACACGAAAATACGCAAAAATACACGAAAATACACATAAATACACATAATTACACGAAAATACACAAAAATACACAAAAATACACAAAAATACACGAAAATACACAAAAACAGAGGAAAATACACATAAATACACATAGTTAGACGAAAATACACAAAAACACACGAAAATACACAAAAATACACACAAAAAAAGAAAATACACAAAAATTCACGAAAATACACAAAAATACACATAATTACACGAAAATACACAAAAATTCACGAATATATAACAAAATATACAAAAATTCACTAAATTACACAAAAATACACGAAAATACACAAAAATACACAAAAATACACATAAATATACATAATTACACGAAAATAAACAAAAATACACATAAATACACATAATTGCACGAAAATACACAAAAATACAGGAAAATACACAAAAATACACGAAAATACACAAAAATACACGAAAATACACAAAAATTCACGAAAATACACATAAATACACATAATTACACGAAAATAAACAAAAATACACGAAAATACACAAAAATACACGAAAATACACAAAAATACACGAAAATACACAAAAATACACGAAAATACACATAAATAAACATAATTACATGAAAATACACGAAAATACACAAAAATATACGAAAATACACAAAAATTCACGAAAATACACAAAAATACACGAAAATACACATAAATACACAAAATTACACGAAAATACACGAAAATACACAAAAATATACGAAAATACACAAAAATACACAAAAATACACGAAAATACACAAAAATACACGAAAATACACAAAAATACACGAAAATACACAAAAATACACAAAAATACACAAAAATACAGGAAAATACACATAAATACACAAAAATACAGGAAAATACACAAAAATACACGAAAATACACAAAAATACGCATAAATACACAAACATTTGCGAAAATACACATAAATACACATAATTACACGAAAATTCACAAAAATACACGAAAATACACAAAAATACACGAAAATACACAAAAATACACGAAAATACACAAAAATACACAAAAATATAGGAAAATACACATAAATACACAAAAATACAGGAAAATACACAAAAATACACGAAAATACACAAAAATACACGAAAATACACAAAAATAACCGAAAATACACATAAATACACATAATTACACGAAAATACACAAAAATACACGAAAATACACAAAAATACACGAAAATACACAAAAATACACGAAAATACACAAAAATACACAAAAATACACGAAAATACACAAAAATACACGAAAATACACAAAAATTCACGAAAATGTACCAAAATATACAAAAATACACGAAATTACACAAAAATACACGAAAATACACAAAAAGACAGCAAAATACACATAAATACACATAATTACGCGAAAATACGCATGATTATACGTAAATACACATAAATACACATAATTACACGAAAATACACGAAAATACACAAAAATATACGAAAATACACAAAAATACTCAAAAATACACGAAAATACGCAAAAATACACGAAAATACACATAAATACACATAATTACACGAAAATACACAAAAATACTCAAAAATACACAAAAATACACGAAAATACACAAAAATACACGAAAATACACCTAAATACACATAGTTAGACGAAAATACACAAAAATACACGAAAATACACAAAAATTCACGAAAATACACAAAAATACACATAATTACACGAAAATACACAAAAATACACAAAAATACACGAAAATACACAAAAATACACAAAAATACACGAAAATACACAAAAATACACATAATTACACGAAAATACACAAAAATACACGAAAATACACAAAAATTCACGAAAATACACAAAAATACACATAATTACACGAAAATACACAAAAATACACAAAAATACACGAAAATACACAAAAATACACAAAAATACACGAAAATGCACAAAAATACACATAATTACACGAAAATACACAAAAATACACGAAAATACACAAAAATACACGAAAATACACAAAAATACACGAAAATACACAAAAATACAGGAAAATACACATAAATACACATAATTACGCGAAAATACGCATGATTACACGAAAATACACATAAATACACATAATTACACGAAAATACACGAAAATACACAAAAATATACGAAAATACACAAAAATTCTCAAAAATACATGAAAATACGCAAAAATACACGAAAATACACATAAAGACACATAATTACACGAAAATACACAAAAATACACAAACATACACGAAAATACACAAAAATACACGAAAATACACCTAAATACACATAGTTAGACGAAAATACACAAAAATACACGAAAATACACAAAAATACACAAAAATACACGAAAATACACAAAAATTCACGAAAATACACAAAAATACACATAATTACACGAAAATACACAAAAATACACTAAAATACACAAAAATACACGAAAATACACAAAAATACACGAAAATACACAAAAATACACAAAAATTCACGAAAATACACAAAAATACACAAAAATTCACTAAAATACACAAAAATACACATAATTACACGAAAATACACGAAAATACACGAAACTACACAAAAATACACGAAAATACACAAAAATACACAAAAATAGACGAAAATACACAAAAATACACGAAAATACACAAAAATTCACGAAAATGTACCAAAATATACAAAAATACACGAAATTACACAAAAATACACGAAAATACACAAAAATACAGGAAAATAAACATAAATACACATAATTATGCGAAAATACGCATGATTACACGAAAATACACATAAATACACATAATTACACGAAAATACACGAAAATACACAAAAATATACGAAAATACACAAAAATACTCAAAAATACACGAAAATACGCAAAAATACACGAAAATACACATAAATACACATAATTACACGAAAATACACAAAAATACACAAAAATACACGAAAATACACAAAAATACACGAAAATACACATAAATACACATAGTTAGACGAAAATACACAAAAACACACGAAAATACACAAAAATACACACAAAAAAAGAAAATACACAAAAATTCACGAAAATACACAACAATACACATAATTACACGAAAATACACAAAAATTCACGAATATATAACAAAATATACAAAAATTCACTAAATTACACAAAAATACACGAAAATACACAAAAATACACAAAAATACACATAAATATACATAATTACACGAAAATAAACAAAAATACACATAAATACACATAATTGCACGAAAATAAACAAAAATACAGGAAAATACACAAAAATACACGAAAATACACAAAAATACACGAAAATACACAAAAATTCACGAAAATACACATAAATACACATAATTACACGAAAATACACAAAAATACACGAAAATACACAAAAATACACGAAAATACACAAAAATGCACGAAAATGCACAAAAATACACGAAAATACACATAAATAAACATAATTACATGAAAATACACGAAAATACACAAAAATATACGAAAATACACAAAAATTCACGAAAATACACAAAAATACACGAAAATACACATATATACACATAATTACACGAAAATACACGAAAATACACAAAAATATACGAAAATACACAAAAATACACAAAAATACACGAAAATACACAAAAATACACGAAAATACACAAAAATACACAAAAATACACGAAAATACACAAAAATACAGGAAAATACACATAAATACACATAATTACACGAAAATACACAAAAATACACGAAAATACACAAAAATACACAAAAATACACAAAAGTTCACGAAAATACACATAAATACACATAATTACACGAAAATTCACAAAAATACACGAAAATACACAAAAATACACGAAAATACACAAAAATACACGAAAATACACAAAAATACACAAAAATATAGGAAAATACACATAAATACACAAAAATACAGGAAAATACACAAAAATACACGAAAATACACAAAAATACACAAAAATACACGAAAATACACAAAAATACACGAAAATACACATAAATACACATAATTACACGAAAATACACAAAAATACACGAAAATACACAAAAATACACGAAAATACACAAAAATACACAAAAATACACGAAAATACACAAAAATACAGGAAAATACACATAAATACACAAAAATACAGGAAAATACACAAAAATACACGAAAATACACAAAAATACACAAAAATACACGAAAATACACGAAAATTCACGAAAATACACATAAATACACATAATTACACGAAAATTCACAAAAATACACGAAAATACACAAAAATACACGAAAATACACAAAAATACACGAAAATACACAAAAATACACAAAAATATAGGAAAATACACATAAATACACAAAAATACAGGAAAATACACAAAAATACACGAAAATACACAAAAATACACAAAAATACACGAAAATACACAAAAATACACGAAAATACACATAAATACACATAATTACACGAAAATACACAAAAATACACGAAAATACACAAAAATACACGAAAATACACAAAAATACACGAAAATACACAAAAATACACAAAAATACACGAAAATACACAAAAATACACGAAAATACACAAAAATTCACGAAAATGTACCAAAATATACAAAAATACACGAAATTACACAAAAATACACGAAAATACACAAAAATACAGGAAAATACACATAAATACACATAATTACGCGAAAATACGCATGATTACACGTAAATACACATAAATACACATAATTACACGAAAATACACGAAAATACACAAAAATATACGAAAATACACAAAAATACTCAAAAATACACGAAAATACACAAAAATACACGAAAATACACATAAAGACACATAATTACACGAAAATACACAAAAATACACAAAAATACACGAAAATACACAAAAATACACGAAAATACACCTAAATACACATAGTTAGACGAAAATACACAAAAATACACGAAAATACACAAAAATTCACGAAAATACACAAAAATACACATAATTACACGAAAATACACAAAAATACACAAAAATACACGAAAATACACAAAAATACACAAAAATACACAAAAATACACAAAAATACACATAATTACACGAAAATACACAAAAATACACGAAAATACACAAAAATACACGAAAATACACAAAAATACACGAAAATACACAAAAATACAGGAAAATACACATAAATACACATAATTACGCGAAAATACGCATGATTACACGAAAATACACATAAATACACATAATTACACGAAAATACACGAAAATACACAAAAATATACGAAAATACACAAAAATACACAAAAATACACGAAAATACACAAAAATACACGAAAATACACAAAAATACAGGAAAATACACATAAATACACAAAAATACAGGAAAATACACAAAAATACACGAAAATACACGAAAATACACGAAAATACACCTAAATACACATAGTTAGACGAAAATACACAAAAATACACGATAATACACAAAAATACACAAAAATACACGAAAATACACAAAAATACACAAAAATACACGAAAATACACAAAAATACACGAAAATACACAAAAATACACAAAAATACACGAAAATACACGAAAATACACAAAAATACACGAAAATAAACAAAAATACACGAAAATACACAAAAATACACAAAAATACACGAAAATACACAAAAATACACAAAAATTCACTAAAATACACAAAAATACACATAATTACACGAAAATACACAAAAATACACGAAAATACACGAAAATACACGAAAATACACAAAAATACACAAAAATACACGAAAATACACAAAAATACACGAAAATACACAAAAATTCACGAAAATGTACCAAAATATACAAAAATACACGAAATTACACAAAAATACACGAAAATACACAAAAATACAGGAAAATACACATAAATACACATAATTACGCGAAAATACGCATGATTACACGAAAATACACATAAATACACATAATTACACGAAAATACACGAAAATACACAAAAATATACGAAAATACACAAAAATACTCAAAAATACACGAAAATACGCAAAAATACACGAAAATACACATAAATACACATAATTACACGAAAATACACAAAAATACACGAAAATACACAAAAATACACGAAAATACACCTAAATACACATAGTTAGACGAAAATACACAAAAATACACGAAAATACACAAAAATACACAAAAATACACGAAAATACACAAAAATACACAAAAATACACAAAAATACACATAATTACACGAAAATACACAAAAATACACGAAAATACACAAAAATACACGAAAATACACAAAAATACACAAAAATACACGAAAATACACAAAAATACACAAAAATTCACTAAAATACACAAAAATACACATAATTACACGAAAATACACAAAAATACACGAAAATACACAAAAATACACGAAAATACACGAAAATACACAAAAATACACGAAAATACACAAAAATACACGAAAATACACAAAAATACACGAAAATACACAAAAATACACAAAAATATAGGAAAATACACATAAATACACAAAAATACAGGAAAATACACAAAAATACACGAAAATACACAAAAATACACAAAAATACACGAAAATACACAAAAATACACGAAAATACACATAAATACACATAATTACACGAAAATACACAAAAATACACGAAAATACACAAAAATACACGAAAATACACAAAAATACACGAAAATACACAAAAATACACAAAAATACACGAAAATACACAAAAAAACACGAAAATACACAAAAATTCACGAAAATGTACCAAAATATACAAAAATACACGAAATTACACAAAAATACACGAAAATACACAAAAATACAGGAAAATACACATAAATACACATAATTACGCGAAAATACGCATGATTACACGAAAATACACATAATTACACGAAAATACACAAAAATATACGAAAATACACAAAAATACACAAAAATACACGAAAATACACAAAAATACACGAAAATACACATAAATACACATAATTACACGAAAATACACAAAAATACACAAAAATACACAAAAATACACGAAAATACACAAAAATACACGAAAATAGACGAAAATACACAAAAATACACGAAAATACACAAAAATTCACGAAAATACACAAAAATACACATAATTACACGAAAATACACAAAAATACACAAAAATACACGAAAATACACAAAAATACACAAAAATACACGAAAATACACAAAAATACACATAATTACACGAAAATACACAAAAATACACGAAAATACACAAAAATACACGAAAATACACAAAAATACACGAAAATACACAAAAATACAGGAAAATACACATAAATACACATAATTACGCGAAAATACGCATGATTACACGAAAATACACATAAATACACATAATTACACGAAAATACACGAAAATACACAAAAATATACGAAAATACACAAAAATACACAAAAATACACGAAAATACACAAAAATACACGAAAATACACAAAAATACAGGAAAATACACATAAATACACAAAAATACAGGAAAATACACAAAAATACACGAAAATACACAAAAATACACGAAAATACACCTAAATACACATAGTTAGACGAAAATACACAAAAATACACGATAATACACAAAAATACACAAAAATACACGATAATACACAAAAATACACAAAAATACACGAAAATACACAAAAATACACGAAAATACACAAAAATACACAAAAATACACGAAAATACACGAAAATACACAAAAATACACGAAAATAAACAAAAATACACGAAAATACACAAAAATACACAAAAAAACACGAAAATACACAAAAATACAGGAAAATACACTTAAATACACATAATTACGCGAAAATACGCATGATTACACGAAAATACACATAAATACACATAATTACACGAAAATACACGAAAATACACAAAAATATACGAAAATACACAAAAATACACAAAAATACACGAAAATACGCAAAAATACACGAAAATACACATAAATACACATAATTACACGAAAATACACGAAAATACACAAAAATACACGAAAATACACGAAAATACACAAAAATACAGGAAAATACACATAAATACACATAGTTAGACGAAAATACACAAAAACACACGAAAATACACAAAAATACACACAAAAAAAGAAAATACACAAAAATTCACGAAAATACACAACAATACACATAATTACACGAAAATACACAAAAATTCACGAATATATAACAAAATATACAAAAATTCACTAAATTACACAAAAATACACGAAAATACACAAAAATACACAAAAATACACATAAATATACATAATTACACGAAAATAAACAAAAATACACATAAATACACATAATTGCACGAAAATACACAAAAATACAGGAAAATACTCAAAAATACACAAAAATACACAAAAATACACGAAAATACACAAAAATTCACGAAAATACACATAAATACACAAAATTACACGAAAATTCACAAAAGTACACGAAAATACACAAAAACACACGAAAATACACAAAAATGCACGAAAATGCACAAAAATATACGAAAATACACAAAAATTCACGAAAATACACAAAAATACCCGAAAATACACATAAATACACATAATTACACGAAAATACACGAAAATACACAAAAATATACGAAAATACACAAAAATACACAAAAATACACGAAAATACACAAAAATACACGAAAATACACAAAAATACACGAAAATACACAAAAATACACAAAAATACACGAAAATACACAAAAATACAGGAAAATACACATAAATACACAAAAATACAGGAAAATACACAAAAATACACAAAAATACACAAAAATACACAAAAATACACAAAAATTCACGAAAATACACATAAATACACATAATTACACGAAAATTCACAAAAATACACGAAAATACACAAAAATACACGAAAATACACAAAAATACACGAAAATACACAAAAATACACAAAAATATAGGAAAATACACATAAATACACAAAAATACAGGAAAATACACAAAAATACACGAAAATACACAAAAATACACAAAAATACACGAAAATACACAAAAATTCATGAAAATACACATAAATACACATAATTACACGAAAATACACAAAAATACACGAAAATACACAAAAATACACGAAAATACACAAAAATACACAAAAATACACGAAAATACACAAAAATACAGGAAAATACACATAAATACACAAAAATACAGGAAAATACACAAAAATACACGAAAATACACAAAAATACACAAAAATACACAAAAATACACGAAAATTCACGAAAATACACATAAATACACATAATTACACAAAAATTCACAAAAATACACGAAAATACACAAAAATACACGAAAATACACAAAAATACACGAAAATACACAAAAATACACAAAAATATAGGAAAATACACATAAATACACAAAAATACAGGAAAATACACAAAAATACACGAAAATACACAAAAATACACAAAAATACACGAAAATACACAAAAATACACGAAAATACACATAAATACACATAATTACACGAAAATACACAAAAATACACGAAAATACACAAAAATACACGAAAATACACAAAAATACACGAAAATACACAAAAATACACAAAAATACACGAAAATACACAAAAATACACGAAAATACACAAAAATTCACGAAAATGTACCAAAATATACAAAAATACACGAAATTACACAAAAATACAGGAAAATACACAAAAATACAGGAAAATACACATAAATACACATAATTACGCGAAAATACGCATGATTACACGTAAATACACATAAATACACATAATTACACGAAAATACACGAAAATACACAAAAATATACGAAAATACACAAAAATACTCAAAAATACACGAAAATACGCAAAAATACACGAAAATACACATAAATACACATAATTACACGAAAATACACAAAAATACACAAAAATACACAAAAATACACGAAAATACACAAAAATACACGAAAATAGACGAAAATACACAAAAATACACGAAAATACACAAAAATTCACGAAAATACACAAAAATACACATAATTACACGAAAATACACAAAAATACACAAAAATACACGAAAATACACAAAAATACACAAAAATACACGAAAATACACAAAAATACACATAATTACACGAAAATACACAAAAATACACGAAAATACACAAAAATACACGAAAATACACAAAAATACACGAAAATACACAAAAATACAGGAAAATACACATAAATACACATAATTACGCGAAAATACGCATGATTACACGAAAATACACATAAATACACATAA
Organism: Diadumene lineata; assembly: GCA_918843875.1. Taxonomy (NCBI): domain Eukaryota; kingdom Metazoa; phylum Cnidaria; class Anthozoa; order Actiniaria; family Diadumenidae; genus Diadumene; species Diadumene lineata. Next base: position 651,593 of record CAKKNV010000001.1, on the reverse strand, counting down.
TTACACGAAAATACACGAAAATACACAAAAATATACGAAAATACACAAAAATACACAAAAATACACGAAAATACACAAAAATACACGAAAATACACAAAAATACAGGAAAATACACATAAATACACAAAAATACAGGAAAATACACAAAAATACACGAAAATACACAAAAATACACGAAAATACACCTAAATACACATAGTTAGACGAAAATACACAAAAATACACGATAATACACAAAAATACACAAAAATACA